>JALPQD010000300.1:15000-587500 GCA_023101885.1 Typhlomys cinereus | reverse complement strand
CTATCAAGACTTGTTGGGGATGGATTAGAATGATGCACTGTCTTCATTCAAGTTGGCCTTCTAGACCAACCTACCTTCCATTGCAGGGTTAAATATTTTCACCTGGGTCACCAGCTCTTAAATGACTTCTACAAAGTTCAGCAGGAAAATCCCTCAAATTCCATGCTAATTGACAGATTCCAGGGATACTTGGTAAACACTTCTCCTTTCTCTGTTGAAACAGAGCAGGAACAATAGCTTGGCTGTCAGCCCACCCAGAAAATCTCACTCCCTTAGCCTCTCTGCAGCTTTCCAATCTCTCACTTGCAACATCTATGAGAACAGAGTTTCAGTAAAATTCAGTGCCTACCAGAACAGTCTATAATGTGGAGGTTGACCGACTATTCAGATGGTTTGAGTTAATTTGGCACAGCTGAAAGATTTTTCACACTTGCAAAAATATCAAAGTTCTCTCCTGACCTCCAAAGAGCTGAAATACAGTTCCATTTTCAAGCTCTAATGAATTTGGCATGGATGCCATTTATCATAATCATTGTGATTTTTGGAAGACTTGAAAAAATGCAGCTTGAATTAATGTAGTAACAGATTTTGGGATCACAGGATGTTGGTATGAAAACATGTTGAACACTAAACTAGCCTGATTCCAACTTTTTAAGTTGGGGAAACCAAGGCTTTGTCTTATAACCCGGAAAGATAAAAATGAAAACCATAATTCCCAAAGGTTACTTTATTTCAGGCATTCCGAAGCAATACACAAATATTATGAATGAATGTAGGACCATAGAACTACGGAACTTTTTATGGGGCAAGATGCTGACTACAGGGTGAGATATTCTACGAACACAAGATGTTTGAAGGGAGTATAATGGTATCCCCCCAAAAAATCCTGTCTTGCTTGTGTAGATACCTAAACACCCTGAACAAACTGTGTCTCTGAGCATTAGTGTCTTTATCTGAAAAATAAAGCTTTCTCTAAGAAGGTGGTGAAAATACATTATAAATTCTCAAATTCTCTTGTCTCAGAAATGCAACACTGGGCATGATTTGCCGCCAGACATTCTGACTGGGTTTAAATCTTTGTGTTCCCTACTTTATGTAGTTTTTTCTTCCTAACAAGAAATCAAAATCCCTACCTTCATCTTATAGCCTTTTTGACTTCTCTGCTTTCTCTCCATCCCAGAAAGCTCCCCCTTGGCCAAGAGATATCCACCCATTTACAGTTTGTATTTGTAAGAGCAGCACAACACTGCTTCTTCTAGCTCCGTCTCTAGGCGTCAGTCACCTCTCCAGCTCACAAAAGTTCCGTTGAGTGAACTGCCTCTCTCTTCCTGTACTAAGGGGAATGGAATTGAATGGCCAAGGACTGAATTGAATTCCACAGGAGTGAATTCAATCTTCAGCTTTTTCACACCTTAAAGCTCTAATTCATCTGATAGGAGGAAAATGACAAATCTGAGGTCTACCTATTGCCAAGAGAACGTGGAAAAGAGTATTTTTTTAAAAAAATAATAAAAAAGTGGAGCTCTTCCAGGCCTTCTTGCTCCTTTTCCAATAAGAAAAGTTTCTTTTTCTTCCCAGAAGTACACAGGCCTTTCATGTGGATTGATGCTTCTGATTTACTACAGGATATCTCTTTATCTATCTATTGCAAAATTTTACTATGGACTATGGACAAAGTCATTACTTCTCTCTGGAGGACCTGAGGTTTTCCTAAGAACAATTATGAGGATGGTCTCATACAAAGATAAAAGAGTACCTTGAGTTATTGCTTCTCTGGTTTGCATTGTTGTCTAGTCTAGGGGTGGCAGCTTTTGCTTCGTTCATGTCTGTGGGTCAGAGGGACTCTTTCTCCAAAGAAGTTCTCTGTTGAGCATCACCATGATACAAGCACAGGTCAACGAAAGCTCCACTGACAGGTACAAAAACTTCCAGAATGTCTGAGTCAAAGACTGGGCTGTGTCTACTTCAGCAATGACAGAGGCGTCAGGATATGGGCTATCTTTAAGATCTCATATACTGACTGCAGGGTGAATTCCCTCCCCTTTCAGAAGGCATGGAATGTTCTAGAATGTCATGTGATATCTCACAAGCTAGCAGACTTCCTGACCTCTTCCAATGACGCCCTCCTTTTTGCTCCTAAGGAACAGCCTTAACTCCCAACCTAATCTCCCAACTTTTCTACCTGTAATGGAAGAAAATTCTATTAGGAAAACTAGGTCATAATTTGAGAATAAAATTTTCTTTTTCCCCTGGGACAACTGGGAGGCAGTAGCAGAGAGAAGGACCTAAAAGAAGACAGTCTTGGCTGCTCTGTGTCATGACAAGAGCCAGCTTATGTTTTCACATCAGTAATGGATATTTGTACAGAACTTGGAATTTACAAAATACCATCCGCCAGCATTCTGTCCTCTGAGGGAGACATGCTGTGCTGTTGTGAAACTGCCGTCTTCGCTTTATTGGTGAGGAAACTGAAGCATGGAGTAGTGTGTTCAAACCCTGTATTCCGAGCTTCCTCCAATTACAGTAGAACCCTACTAGGGCGGTCCAGCACACTGGTGTTTTTTCAGCAAGGCAGTGAAGGAAGGATGCTGACTATGAGCCCCTATGTTTGGGAAGAGCTAAGATATTTCCTGTATGCTTCCTCCAAGGGTTTCCCCTAGGACAGCAAGTTCAGGTTTCTGGGTTCAAATTCCAGCTCCCACACCAATTAGCTTTTTAGGTCAACTATATGTTCCATCCATGCATGCCTCGCTTTTCTCAAATGTGAATGAAGATAGTGACACATCTTCCCTACCTGTAGGTAGGGAAGTAGTAGTTGTCTTCAAGTCCTAAGTACTCAGCGTGTACTACCCAGTAGCACCTATGTAACTAGAAGAAAGGATGTTCATAAAAATTAAGTAGGAATGTTGCTGAGGCAGATTCTAAATTTGCCTCCTATTATCTTTTGGCTGCTTTTTTCTTGCTTATTTTTTATTTTTTACTTCTTCCTGGACCTTTTCCTCCCCAGCGAATAGTCCATCATCCTTCACAGTGTTTCTGGTTCTCAGCTGCCTGTATTACATTTTTTGAGACCTACCTTGGTACGGACCAAATCAGTCTTTCTAGAGGCGTGACCAAAGGATCTGCATTTTCCCCTGCTTCCTGACAGAGCTCAAGAGCCAAAGCCTCAGACTGACTCTGCAGCCACTGGCCTGGATCCTGCCTGGACGGGACAGCACACTTCAGGACGGCCCAAGTGTGTCTTGCTACAGGCTCCCTCCCTCTCCAGTGCTCCCCTCTGTCTGTTGTTTCATGATTAGCAGCACAAGGCTGCTGCCAACTCAGCTGTGGCTCTCCACGTTCCAGTTCTTTCCTTCATGGAATTCGTGGCCTATTTTGCTTCATTCAGCTGGGCAGGCTCAAGTCAGCAGAGGAGGGACAGAGGGCGAAGAGAGTCCAGAGCAACAGATTCCCAGAAACAAGATCCACTAGGCACAAAGACACAACCCTGCCTCACCTCTCCCTCCCCCCTCCCTCCTAGAAAACCTCAAGCGGTGCTCAGGTCAGTTCTACAGAACTGAGATAACAAACAGAACAGACCAGTGGAGTACAGAGGAGCAGAAACCAATCAGCATTTGGCTGACAGCTTCATCTGAACTCTGCCACTGCAGATTCTTTCTGGAGAAGAGACTGGAATCATCTCCCACTTGTTTTCATTTTATCCAGCTTTGCAATGATTAGCCATTCACGCCCACCTACAACCTACGAGTCCCATGAAAAAACTTTGGGCAGATGTTTCTGAGACTGGGAAGATGAATGCTGTTCGTATGCTACTCCCAGGCAAGCAACATTTCTGCTTTTCTTATCATGTTTGTTTCCCTAAATTTTTTCTCCTTAAATTGGACTTAATCTCTGGTTTTATAAACAAAAGATATCCTAATTCCTGAGAAGATATGGAAAGTCTGCATTGGTGGGGGAGAGATGCTGAGACAGGAAAGAATGGAAGGAAAATAAGCATGAATTATTAAACACTTAGAAGATTTTAAAAATCACATACCAGTTGGCACTTTCCTTTACACAGTGCTCTATCCCCATTACAGGCAAGGAAAGCCAGGCCTCTCAATAGCAAATTTGCTTAATTGTGTTTTCTCTCTCCAAATGTGGGAAGGCTTTAAAAACTTACTTCCTGTGGGTGGTCCATCTTTGCTCTGAATGGCAAGACTCCTGGATTTGATACAGCATCTTATTGAGCCATGTTAAAAAGGCAATACACAAATGCAAGTGACTAGCATCCAAAGAAGTTATTCAGTCCAGATAGCCTGTGAATGTTTTTATAATAGAACAGAAACACAATTCTCAGATTTATTTTGCATATAAGGGCTTGATCAAGGGAAACGTTCAGGAACTGGGTAACAAAGGAGCGACAGGACAATCGAAACGAAGTTGGATGCACCCACTACCCTGAAAATCTGTTTGGTATTGTAGGAAAATATCTGAGGCTGGTAGCATCGCGTTGTCTAGCGTTACAGCCTGCTGGGCAAGGCCGCACGAGCGCCTGTGTATCCTCAGGCCAGCGTTACCTGCAAGAGAGGCGAACATACGTGAGAGGGCTGAGCAGTGTGTGGCTAGAGAGGAATCAGCAAGGGAGAGGATTGCTGTATACAATCACCTGCTAGTCCTGTGACAGCCACAGGAAGTGTCTCTATGCCAATCATCTTTTAGAGGTCCCTCAACCTCAGTACTGACACAGCCAATCTTCCAGCGCATGACTGTTTGTGGGACACATTTGAATCATATCAAACCACAGCACCCTTCACCAGAAAAATCACTGCACTTTTTCCTATTTGGGGGTGTCACTCGCATAATGTGGCATCACTCAGTGACTGAGTTAGCGGGTGGTCTCATTTGAGGCTTGGAAATCCAGCCACTGCACGCATAGGTCCCCATGTTGTGCAGATCCCAGATGGGGACAGCCCAGAGGAGCCCCATAACCCTCTCTGGAGACTGAGACGACACCCAACACCAGAAGCCAAATCCTCCAAGATGTTACCTGGTCCAACGTCCTCATCTTACAGATGAGGAAACTGAGGCTCAGCAGACTAGTATAATACTGATACAGTAACTGGGGAGCTACTCAGAAGTAAGACTCGGGGTCCTGTGAATCTTGATCTGAGAACCCATTTCTACCATTTTGCACTTCAAGAGTTTACAAAGAATAGAAGACACATAGCATTATCTCAAGTCTTCATGATCTTCAGAAGGAAAGAGATAAGGGTAAACAAGAAGTTACAGCTAATGGGGAGGACAGGGGAGGGGGCAGTGAGGTCTGAGTTCCAGGTCTGAAATGAGACAAAACTTTTAAGCTGATATGTGGGTGTGGAATGTGTCCCTGATGGCAATAAAATCTATTCCTTAAATCCAGGATGGTGGCAGTGCCTCCTTCTTGGGGTTGTGTAAGGATGAAAGGAGATAATATACAAATCCTGGCACAGAAGAGATGCTTAATAAACGCTGTTGTTATTATAACCCTGGTGCAGACATCCAAGGATAGATGGTGGATGGATTGCCAAGAAGTCAGTCAGCAGGGGGTCTGTCCTCAAGCCAGACTTCCTCCCTGCCAGCTCCTTGCTTCCCGCCTAGCACGTTTTGCTGCCCAGCTCCTTCCCTTCTCCCTTCCAAACAAGAGACCATTTTATACCCTAGCTTTAAGCAGCACAATAGCATGTGAGGTAAAAGTGACACTGCAAAAAGAACATGGATAAAGGATGTGTGGCCCCGAAATGAAAATGTGAAACAAGATCCACTTCTGTGCTTCTTTTCATTGACCACAGTGCTGGATAAATATAAAAAGGAAGGGGGGGTATTGTAAGGAGAAGGACCTTAAAGGAGGGAAGCTAGAACACAGGTGATATGCAGCTAAAAAGGGAAATAATGGAAGGGAATGTTTAAGGAGGAGGATAGAGAAAAAGGCACAGGAGAGGTCGGAAGAAGAATAAGTAACAGTAAGGATGGTTGGTGCAGTCAGACAGAAACCTACCATATTGTAAGCTTATTTAAGGCAGTCTAAAAAGTGTGAGTGGAGGTGCTAATATAGGAGTACATAAGACAGAAGAACATAGATAATAGAAAATGCTTTGACATGCTATAGACAAAAAACAACACTCCCAATACCAGGTATGTAATACCTCCTTAATGAGATGTTCATGGAGGTCCCACAGTACCCTCCCAAAAATCATTTTTTTGCCCTTGCTTTTGGTTACTCAACAGAACCTGATGGCAAGACCCCAATGTTGAAGATACTACATGCACTGATCACAGGGTGTGGAGAAATCAAGCTGGAATACATATGGAAGCTTCCTCCCTGCTGACTAGCTTTCATAGTACCAGAAGGTGGTACAGGCTAGGGAAGAAAAGGCATCAACTGTCTTGCCCTGCTGTAAATATGCGAGTTATAGTAACAGCTACCCTAGCAAGAGTTGTCCACTGGGGTAGTAGTGGCATGAGTGTTATGGGGATAACCAGCTGCTTTCTAATTGGACTTAAGACACATCTTCAGTGGGGAACTCACACCTGGCATTCTATAAACAGGCTGAAATTCTGTGGATGGAGAGGTCATAGGGCTTTAGGGAGAAACAAAGTACTATTGTTTTGTTATATGAGCATATCAAAGTACCTTCTTTGTAGATAGACAGAAGAGGGAGGGAGATGAGAAATGATAGATAGGTGGATAGAGAGATGATAGATAGATAGATAGATAGATACATACATACATACATACATACATACATACATACATACATACATACATAAAGAGAAAGAGAGATTGGTACATTTCTCAGTCCTTAACCTAGAAGTTTCCTTTTGTAATGGAAGGCATTTAATGCAGAGAATCACAACTGATCAAAGTACAGAGAATAAGTGGTTGGTGCCTATGGAGTACTCACTCACTCAGTTCTAAACAGGACCTCAATCTCATTCTTACACCAAGGTCCAGGGAACATTCTGGATGAGGGAATGATAAGAATGCAAGAGCCAGACCATGGGAGTTTAGTGGAGTCTTCTAGATATTTCTAGATATGACAGGGCTGCTGATCCATCAACTCACCACAGCTGGGTTGACTTCCGCAAGACCTGCACAAAATTTGGGCTGTCCACAGTTCAGCATCGAAGGAAGAAGACCTCATGAAGCGCCGCTCTTCCCTGAAGTGACCATGAGAGCTACTTCCTTCAGTTGTGTGCCTACTGATATAGTCCATGCTCTGCCATGTGCCGAGGGATAAGTTAACGCAGACAATTTTGATGAAACTCAGTGGGTCAAATGTGCAAAAAGACATGAAAGTAGGAAGGAGACTGGCTGGGAAGAAGATTTTTTCAGTGGGAGGAAGGAGTATAGGATTAGATAATATGGGGTAAAATGATTTTAATTCATTGTATTCATGCCTGAAATTGTCAGTTTTTTTGCGCACATGTGTGTGTGTCTGTGTGTGTGTGCATTGGAGGTCACTGTATGTGTGTCTGTGGAGGCCCAAGAGTAACTTCCAAATCAACTTGGATTGCTTCCCCCTCTGGAATTGCTTTGCTCTGGAATTTCTCAGGCTCTGCCTTTCAAGACCAGAAGTACGGGCTACTGCCATCTCCACCTAGCAGTTTTACATGGCATCTGGGATCTGAACTCAAACCCTTCTACTTGCAAGGCAGAGGTTTTACCCGTGAGCCATGTCTCTGGCCCATGCCAAAGACTTTTTTTAAAGCCTTGATATGTACAGGGAATGTAAGATAAAAATCACCAGCATGTATTCTTTCATGGACATTCATAGATGTTCACAGGAAGAAAAGTCTATTCCCTCATGGCAAAAGCTAGTTGGAGCTTCCAGTTTGTACAAGTGAGTTGACTCTCTGGCCATACCTATGGGGAATTGTTTGTTTGTTTGTTTATTATTTACACGTGTGATGAGCATCAGAGGGCACTGAGTAAGCCTATGGAGGCCCAAGGGATTTCCGTACCTCTTTTTTTTTTTTTTTTTTTTTTTTTTTTTTTTTTTTGGCTTTGCTCTAGGATTTCCTAGGCATTTTTATGTGGGATTTGGGATCTGAACTCAAGTTCAGCTTGAGTTCCCAGCTCTTTCCAGCCTGGGTTTGCTTGGTTAAGGCAGGCCTGTGGGTATGTCTGGAAAGGCTGTCTTAATTATGTAACTGTAGTAAGTAGGAAGACTCAAGAAGAAGGCAGATAGATAAGATGCAGAGAGCTGGTTAGCATTTTTGGCAAAGTTGGCAGTGAACTTAACATGCGTTGGTTCTTCCTTGCTCTGCTCTGAACTTAGGAAACAGTGTGGTCGATTCTTTCAGCTCCTGATGTTGGTAACATTCTGCCATGATGAACTATAATACAAAGCAGAGACAATAAAATCCCCCTTGTTCTCCTAAATTGTTTGGATCAGGTATTTATTACAGCAACGACATTGTGAAACTAAGTAATTTAGGAAATTCCACTCCATGGATTATTGTGCAAGTTTGGGTTTTTCAATGCCAGGACCATTACTGTCCCATAAGAGCTGCTATAAATGCTGTTCTAATGCCCAGCTCTTCATTCTGATCCTTAGTAATGATAACCAGCACTTGTACAATGACCATGAGTCAATAACAATAGGGAAAAAAAATCAAGCAATTTTCAATATCATGTTCATGCAAAACACACTGGATCACATAAATCTTCAATTCATATGAACCAGAACATCTTATTTCCTGGCTATATCAGAAAATATATTTTGCTCTCTTTTATAACTCTAGAGCCTCAGTTTTCCTTTGGGGGTTCAATTTATCTCCTTGTAAAACATGTGCCAAAAAGGACAGCAAAATGAATCTTTCTCAAGCTGTTATTTGCTTTGCAAAATCCCTGAGATACAGGCTGCCACCATGCAGCCGGGGCCCCAGATATCAAGAGTCCGAGGTCCTTACGTTACATTTCAAACCCCAAAGCACAGTGGATCTCCATTTTGGTCACAAAGAAACTGTTATCTTCATTTTTTTTCCTGGACACTGTAACTGACCCTTCTAGAGACCAGAACAAACATCATGTTCTCTCTTTCCCACCACTGCTGTATCAGCACGAATCTCTCACTTAAAGCTTTTAACTTTTGACTTATACATTTCTGAACACCCCCAATGGACTGTTAGGGTTTGGGTTAATCCTCAAGAAAACTGGCATTAAAATAGACCTTTTCCCAGCAATAATAATCTCATTTGTGATAAATTATTCCATTCTCAGTACCTCTGAGACATAGGAGAGCTTTTACGCAATAAAGAAGCCATTTGTTGCTGAATATTTTAATGCATGTTTCTATAGTTTTCTCATTTTTAATGCAAGGGCCACTGACAGTATGGCAAGAGGATGTCTTTTAAAAGCAAATCTAAGGCAAGTGTTGTGGGGAAATGGACGGCCGGCTGCATCCTCAGAGTTATGCTGCTGAAAAGACAGGGCAGAGCTGCCCTATTCTCATTTATGCACACAGAAGTGTAACCTCTGCAGAGAAAGACAGCGTTACTGGGTAAATTGACAAAATACGAGAGACCTGGCTTCAGCGTGTGCTCCATCTTCTGATTTGTAGCGAGTGCTCAGCTAGCGCAATGCTTCATAGCCATGGCTGAACTGTGGGGGGTAGAGGAGCAGGCAGTAGCACAGCCATGATGACTGTGGGGTAAAGACTGTGGTTAACGTGACTGCAAGGCTGCTTTAATAGATTAGTGTGTCAGGGCTCAGAAAGATTGGCTTTGGTCAGATTGTGACCATTTCTTTGTTTTCGAAACTTCTGCTTTCACTGCTGCTCACTTGCAAGGTTGCCTTTTGCTGGAAGGCCACGGGGAGGATGCTTCTCCATTGAGAAGATGTTAGCAGGGCCTGGGGGGGCGTGTGGGGGTGATGGTGTCAGAATCAAAATCCACATACCCCTGGGTCTATGAATTTTAATTGATGTTAGACTTTTAGAAGAGAAAGCCCCTAGAGGCATCCCCTTACACACGCAGTTCTGATGGGTGTCTGGGAAAGAACTATTCCATCAGCTAAATGTGTGATTCAGTCTCCATCATATGCTCTCTTCCAACAGACAAAAAGAATTGTGATTTGGGGTGAACAGAGCAGCTCTTCTGGAGAGAAGCCAGCTCTTCAAGGATATCATACTGATGCTCTTTTGATAAAGCTCTGTGCCCTTTTGGACACTGATACTCTCTATCCGAAGTAGGAAGTCCTTATCAGGGAGTCTGGCTAATCCATAGCACACTCTGGACAAACCATGAAAGGGCCGGAAGCTATGAGCAGAGGTCTGGTTTAGTTCTGGACTGGTGAGCTCTTTTGCCTACCTGGTCCTCTTTCCCCAGCACCTGAAAAGGGAAAAGAAACAGGAGATATAGGGGAAAGATGAGCCAGGTGAGGATGCTTTAGTGGTTGTGGGCTGGGAGGGAAGAGTGACGCACGGCTGCCCTCCCCGATTATACCAGGCCGTGGGTTCTGTACTTTGTGACAGGGAATGAAACGGAGACATGAGCGAGAACCGGGACTTGGTGAAAAGTGAACCAGGCAATTAAAATCAGTTACCCAAGATGCTTTTCTGTTTTGTTTTTCACATGATTGAAAATCATGCTGAACAGAGCTATATTTAAACTCTTCTTGGGTTCAGAGGAGAACCTAGACATCAAAGAGTTCAAACATTTTGCTAAATTTTGATATTTGCTAGATGGTGGAGCCGGGTTGGAAGTTGGAGGGTCTAGATGTCCACGCTGTTTGATAGTTTACTCAAGGCTGCAACCACAGATTTCTGCAAGTCTTGTGAGAACCAAGGAGATGGGACTAGGTTGATCCTATATTTCTAAGTCATTTTTCAGGAGATTGGACCCACAAGAAAGCCGATAAAAACATGTCACTGGGAAATGGACATTTATACTTGAATAATAGGTACAAAATCCTGGTGCAATACTCCATTTCTTAAGAGAGTGGCCTCTGGGACTCAGATGTCTACATTTCTATCCCAACTCAACCACAGCCTGGTTGCATATTCAAGGCAGTTTCTCGAGGGTATAGAACAATTCAATGGAGCCCTTTTCACCCCACCCCGCTCCGCCGGTCGGAACGCGTACGCGAGATCCAGCCGGGCCTCAACGCGCGCTCTAGGACCCCAGGTCAGCCCACAGGGACCCGGCTCCGACTCCCGCCATCCAGCCGGAGCCGCGGGGGGGCCGAGGGACGAGGAGCACCTCCCCCTGCGCCCGGGCCCCGCCCCAGCTGCCCTCGGGTTAAATAGCTCCACGCCGACGCGCCCATCCTCCCTTTTCACCCCACCCCGCTCCGCCCGTCGGGACACATGCACGGTCCACCCGGGCCTCACCCCGCGCCCTAGGTAAGTCCCCGTTCGGGCCCCGCCCACCAGTACCCCAGGCCAAATAATTCAGTTTAGTGAAATTGAGAGATCTTAAGAGTTAAAATGACAATGCCAAAGTCAAAGTGCAAATCCATGAGAAGCAACACTCAAGTAAACAAATTTCCCACTGAAGAAATTAATCCCATAATGTTAGACTCCAACAAGAACAAACCCGCGGAAAAAGGCCAAGAAAGCCTGACCCAGGATAACGACTTTCAAAATATGATCATTACCATGTTCAATACTATGAAAGAGGAAATCCGGGAGGAATTACATAATCGAATCAATCGCTTTGAAGAGGAACACAACAGACATCTGGAGGAGTTGAGAAAAACAGTGCAAGAAACAAAAGTGGCATAGAGCAGTTAAAACAAACTCAAGCAGAGTTTAAAACTGAGCTAAAAGACAAGTTATCTTCAACCCAGAACGCCACAGAGAGTCTTATCAACAGAATTAATGAAGCAGAAAACAGAATTTCAGACCTTGAAGATAAAGTGGGAGTACTAACCAGCTCAATGGAAGAGGTTGTTAAAGCCAAAAAGATACTTGAGAGAAATATCCAAGAGATATGGGACACCCTGAAGAAGCCTAACATGCGTATTCATGGAATACCGGAGCAAGAATCTCAAAATACCACCCCTGAGGAAATTTTTCAAATGATCATCAAGGAAAACTTTCCTCATCTAAAAAAGGAGAGGCCCATTCATATACAAGAGGCATTCCGCACCCCAAACAGATATGACCAAAATAGAAGCACACCGCGGCAAATAATAGTTAAAACACTCCACATTCAAGATAAAGAACTGGTGCTGAGAGCTTCAAGGGAGAAAAAACAAGTCACTTTTAAAGGAAAACCTATTAAAATAACAAATGACTTCTCAGTCGAAACAGTAAAAGCAAGAAGAGCTTGGAGAGACATACTTCAAGTATTGAATGAGCAAAAATGTCAACCCAGGCTGATTTACCCTGCAAAACTATCAGTCATGATCGAGGGAGAAAGAAAAATTTTCCAGCACAAAGACAACTTTAAGGCATACATGGCCACCAAACCAGGCCTTCAAAAACTGCTAGAAATGATACTCAAGCGTAAAGAAAAAAACAGGCATATCCAGGAGAACAGAAGGCAAATATAACACCATTAAAAGCGAAGCAATATACTTATAAAAGCTACTAAACATAATAAATGTCTGGAATTAACAATAGTTTCTCCATTATAACACTAAATGTTAATGGACTTAATTCACCGATCAAGAGACACAGATTACAAACTTGGATTAAAAATCACAATCCATCAATCTGTTGCCTGCAGGAAACCCATCTCACCACAAAAGATAGGCACGCTCTAAAAATAAAAGGCTGGTCAACAATTCTACAAGCAAATGGAAGCAGAAAACAGGCAGGGGTAGCCATTATGCTATCAGACAAAGTGGATTTCAAACCAAAAAAAATTATAAGAGACACGGATGGATACTACATTTTAGTCACAGGTACAATTCACCAGGAAGATTTCACAATACTGAACATATATGCACCCAATACGGGCCCCTCCACATTCATTAAGAAAACCCTACAGCGTCTAAAGCAAGAAATCAACCTCCAAACGATAATTCTTGGGGACTTCAACACCGCCCTCTCTACATGGGATAGATCAACAGGTCAAAAGCTTAACAGAGACACTTTGGAACTTAATCAAACCCTGAAAGAAATGGACCTCACAGATCTCTATCGAACTTTTCACCCACGCACCAAAGAATACACATTTTTCTCAGCAGCACACGGAACTTTCTCCAAAATAGATCACATATTGGGCCACAAAATGAATCTACACATATACAAGAAAGTTGAAATTCTAACCTGTGCCCTATCAGACCACCACGGCCTAAAGCTGGACATCCACAACACATCAAACAAGAGAAAATACACTAACTCCTGGAAACTTAACACTATGATGCTGAATGAGAACTGGATTCAGGAAGAAATTAAAAAGGAAATTCAAGATTTCCTGAAAGTGAATGATAACGAAAATACAACTTACCAAAATCTCTGGGACACAATGAAAGCTGTTCTAAGAGGTAAGTTCATAGCTCTTAATGCCCACGTCAAAAAAATGGAAACATCAGAAATAAACAACTTAACAATGCAGCTTAAAGCTTTAGAGAAACTAGAGCAATCTGAACCCAAAAGCAGTAGAAGAGAAGAGATTAGCAAAATAAGGGGAGAAATATCTGAAATCGAGACTAAGAAAACGATAGAAAAAATCAACCAATCAAAAAGCTGGTTCTTTGAAAAAATCAACAAGATTGATACACCCCTAGCTAAACTAACCAAAAGCAAGAGAGAGAAAACCCAAATTAACAAAATTAGAAATGAACATGGAGTTATCACTACTGATACCCAAGAAATCCAGAGATTTATAACATCATATTTCAAAAACTTATACTCTGTGAAGTTTGACAACACAAAAGAGATGGATGAATTTCTAAGTAAACACAACTTACCTAAATTGAATCAGGAAGTTGTGAATTATTTAAATAGTCCTATAACATATAAGGAAATTGAGGAAGTAATCTCGAATCTTCCCACCAAAAAATGTCCTGGACCAGATGGATTCAGCACAGAGTTCTACCAGACATTTAAGGAGTTAATAACACCAATACTCCTTAAACTGTTCCATCAAATAGCAAAGAAAGGAACACTACCAAATTCCTTCTATGAAGCGAATATCGTTTTAATCCCAAAACCTAATAAAGATTCACTTAAGAAAGAAAACTATAGGCCGATCTCCCTGATGAACACAGACGCAAAGATTCTCAACAAAGTCTTAGCAAATCGGATTCAAAAACATATTAAAAAGATCATTCATGGGGACCAAGTAGGCTTCATCCCCGGCACACAAGGTTGGTTCAACATACGCAAATCAATAAATGTAATTCATCATGTAAACCAGTCCAAAGTCCAAGACCACATGATACTCTCGATAGATGCAGAAAAAGCTTTTGACAAGATCCAACAGCCTTTTATGATCAAAACGCTAGAGACAGTAGGAATGGAAGGAACCTTTATCAATATAATAAAAGCTGTATACAACAAGCCCACAGCAAGGATTATGCTCAATGGGGAACAATTGGAAGCATTCCCACTTCGATCAGGAACTAGACAAGGCTGTCCACTCTCACCACTTCTATTCAATATTGTACTTGAAGTCTTAGCTGAAGCCATAAGACAAGAAAGGGACATAAGAGGGATTCAAATCGGCAAGGAAGAAATCAAGCTATCCCTATTTGCAGATGACATGATCTTATACCTGAGGGATCCCAAAAACTCCACCAGGAAGCTCCTGGAACTAATTGAGAAGTTCAGCAGGGTGGCAGGATACAAAATAAGTGTGCAAAAATCAGAGGCCTTCCTGTATGCCCAGAATGAAAGAAGTGAAAAAGCCTTCAGAGAAACCATACCATTTACTATAATCCCTAAAAAAATGAAATACCTTGGTATAAACCTAACTAAGGAGGTAAAAGACCTTTACAATGAAAACTTTAAAACCCTAAAGAAAGAAATTGCAGAAGACACCAGAAGGTGGAAAGACCTCCCTTGTTCCTGGATTGACAGAATCAACATTGTAAAAATGACCATCCTACCAAAGGCAATATACAGATTCAATGCTATACCAATCAAAATCCCAAAGCAATTCTTCAAAGAAGTTGACCAAACAATCTCAAAGTTCATATGGAGGCACAAAAGACCCAGGATAGCAAAAACAATCCTGAGTAACAAAAACACAGCTGGAGGTATTACCATACCAAACCTAAGTCTATACTACAAATCCATAGTTATAAAGACAGCCTGGTACTGGCTCCAAAATAGACACACAGATCAATGGATAAGGATTGAAGACCCAGATATAAGCCCACAAAGTTACAGCCATTTGGTCTTTGACAAAGGGGCCCAAAGAATCCAATGGAAAAAGAACAGCATCTTCAACAAATGGTGCTGGCAAAACTGGATCTCCACATGCAGAAGATTAAAGCTGGACCCGTACTTGTCACCATGTACAAGACTTAATTCCAAATGGATCAAGGACCTTGATATCAGGCCAGAGACTTTAAAAACCATAGTTGAAAGGATAGGGAACTCCCTCGAGCTGATTGGGCTAGGCCAACACTTCCTAAACAGACATCCAATGGCACAGTCACTGCTACCAACTCTCAACAGTTGGGATCTTGTGAAATTAAAGAGCTTCTGTTCAGATAAAGAGATTGTAATGCGAGCTCAAAGGCAACCCACAGAATGGGAGAAAATCTTCACTAACCACATATCTGACAGAGCTCTACTGTCCAGAGTGCACAAAGAACTTAGAAAATTAAACTCCAAGGAAAACACTGGCCGAATTAAAAAATGGGCCCTGGAACTTCAAAGAAACTTTACCAGGGATGAAATTAAAATGTCTAACAATTATCTTAAAAAATGCTCCACTTCCTTCGCCATCAGGGAAATGCAAATCAAAACTTCCCTGAGATATCATCTCACCCCGGTCAGGATGGCAAAAATCCACAATACAAACAACGACAAATGCTGGAGAGGATGTCGAGAGAGGGGAACTCTCCTACATTGTTGGTGGGAATGCAGGCTCATACAGCCACTCTAGCGAGCCGTCTGGAGATTCTTAAAGAAATTAAAGATTGAAATGCCATATGACCCTGCTATCCCACTTTTGGGAATAACCCCCCATGCAGCAGAGGTTCACCTCGATAGCACAAGCTCGACCATGTTCATAGCAGCACCGTTTACAATAGCAAAGTCATGGAATCAACCTAAATGTCCAACAGTTGATGAGTGGATAAGGAAACTGTGGTACATCTATACAATGGAGTACTACTCAGCCATCAAAAATGATGAATTACTGGAATTTGCTGGGAAATGGATGTCATTAGAAAGAATTATATTAAGTGAAGTATCCCAAACCCAGAAAATTAAGCGCCGTATGTACTCCCTAATAGGTGGCTCCTAGTACCAAACTCACCCAGCCCACATTGAGACACTCAAAAGTAAACCTATGTAACACAGTAATTGCAAGGATTATGAACAAGAGAGATGGGTTAGGAGGGCCACACCAGAAACAAGGAGAGAGGAGACCATTTTACAGCAGAGAAAATAGGCCTCCATCAAGGTCTGCAAGTAAGTAATGAGAAACCTGGTTAAGTTCACAGACGTTCTTTCCTGATCTCACCAGAAGGGGAGGGCATATAGTCTAGCAGATAAAAAGTAATCATTTTGCAAATGGGTGATGGACCCCTCCCTCAGGGAGGTTTCCTACTCTTATTACATCCACCCTTGAATGTGCTATTACAACAAGACTCCAGTTTAACAGCTTTTTGTCTCTGGCCAGGGGGTGACATACAGTGCCCAGCAGAATGGAGTGAAGGGAATTGCAGGAGCAGCAAAACTGCAAAAGAAAATCAACAAACCACAATCCAGAACTTCAGAGACTCTATATCAATCACATAGAACTAGGACAGCCTAATCTCTCCCCATCCTGGAGCTCAGGGACATTTGCGGAAGAGGGGGTGGTAAGATTGTAAGAGCAAAAGGATGGGAGGAGCAACGATTTGCAAGATTCTCAACAATAGTTGGGGCCAAAGCAATCATAATGGGACTTTGCATGCCCTGCGCAATGTCCAGCGCACTGTTGCCCTCATAAAGTCTAGCATCTGTTAAGGGCACCGAGACCCCTGGAGGCAAGGGATTGACAGCCATAGTAGTGATCTTATGCTTAAGGGGAACAAGAGAAAGGGCTTATGGAAATGCCACTGGGTCCTTATATGTCATCGGAGAGGAGGACCCAGAGGAGAGTTAGGCGTACACAATAAAGGACTCTCTGGGAATTGGGGGGGAGGCACTGGGGGAAGGGGAGGGGGAGGAGGGGGGAGGGAGGGAACTGGTAAAAAATTTTAAAATGTATAATTAAATTTTTAATAAAAAAAAAAGAACAATTCAATGGAAATGATGGAAATTGCCTACATACCAAGCCCAGCAATAAACATTGGTTGCTTTACAAGAAGAAGTTTTGACATCTGATGTCTGGCTCCTCCCATTGTTACTACTGCCTTTCTCTCCCAAATGCAGTGAATTGCTATGTTTAGAATCTATGAGATGCAGAAATGTTGACCAGTCTCACAAACAAACCAGCTTTGCCCTAGGCAGAAAGAATGATTGGACCTTCTTTCTCAGGAGACGGAAGGTAGTGAAATACTAAGAACATTTTCAGATGTTTATCAGTGTAGGATATTGGGCTCATTGGCCTCTCTGTGCCCATGGTTAAGAAAGAGCATCCTTTTAAGAAAGGAGGACTCTCCAAAGCACACCATATAGTGGGCTCATTACTCATGGTCTAGCATGGCTTGATGGGATGGGCCAATAGTGAACCTAGGAACTCCCTGTCCCAGATATCTGGGGGGTGGGAGTACAGAAACAGTAGAAAACAAAGCACAGAGGCAGAACCGTATAGTCCTATTCCTAGGTCCAAGGAGTGGCATCTCCATCGCAAGTCACGGAGGAGTCTAGGGATGGCCAAAAGTGCCAGAGGAAAAACTACCTCACTTTGACATTCATCCTGCCCCAGTGACTTGTCCTTGGGAAAGTTCTTTGGAAGCCCCAGGCGCTGGAACATGGTTTTTCCAGGTTTGGTATTTCCCCTGGGAGGTGTTACTTGAAGGTCAAGATGACCGGTAAGCAAATTTCCTCATGGCCAGTGGGAGCCAAGGACCCTTCAGACTGAGTGCTGGAGTGTTTCATGGCATTGCATGGAAGGCAGATGGGGTTCATTTGGGGTTGGAACTAAGAAAGAAGGGATTCAGGGGGCAGGCCATGAAAGGTGGTCTCTCCTTTCTTTCCGTTTCTCTATCAGAGGTCACACGTTGCAGGTAGCCTGGACAGTGAGACTCGGAGCGGAACAGAGGAAAGAAGGGCTCTGGATATCATGGCGGGGACGATGACATTCTTTCTATTCAGGAAGAGATCCTGGGTCACAGCGGGGAGTCACATGGACTTGGAATCCTGTCCTGACAAATGTCATGTCATCAATTATGGCAACTTCTTTTATTGTCTTGATCCTTCCTCTCTGTTTACTTTGGATTGCCACTTTGGTCAAGTGTGAAGTTGTTGATCTCACCCCTCCAGTCCAGCATCCAAAAGCACATCTGTGAATGGGACCCACAGTCAAATGACCAGATGTGCAGTGCAGCGCTAAGTGAACCCAACAGCACACAATCTGGCAACAATCTTCTGCCATTATAAACTGATCTCTCTCTCTCTCTCTTTTTTACATGAAAGCCTTTGTTTTTAATTTGGTTGATGCATACTTGGCAATTTTAAAAGTAGTGTTTTTTTAAAAAGCTTATTCATTCATTGATTTTGTGTGTGTGTGTGTGTGTGTGTGTGTGTGTGTGTGTGTGTGTGTGTGTGTATCAGCGGGCATATATGTCCCTATGGAGAGCCAAGCCAAGGGTGAATTTGGGAATCATCTTGGATTGTTTCTACCTCCTTCTTGCTTTGCTTTAGGATTTCCCAGGCTCCACCCACTAGTGCAGGAAGTGCAGGCCAATGCTGTTTCCGCCAAGTATTTTTAGGTGGGACCTGGGATCTGAACTCAGGACCTTCTGCTTGCAAGGCATCATCTTAACCCCTGAGCCATCTCTCCAGTCCTAAAGTAACATTTTTAAAAAGGCATGCATAACGGTTACTCTTCACTATTGCTGTGAGAGCACATCCAAAGTCAAACAACTTAAGGGAGAAAGGGAGATTTATTCAGCTTACATTTCCAGAGGGGAGATATAGTCTTTCACCATGGAGATGGCATGGCTGGCAGAAGCTGAAGACAGGCTACATCATACCCATCCACTCCATGTGGCTGAAGACTGGAAGATTCCTGGAGAGCCTCTCTTCTTCTCAGTCTTCTTTTCTGTGGTTCCTTTTCTCTGGTCTAGGGATGGTCTTTGTATTATCCAGATAATCTCTTCAGGTGGTCTCAGCTGATCTTGCCAGGGGTGGTCTCAATTGATCTTAGTTAATGCCAGGTGTGTCAAGTTGATATCCAGGATTAACTATTACAGCATGTAACAGCATTGAATGTCGAAGCAACTACAACTCCCTTAAAAGGCTGGTGTGAATGTAGATAACTTATGAGCACTTTCGAAAACTGATTGATGACACTTCATAAAATTTGTCATATGAATACCTGATGTCCTTGCAATTCCATTCCCATGAATACGTCTAACAGAAATATGTTCAGGCAGAAATGTACACCAAGAGATAAATTCAAGAATTCTCACAGCTGTGCTATTAAAAAAGACCAACACACTGATGTCTCTCTCAGACAATTTCAAAGTCCTCTGGAGCTTATATCTGGTACTTTAGCAATAGACTTCATACAGTGTAACTTCTCTGTCTTGGAATTCTCCAGCAAAACTCATGTTTGGGAGAGCTTATGCTGACAGTACTGCCCTTGTCCAGAAGGGGACGGGAACCAATGGACAGTAGATGAATATTTCCATCTCCTGAATGCTCTGAAATGCATTCCCCAGTCCCCTCAGAAGACGCCATTGAGACACCCTCAGCTGGTTGCTCCGATATAAATGGAGCTACATGTGCATCTCTTTGCTTTGCTTCTCTTTCCACTTCACTCTCTTGCTTCCTGCCATGCAAGAAAACATTCCCATCCATCCCCAATACCCTATCCAGGCAAACTTTTGTCTCAGGCAGACTTTCCTGTAGGCCAAAGCCACGGAAAGCAAGCTTGGATTCGATAGGTCAAATAAATACATTGTGGAGAATTCGTGGACATAAACATTGGATTCAGCTGTTCGGAACGTGGATGAATCTCACAAATACAATGCTAATTCAAAGAAGCCAACATTAAAGATGATGCATTTTATGTTTTGTTTTTATAATATTTATGGTCAGCACAAACTGAGTGCTAGCAGTCAGGAGAGTGGTTATCTTTGGGAAGAGGATGGGGTGCTCTTCGGTTGGGGTCACAGGGAAGCGCCAAGCATAACATGAATTCTACTTGTTGAACTGGATGCTATTAAGTCACGTTTGCTTTGCACTAACTCTTTGAGTTGATCTCTTCACTTTGGGACAGCTGTGTTAGACTTAGATAAAATGTGTTTTTCAGGTGCGTGTAAAATCAACAGATTATGACAACTGACCCTTCTACCTCACTCGATAGCAATGCACGTGCTTGCTTCAGGGCAATGGCCATTTATATCCACAGTCTGTTGCCAGCTCCCTCCTTACCGAAGCAGGTAAGGCAAAGACGGTCCTAGTAAGAGAGTCAGGCAGGATGACTGGGAAGCCCTGACTTACAGTTTGCCAATGCTAGTGGTACAAGTGTCTGTGATGGCTGCTCTCGGGCTCGCAACTGTGTGGGAGTGGCTCGCGACGCTTCTGAACATTTTACCATCAGCTTCTGTGAGAGCGCTAGTGTACCACCTGCTCTTGCCAATAGTCACCAGGTGGGAAAATGGTTCCCGTGTGTCCTGGTCTTAGTGTTTTGAAAGAAGCCCAAAATCTGGATTTGTATGTGGAAATTCCTAACTTTTAAATGATACCAATGAGTTCAAATTTTTCAAACACTTGACAAACGTGGGAAAAGCACTTCTGAGAACTAGATCTAGCTATGGAAATACTGTTTTTGACCTCTGATCTTTACACAATACTCCCCTTTGTGTGTGTATGTTTGTGTGTGTGTGTGTGTGTGTGTTTGTGGGTTTGTATGTGTGTTGCAGTCAGCCTGCATGGTTGCTGATAAATGACCTTCAAACGACTTAAGGGAACAAGGGGTTTATTTCCTTATGACAGTCTGGTTACAGTTCTCAGTCCAGCTTGACGGGAGAGCACGCACCAACACCAGGGCCGAGGGAACTGGCCACACCATCACTACATAATGGCTGAGAGATGGACAATCCTTACTTGCCAGACCAGCATGTCTGGCCAAGTGAACAGAAGGATGTCCCTTCTCTCAACCAGCTCTCTGTGATTTATCCAGGGCCTAATCCCACCCACCATGGGCTGGGTCTTTCACATCAGCTAGACAATGTCCTTCAGGTTTGCTCTGGGCTTAACTCAACCATTAATTCTCTACAACTGTGCCCAGAGCTCAAACCCTCAAGAGTCAAGTTGACACCTGTGCTTAACTATGACAATGTGTTTTGCCTGTGTGTGGGTATACATGTGTGCATGTATACAAAAGGGCACTTGAGGGTGTGTCCCTGTGGAGTCCCAAGGGTGACACTGGGAATCATCTTGATTGTTCTTCTACCTTATTATTTGCTCTGGGGTTTCCCAGGCTTTGCCTTTCAAGCCCAGAATTACAGGATGCTGTCATATCCACCTGCATTTATATGTGGGATCCAGGGATGCAAATGCAGGTCCTTCTGCTTGCAAGGCAAAGACTTTAATACCTGAGCTTTAATACCCCAACTTCCCCCCCAAGCTAAACCTTTTCTGTGGGGATCACCAAGCCCCAAGCCTGCTCTCTAGAGAATTGATGCATTAGCATCTGGAATGGACAGTTATTAGGCTGGATTCCTCCTTCTGAGAGTTGAGTTTGCCTCCTACCTGTATAGACAGTGGCAGACTGGATTCCTCCCTTTGGGAGTTGAGTTTGCCTCCTATCTGTTCTTAGATCGCTTTTGTTCTTCTCAGAATAGGCAAGGCTAAAACTTCTCCCAAAAGTTTCTTCCCTGTACATTTGAGACCATTAGATGTGTTACTACATGGATCAGATGACGCACATATCACAGTAACCAGGTGTGATAGTTAATCCTGGGTGTCAATTTGACACACCTGGCATTAATTAAGATCAGCTGAGATCACCTGAAGAGATTATCTGGATCAACACATTTACAATACAAAGAGCAGCCCTAGATCCCATTGGAATCTCCCTAGATCTCATTGGAATCTTCCAGTAGCAGACCAGATAAAAGGAACCACAGAACAGGAGACTTGAAAGAAGAGAGACTCTCCAGGAATAATCCAGCTGAACATCATGTCTGGTCCCACCCAGCAAGCAGATGTCACTCCTGTCTTTTCTTTTCTAGCTAGAATGTATACATTTAACATAATCCTGTAAAGATTTTGGCCCTGCTCTTCTTTGATTTTCTCCCTATGTATACTCATGTATGCTACAATGAAATTGGCTTAGATGATGCAGGACATCCTAGGCTGCCTGGGCATTTTTCAAGGAGGATCTCCCATCTTGAGAGATGACAGAAACCTGACATATGTACAGTGAACTAAATCTGCATTAGATACACAGAAAGAAGCCTTATCTTGGAATTTGGTAAATTGGGTCTAGTCCCAGATTTACTAATAAAATTCTTTCCTGGGACCTCAGCTTTTCTATCTGTATTGTGAAGTAAGTCTTCTGAGGAAATTCTCATTTCAGAACTTCCAGGCTTATGTCATGAACATAAGTGTGTGAGACACTATTCTTGGGGACCGAACCAACTTCTGGCATGGCAGGGAGAATCTGCTCCACGGTTCTGGGTCATTGCACGGACCCAGGCTTGAAGGTCACTGTTTTTTGTCCTTTCATTCCTCACCCATCAAACAGAAGCAGTAGCTCTCTCTCAAGCCTTCGCTCCATCAGTACCCAATGGCCTGATGGGAAAGGCCTGTCCTTATGCTTCATGGTCTTCAGACCTTCTGATTCCTGGTTATATAAAGGTCTGCTTTCCTGCTCTCCCAAAAGGAAACTTGGCTTAGCACCAATACTTCTGGAGTTTGTGAGATCTGGGTTTGTGTGCTGTGTGACACTAACATTGCTAAGCAGGAACTTCATTAGATGTTACTTGTGTGCGTTCCTACCTCATGGGGATTATGACAAAGAAGCACTGACTGTTTCAAGAGTTAACACTGCTTTGGCCCCCAGTGTCTGATGAAGTTAATCATCCTCACTGACTTACCAAGGCATCTCTTCAGAAGACGCTGCAGGGCCATTGGCCCCAAGGTCTGTTAAAATTTGATCTTGTGTCTCTTTGTGTTTAATTTGGCCCATTTCCTTCTGTTATTTTTAGAGATTTAGCCAGAGTTAATATTTCTACAGAGTCCAGACAGGTTTGGACGTGGAGATTCTGATCTAATCCAAATTTGTGGGCTCAGGAATGTGCCCAGAGAGAGCTGCCCGTGTGCTGTGCTGAATGAGGCTCACACACCAGAAGGCAAAGGGTCAAGGTTTGAATATCTGCACAGGCAATCAGCTAGTTTAATCTATGCTGTTCATTTATTTAAAACAATATGCACAATTTCCCTAAAGACTCTTATTTGAACTCTTATTTACCTGTTGTGTGTTTGAGGTACAGTCTTACTCTGTAGTTCAGGTCAGTCAGGGACTTGCTATGTGGCCCAGGCTGGTCTCAAATACATAGCAATTCTCCTGCCTCAGATTCCCAAGTATTGTGGCTGTAGGTATCAACCACCATGTCCAATGATCTTATATATCTTAATTGCTGTATTTTTTTCAGTGTCCTTTAAGTCTTGCACTCAAAGCAAGAGGGCTTTACTTGCCTCACCTTCTACTCAGTCAAATGAATTCCCAGTGAATCCCGCTAAAAACATGACTCTTCTCACAAAGGCATGTTTTCCCTGTGGAAAGAGAACAAAGTAGTGAGTAGGAACCCAGTGTGAGCTTCAGCTTGGGGGAACTAGATGCTTCCCAGGGGCTCCATGACTTTGATTAAAGAAAGCTAAGTGCATTTCCAACATTCTCTTATGCAAATGTTCTCTAAAATGTTATTCAGTATTCTCTAAAATACTCATTCAAATGACTAGTTCTTGGTCACAGATAACAGAATCCACTGAAGACAGGTGTAATCGACTGGCCTATATTGATTTTTATCAATCTCTGGATACCAGAGAATGCTAGAGTCTGGGAGGTGGCTCAGCTAGGCCAAGATAACCTAATCATGTTTCAGAGAGATGGAGACATCGCTGTTACAAACCCAACACATCTGTCCTTGTGGAGTACTGCCTCTCCTGCTGCCTTATCAGAAATCTGATTGGTGTTCTTTAATCTAAGGGCTTTAAGAAAAAAGAAAAAACATCATTCTTTTTTTGTTTTTCAATTTATGTGTTGGGTCCTTGAGACAGGGTTTCACATAGCCTAGCCTAGCTCTGAATTGACTATATATCCAAGGCTGGCCTTGAACTCCTGACCTCCTACCTCTACCTCCCAAGTGCTAGAGTTACAGAAATGTGCTTCCATGCCTAGTTCCCACATGAAAGTCTCCCACGGTGCATCTGAAGAGGCCTGACCTGTGATCGCATTGCAAGGGGTTGGGGGAAACTGCTTCTGACTTCTTTCTGGGGACGTGCAATCGTAAATTTGCAGCTCTTCAAGCCTAGTGAGAATACAGACACAATTCTGGGCAGCTAGACAGAACAGCAAATGTCCATCACACTGGGATGGCTTTAGGAGGGACAGGCCGCATTCAAGGGTAGGTGAACACACATAATGCCTGGTGTGGGAGGGAGCATGAGGCACTCTTGGGGCATCCTCTCCTTCCCCCCTTCCACTGTGTTTCCTGTGAGAACAGCTGGAAGCAGAAGTGTTTGTGAGAACTCAGACTGACATTTCCGCACACTGTGTCCCCATCATTCACTTAGACCCTCAGATGTCCCCATTTCCTTCCCGTAATCTGGTACTAACATGCCGAGGGGTGGGGGGAGGCCGGCCTGTGGGATGCTCTGTGGACTCATCAAGTCTGGAAGTGCTTGGGAAATCCATCTGTGGAGGCTCGCGGCCAACCATCGTCCCTCTCATCCGCTTGCAGACAGTCTCCCAGACAGCAGAACCGCCTGAAATCCTGGCCCGTTTCTTCATTTCACCTGACATCAGAACCAGTGTCCTCTTGGTCTCTTCGTTGCAACGTTCCTGGACCCTGGAGCACCGGCATGGGATATAAAAGGGAGTCATGAATTCCCTAGCTGCGTTCCTGGTTCTGAACTGCTCAGACTTGAGCTCATGGAAGCTTTCTTCCTCCTTCCAACTCCTGTGAAGGCTGCTCAGGGCTGACGGGCAGGAGCTTCTTGTTGGCATGGCTATGTGTCACAGTAATTGGGGGGCTTTCCTGACCTGCTTAGGTCTGAATGGTATATGCAGGCTGTTTCTCGGCATGTGCCCACATCTGTGTCACTGCCCTGCCCCTTCTTTTATACTGTGACTTGATTAAGCCTTTCCTTCAAGAAATGTAGAGAAGATTGAACGCTTTCTGAAATATTTTCTACTTCAATGCATTGATTTTCTTTTGTGCTCTCTTTCCTTCCTTCCTCTCTTTCCTATCTTACTTTTTCTCTCTTTATAATTTTTTATTATTATTTATTCAATTGTGCGCGTGTATGTGTGTGTGCGTGTATATGTGTGTGTGTGCGTGTATGCGTGTATGTGTGTGTAGAACCACGGATGAATTCGGGAACCACCATGGACCGCCTCCTCCTTGTTTACTCTGCCCCAGGATTCACAGGCTCCGCCCTACCAGGACCAGAAACGCAGGCCGCCCCCGCTTCTGCCTGGCGTCTATACGTGGGGTCTAGGATCCGAACTCAGGACTTTCTGCCTGCAAGGCAGAGGCTTAACCCCTGAGTCACCTCTCCAGCCCCTACTTTTTCTCTCTCTTTTCTATCTCTGTCTCCTTTGCTTCATCCAAACCCTCTTCCTTCTTCCATCTCTAGATCTACGTGACTTTTCTCTCTGACCTCTAATTCCCACTACTTCTTTTAGTATAATCTGAATCTGACTCATTAGAAATATGTGTATTCTTTATTGCTGCTTCAGATTATATAACTCGATGGTTCTACAGATTGAAACATTTTTGCATTTTTATTCTCTTAGAGTTTCATACATGAAAACAGCGAATTGGTGATATTTTCACACCTTACTCTCCAATCCCACCCCCACCTCCTTTTCCTTCTTCTTCCGTACCAGCCTCCCTCCATTGTCATGTCTTTGTCCCCACGGCCCACTGAGTTTCATCTAGATGCCTCTGATGGCCTGTGCCTGTGTACTCATCGGACCACGACTACTACTGAGAGAAGCATCTTCCCTTCTCCCCAACTCGGGCATCTTTTAAGATACTGCATGAACTTAGTTTTCCAAGAACACAGCTAAGTATAGTTGTGCAAGTGGTGTGCTGCACTTAATCCCTTACCAAGTGAGCGAATGGGCACAAAAAATCTATTTGTACTTCTCTTTCCATTTTTTGGGCAGCCAGGGCTGCATCCACTGAGAGGAAGTGCACGGCTTTAGGTTGGCGACCAATCATAGCTCAGTCCTAGCTATGCTCAGTCCAAAAGAGCTTGCAGGTAAGAAGGTACC
Source organism: Typhlomys cinereus (assembly GCA_023101885.1). Lineage (NCBI taxonomy): Eukaryota > Metazoa > Chordata > Mammalia > Rodentia > Platacanthomyidae > Typhlomys > Typhlomys cinereus. The sequence continues at coordinate 560,740 of JALPQD010000300.1, read as the reverse complement.
ACACGACTGTTTCCCATAACACATCCACCAGGGCACATTTAGTTAGTTAGTTGGACACTCTTTTTTTATAAGGTCTCTTTATGTAGTCCTGGCTAGCCTTGAGCCTGTGGCAATCGTCCTGCCTTTGCCTCCTGAGTGCTAGGATTACAGGCACCCAGCTTCACTTGGGTCACATAAATATACGCACCCCTCAAAATGCACCTCTCAGGTTATACTCCACAAATTTCTATGACAGGCAGGGTTGGTGGTCTACATCATACCACTGTGAATTCATTCCAACCCATATTTTTATAAACTAGCTGACCTCTCTACAGAAATTATATAGTAAGCAGTAATTATATGCTGAGTAACTCACAATGGCCTATTTGATCAATTGCCTATTGCTAAAGAATGTCTTAAGGAAAATCTAGTTTTTCCTATATTGCTATTTAAATAAATATTAAAAAATCCCAACAAAAGGTGACTTTGGAAGGCTCGTGTAGCTTGCAGGATGAGGAAACATCTGTGGACAGGGACTGCACACACCAAGACTCCACGAACCTCAGAAGACGCCCACCCTGTTGCTTTGTTTAATCCAGTCTCATTCCAAGCCCTGGGCAGTTGAATCTCTAGAACTAGTCTTAGGTTTACTAGACTTAGTACAGCTTGTCTCCCAGCTCACAAATGGGGCCAAGAAAAGAGAAGAAAATCACTTTTCTGATGAGGTAAACAAGCCAATGCTGGAAGAAGGCGGGAGGAAGTATAGGTGCTTCATGCATTGACAGCTCAGCGCCCACGTGGCCTTTCCACAAACCTCCGTCCTTTCCCACCTCCAGCTCTCAAAGTTCTTGGTTGAGAACCTTTCTTGTAAGAGTCACTGTACTAAACTATACTTTTGATAGACCTGGCTCACTTCTCTTAACAAGCTGCAAAGTCCTCCAGCCTGCTGCATGTACTGCTCTGCTCTGCCCCCCCCCCCCCCCCCCGCAGCACCTGGCCCATAGATAACCAGGAATAGCAAAGGAGAGGAGGAATACATTTTCCCGAGGGAGGGAAAGCAAAAGCTGGGCCAGTGGAATAGGCAGTTGGGTAGGACAAGAAAAACAAATGAATGTGCAGGACAAAGAGGAGGTACAAGAGCTAAAGACAGAGCAAACGCAGAAGGGAGCCTTGCTGAGCATAGGAAGGGAGGTCTCCAACCCACAACGGAGTCACTGTGTCCCACAGCCAGGACTTGTGTGGCAGGAGAGGGGTGAGGCCAACTTGTGGGAGGACGACAAATGGAGGCAGTGACGGAGCGGGGTCCAGTTACTTGTCTTCTCGCTGTGGCACTATTTATCCAGGTATTGGCCCTCAGTGGTGGGCACGGGAAGCAGAAATGCTGCAGGTATTTCCAGCTGGCGGGGCTGAGGGAGCAGACATCATACTGCCAACCCAGCGCAGTCTCCAAGGCCAAAAGATCCATCACATCCAGAGAATGTTCCGCCGCTGCTTCCATTGCAATCACCGGCAGGGAACTGGGTCGGGAAGCTGGGGCGGCTTTGCCACGCCTGCATTTCTCTGGCTCACCAGCGATGACAGCCATGGGGGACAGTCAGTCTCCCCTTGGCCTTATAGCCCACAGGCAAGGGTCACCTCTGGCCCAATCAGATCTCTCAGTCTAGGTCTGAGGACGCCTGCAAGAGGGTCTTCCTCATTCAAGTTCTAGGAAGACCCAGCTAAGGCAGGCACGGTCCCAGATGCTGGACCCTCTCTGAGGCGGGGTCAACAAGGTCAGAGCAAAGAACTCTGGCTCCCGCTGGCTGTCAAATAAAAAGGATGGATATGTAGGAGGAACGGACCAGGCAGGCGTGTATGAAGGTCTCTGATCAACCATTAATTACAATACCTCCACCTGGGGAGCACGCCACTCAGGGATCATCTGTATGGGCCACATGCGCGAATGCAACTTCCCCGAGCTACACCTGCTGCCGCGCCTGGTGCTGGCGTCAAACCGCCTGGCTGAGAAGACCAACCCGGACAGGACGACTCAGCAAAAGCTCACGCTGGGACTTATGGGATGTTGGGTGGGGTATATAAGCAGCCGGACATTTACAATAAACAAGGCGGCGAACCTGCTAGCCGGAGCCTGCAAGCCTGCCAGTCTGCAAGCCTGCGAGCCTGCTTTGCCAGTCGCCTGACTTCCGGGATCTGTGCCCTTAACTCCACGCCAGCTTATCCCCACCCCCAAGGGTCTCCGTGGGCCCCCGAGACTGTTACATCCAGCCACACAGTATCTGAGGGTATCAGGGAAGAGAGCCTGTATCCTGCTCCTTCATTCTGGGTCAATATGGGGGACCCTAGGACTGTCATCCCAAAGGAACTTCTCCTGTAAGTCTTCCTGGTCTCTCTCCCCCAGCTTCACAACTTAGGCTCTTCATTTGCAACACTCTCGCTCTTTCTAAATTTTTCATTGCCCTGTGGTTTATCGTTCATCGAATTGATGTTGCTCTCCTGCAGACTACTTTTCCCAAAGTGTTAAAAAAAAAAAGGTAAGATAAATAGATCTTAGTAGTCACAGAACAGGTCCTCTTGTTATCCTTAATATTGTCTCTATACAGTTCTTCCCTAAGTCCTGACCATGCTGCGGGCGCTCTGGACAAATCACTGCATAAGTTTAAGTAATTATTTACCTCAATGTTCTGGCCTTCCAGGGTTCACTCCCCAGTTGCCTGTTCAGGGTAACAGAATACTAGGAGCTGAATAAACAACAGAAAGGTATTTCTCAAATGATGGAAGCCCAGGGGAGCCAGCATAGCTAAGTCCTTTGAGAGAGCACAGCACATCTATGGATTGCAGACTTCTGGGGAAACTCATTTGAAGACATTTCTAGGTCATACATATGTTGTGTGTGTGTGTGTGTGTGTGTGTCTTCTCAGACACATACAAGTTTGACTATTCTACAAAACGACCAGGCAACCAACATCACCCATAACGATACCTGCGTGTTGATTTACACCTCTTACTTGGTGTCCACGTAGGTTTGCAGTATGAAGCGCTGTCACCTTTTCACTGTGGACACAGCAAGATTTGACTTAATTCCGTGCCCCTTTGCTTTAGTGTAGTTCAAGGCATTGCAGGTACTGCAAGAGCACCATCTTCACACCTGCACCTCTCCGTACTGACTGAGGTGGAATTGTGAGGAACTATGGCATGAGAAACAGTTCTCAAGGCTTAACACGTCTTCAAGGTTGTCTTGGACACCTTGCTTTCACACACATTCCTCTGTGTGGCCAGCGCCCAGACCAGCTCTTGGCATCGATGAAGATGGCCAAGACCATCCAGCTGACGCTCCTGCCCGGGCTTTCTTTCTTGGGATGGCTCCACAGCTGTGCATGGCCAGGGTCTCACATATTCTCTTGTCACCACAGCGACAAGATGACGATGGGCTCAAGGCTGCCCTGCATCTGAGGATCAGCTCCGGCCTGAGGGCTGTTTGGGATTTAAACTTCAGGAAAATAATAGTCTGCATTGGAGTCATATTTTTCGATGGAACTCCTCAAGTGCTTCCTAAAACCTCTTTTTCGACAACTTCAGGCATAATCTGATAATGTTTCTGCTACAATGTCAAATTCTGGAGAAAGGATGTTGGGTTATGGCAACATATGGTCCAAATAATCAGATTGTACACACCCCTGCCTGTGTCCTAACCTCCAGTCTTGAGTCTGTGTTCATGAAATGACATGTTTCATTTTCTTTGGGTGATCAAAAAATTATCAGACAGCACTGACTTCAAGAATGACTGGATCTGCATCACCAGTGGGTTGCCGCGTGCAGGAGGGTTTGCATGCACACTGTCCAGTATATAGGGATAATACACTAATAATACTTTGGTTGCCTGGATTGGAAGCCGAGTCCAGGTCCCTTGATTGGCTCTCTGATCCAGGAGTCTGATTTGCTGTTAGCGCTGGAGGTGGAAACCCATCACGTCTGAAGGCTTTTAACTTTAACTTCAGAGAATCAACAAATCTAGGTCAAAGCAAGCATCTTCCGCTGCTTTAGGGAGAAGGTTTTGTCCTTGGGAAGGGCCGGTCTCCTTCCTTGTAAGAGGAACGAAGCCCAGGGGCATGCTGGGGACAGGCAGCAGAGCAGTCCAGCTTGATTCTGGAACCTCTTACTTGGCCTGACTGCCTTTCCTGCATCTCTTTTCTATGGCAACACCCCCCTCCCTGTCCTCCCTGCACAATGCAAATGTCTAAGAGGAGACCGCTTGGCGTCTTCTTTCATCCTGGTTTCCGCCTGAGCTTTGCAGTTCTTCCAGGCCTGTCACGGTGGGCATTTGTCCCCTGGGCAGGAAAGAGGAACAACTGCCTGGCAGTGGGGCCAGTCCCAGAGACACTACAGAGCACACAGAAATGGAGAGGGGACCCCTCTTTTGAGAACTCTGTCCCATGGCAACACAGTGGGACGGCTCTCCACAGTTCCTCTGCTGGCAGAGCTGTTGCCTTGAATTATTCATCAGCTGCTGCAGAGAGGCAAGGGGAGGGTCATCCTGGCTGTGGCCTCCAGAACCCGCTGTTCTACTTTTTGACCTCTGGAAGTCTGTGAAGTCACCAGGAGCCTCCTGAACAATCCAGGAGCCTTGCGAAGGGAGAGAAGAGAACCCCTATCAGCTTCCCCTTTGAGACCTTCAGTGGGGATGTTTGCCTTCTCCACCTACTGGCTGTGCCCGGCCATCTTTGGCTATTCTCTAAAGGGACAGCCAAGCCTCCTCTTGGGACCCCCCTTCCGAACTTGACTGGTACCAAAGATGAGGACAATTTGCCATCTCACTCCCCACCCCTGAATCAGAATTTGAAAGTTTTGTTATACCTTGTCTCAAACTCTCCCACAAATACCTTGCTGAAAAATACAAACAAACAAACAAACCAAAAACATACCTCATGGGGCTCGGGAGAGAGCTCAGGATAGATGCTTTGCCTCACAACAAAAGGACCTGAGTTTGGATCCTCAAATCCCATATAAAGGCACTGGGTGGAAATGGTGGAGCCTGGGAAACCCCAGAGCAAAGCGATAAGGAAGTAGAACAACCAAGAATGATTCCAGATGTCACTTGTGGGCCTCCCCAGGTACACACACACACACACACACACACACACACACACACACACACACTCAAAAAAAAAAAAAAAACTACCTTACCACTTCATGGGGAGATGGGATGAAACAGGAAAGATGGAACCAGCCACAAGACATTGTGGAGAAAGATGCTGGGGAAACATGTGTGAGTGGGGGTCCCTGATGAGGAGATGTCCCGTGCCGCCTGCCCCAAGGCGGAAGCGAAATCTCACGTGTGCACGGATGCTGAGGTTTACACTGGAGTACTGTAAATACTCTCACAGAGAGAACAAGAGTCAATCATTTATTGAACCCACATTTCTCTGTGCTCATACGGGGTGGCCCGAGGATTAAAGTAGCTAATATATAGAAAATATTTCATATGGAGCTTAGCACATAGCATTGTTCTTCCCTTTGTCTGGATTTGCTCATTCCTATGGCTCTATGGGATCTTTCCTTTGGCCTTCCTCGCCTTTGCCTGGATCTATGTCTGCTTTACACTCTGTCTTCTTTTAATTGATTCTACTGTAGATTTTCACTTATTCTACATTTTTTCTTCATTTCTTATTTAATTCCTTGAATACTCTTACCAAGTGTGTTTGTACCCTGTACTCCTTGCTGGAAAGAATTTCAAGAGACTGTGTCTGATCCGTAGTGTTTCTATTTACAATTTTCCAACTTTGCAGTGGTGTGAGAGACAGGCATGCAGTGGAAAATCTAATGTGAATTTTGACTTTTGATCTTTACCAGGGTTAAATACACGTGTTTTTAAATGTGTAAGTTTGAGCTGGAGAGATGGCTCAGGGTTAAGACTCTGCCTCACAAGCAGAAGGTCCTGAATTCAGATCCCAGATCCCACATAAAAACGTCAGGCAAAAGAGCAGCTGCTTGCACTTCCAGCCATGGTGGGCAGAGCCTGGGAAATCCCAGAGTAAAGCAAAAAAGGAGATAGAAGCAATCTAGGATGATTCCCAAAGTCATCCTTGGTCCTCCACAGGAACACATGCCCTCTGACACACACAGACATACACACACACACACACACACACACACATGCAAAATAACTTAAATGTATGACTTTCATGAATTGAATTATGAAGAAATATATGAAGACAAGCGGAGAGACCAAACTCACTAAATAATTTTTAAAAATCTCTACTCTGGTGTTAAAGAAAATAAAAGCTTTGAATATCTAAACTTATCCTCCAAATCCTGATGTTTCCACCCTGGGCGTAAATCTCATGCCTCTAGCGACAGTAAGCTCACTGGAGCAGTGCATTGCCTATTATTACTGTCTCCCAGGGGTAGGCTCGAGGTAGATGCTTCTATTTTCCATTAGCCGGGTGACTTGGGACTGTCCCGGTAGCCTCTGGCATCTGGAAAGGAGAGGCAGGGCCATCTGGAGAGAGAATGCTCAGCGTCTGTTGTCACTGCGTTGTCAGAGACGAGACTCCCGTGGGTCACAGGCAGGTGCCCTATAAACACCCCTGAAGGGTTGAACAGGTACGTGCACCAGATCACAGGGAGGCCTCTGCATGTTGCTGAGACTGTTATGTCCTTCTGTGCGCGGTAGTGCGGCGGAAGGAGCAGCCCGTGGTCAGAAGAAAGTCATCCGAGTCCCAGCAGCTTGGATGAGGCGGGTGGCTTCTGACTGTGCCCATGTGGCTGCTTTTCAGCCCGTAGTGAGCCTGCTGCTGGGTCTTCAGGCTCGCTCTGCTGCCTGCTCCATCCTGGTATCCCTGACACGTGTCAGAGTGGAGCGTGGCGCACGGACAGAGCCACCACAGCACTGAGACAGCGTTCTAGGCCACAGACCCCTCCTCCCTGGGGAGCGCAGAGTGAGGCGGGGGAGGGAGGGATGAACCATGCCCTGCATGCTTGGAAGGAAGTGAGGCGCTAGGCGGGTTATGCACAGTGACCAGTGCCCAGCCAGTGCGTAGCTACTTTGGGCATATGGGGCGGCAGTCTTCCTCTGGGGTTGGTCTCAGTTTCTGTGACCTTAACCATCTCCCCCCTCTTTGGGGAGTTTATTCAAAAAGATCTGCAGTAGCAGTTCTTAAACTTACTGGTCCCAGTATTCTTTTACATACTGAAAAATTACCATCACTGCCCAAATAATTTGTGTAATATCTACTGGGTTATATCTGCAGCAGCTCCTTCCCCATCTTATTCACAACTTCATTTTTCTATGGTTTCAGTTACCCACAATCCAAAAATTCCAGAAACAATTTGCAAGCTTTAAATCGTTTGTATTACAGCACATTATTATTGTTCAATTCTATCATGCAATGTTGCTAGTACCTTATAAAGCAAAATTTATAAATATGATTTTGTCAATGACACATATGAAAAGCTGTGATATATGAATTGTTACTACGGGCAGCCTCTAGCTGGGGGCGGATTGTCTTGGGACATTAGCCCTCAAGGGGTAAGAGAGGAGCACTGTACTGATACGGCTTTTGTAGAATTAAAACTGGGGAATCATTGAAATGCAAGAAAACTCAAACACAGCTCTCATCCGCCTATTGTTGAAGTCTGGACTGTCCCTGAAAGGCCTGTGTTCTAAAAGCTTGGTCCTCAGCCTGCATTATCAGAAAATAGTGGGCACCATACTTATCTCAGTGGGTACACCAGTTCCATTCTCCAGTTTTGCTTCCTAGTTACTCTAAGATAAGCAATATTACTCCGCCGAGTGCTCCCGCCATGGTACAGATCGGCATGGGATGCACCCGTAGACCCAAGGCAACAGGGCCTGTTGACCCCAGACGGATTGAAATCTCTAAAGTCATGAGTCAGAGTACACATTTCTTCCTTTTACATTATCTCAGGTACCTTCTCATAGCAACATCATCCAAGCAAAGATGTCATCATGCGTCAGATCTCTGGAAAATTCCACAATGCACTCAAGAGAGACACATACATCTTGGTATCACGGGGGAGAGAGCTTTGACCTTGCTGACCTCAGCTTCTCCTTGAGGACTTCTCTCGAGATCCGCCAACACACGGATGACTCCAGATGCCAGTAAGGAAAAGTCAGGCTCGAGAAGTCGTTATTTTTACATCACACTGTCTGTCACACTTTTTATTTCTGGCCTTCAGAGCCATGGGAACCATTGGATGAGGCGGCGTGCAAACTCCCGTCATTCCCATGTGTCCTGACTGTTGCCAGCAGTGTGTCTCAGGGGGGGCCTCTGATCTTTCTCCCACCTGCCTTCTCCCTGCCAGGCCCCCAGAGTCAACACTTGAGGTACAGCCTGTGCCTGGGAGAAATGGGCGCAACACAGAAATAAGTTCTGCAGCAGCCAGGAAGCTGACATCTGAGGGATTTGTCTCGGGCCCAGAGAACCAGTGTCCTTTCTACCCAGTGCTTGGCTGGCAAACACTGGCTGTGCCAGTGGCCAGACCGGGGGAACCACAGGAAAGGAGGATGAGATGTGCCCGGTAGGCAGCACTAGCAGATGGCTGACGGAGTCAAGCAGAGGGGCAGTAGGCAGCACTAGCAGATGGCTGACGGAGTCAAGCAGAGGGGCGGTGACAGAGAATTTAGAAGCCCATCTAAGCCTGGGATCTGGGGCATGGAGAAGCTGGATCCTGTGTTGTCTCCTGAGGCGCTACACAATGGAGGACACTAAGCTGGCCCATGCATCTACATAGGCCAACATGCATTTTATAACATTACATCTTTTCTTTTAAAGGGTGCTTACCAAGATTTGAGCATGTGCAGAGATCCGATGAACTTACCCGATTGCTGTATCCTAGCTCATCTTTTTATTTATTATTTATTGATTTATTATTATTCAAACCATTTTCCCCTACCATCATTTCTCCTACAAGATGTGCTGTGGGGTACTATTCAGAGACCATGAGCATATGTCACTCTAGTCCATTGTAACTTCATTTTCCTTTTCCCCAGGCAGAGAGCTATGAAATGCTGTTTTGAGCCCTCCTAAACATTTTTTGGGAAAAAAAAGATACAACCCTGTCACACAGTTTTGAATTAACATGTACATTTTTGCTGCAAGTTTAAATCATTTCCAAAGAACACAGCTTCTAGTCCTCTTATACAATTCAGTTTTACCCTCATCTAGTCAAAAAGCACTCCAATGAGCTCTTTTTGCTTTATGAGAGGGGGGAGGAAGAGGAGAGAGAGAAAGAGAGAGAGAATTATATGTGCCTGTGGAGACTCAGGAGTAACTTTAGGAATTATCCTGAACTGCTCTCTCTCCTTTCTGCTTTGTTCTGGGGTTTTTCCAGACTGGAAATGCACACTGTAGCCATGTTTGCCTGGCATTTTTATGCAGGATCTGGGATGCGAACTCAGGTTCCTCTGCTTGTGAGGCATAGACTTAACCCCTGAGCCATCTCTCCAGCCTCAATAACAAACTTTCTCTCTCTCTCTCTCTCTCTCTCTCTAACAGCTAGAGATTTTCTGTCATTTTTTTCTTGTTGAACTCATTTTCATCCTGTACTACCCACAGACTGTCTTAGTATACCATACCTTCCAGCTTAATAATTTTTTATTGAAAATCGCATTGCAACTCTAAGCAGTAAAATATGTACTTAATTTAAAATTCACATGTACTCTTTCATCTCAATTAGACTTTTCTTTTGCTTACTGTTAGTAAGAACTTGCAGAAATTAAATTTTTTAGTCACTGTAAGACTCTACATGTTGATATGTAATTTGGGTTGATTTATCATTATAGTTTATATTCACATATAGTTAAGCAAAATAAAATTAGAGCATAAAACATCTAAACAACCCTGAACATTTACATGGAAATCAGCCTTTTAGAAAAGTTTAATTAGTATATCATGGGTGGACATTTCCTAATGCCAAAAGAAGACCACATTCTCTGATGACTGTCAGCGAATAGCGGAGAAACTATTGGCCAGTTACTCTGCAAAGTGAAGCAAACATGAGACCATGCCCAGATTAAAAAATTAACGTAGGTTTATAATGTGTAATACTCTTTTGGCAAAAGCTACCCCGTGGGTTTGATTGAATACTCCCATTTACCTTGCTTTCATTAGTAATATGATCTTTAACATCTTCTGTCTTGAAATCAATGCTAAATATGTCCTTGAGACACAGGCACCAATATTTCAAGTTGGGCCTTTATTCGATACCAGAGCAGGTTTGCCTCTGGTAGATTTTGCTCTGGACAAGTGTCACTGGGTCCATTACAAAGGGACAGAAGGGAAAAAAATTAAAAAATAAAAACAAAGGTGTAGTAGAGGAATGAGGGCACCCAACATACCCCCAAAAAGTGATTCTAAGAAATCTATGATCTGAATTGATCTCCTTTGAAATTACCCATCCCCGTGACCGCCTTGATATTTTGCCAATATTCATCTCCCCATGCTCCAAATCTGAGTCCTTGGAGTCCTGGCGTGTGACCGCAGAGATGTCTGAAAGATTCTGGCTGGGGCGCACCTCATGTTCCCAGAGACCTCTCTGCTAGCTCTTGCTCATGGATTCCCTGAGAAGCGGGGTACCCAGGTTCCTCCAGGAGCTTCTGTTCTGGCTTTGGAACCCTCATGCCCTTCGTTGAGGCTTAAGGAGTCATGATTCCTGCGAGGGCAACATTGGTGACATCCAAAGGCCTCCATTGCTCCTCCATTTACTTCTTTTGAAACAGGGTCTCTTGTGAAGCCCAGAACATGCCTTCCAAGAGTTAATTGGCGTTAGCCAGCTTGCTCTGAGGGTTTCTAGACTCTGTCTTCCAAGACTGGAAGGACCTGCCACCAAACCCCCCTGAGAGCTCCTAGGATCTGAGAATCGATATCAGTTACTTGTTTGCTTGCTTTGTAAAGCAAGAATTTTAACCATGAGCCGTCACCCCAGACCCAGGCTTCTTGAACCTGGGTCTACATTCCATGTTTACCTTTGACCTTTTTGCTTTCACTGGGTCCCTGTCAATGCTTAGATTAGGCTCTAAGTCAGTAATATGTAAATTTCCTACCTTTTTTGTTTATCATTATACCTCTTAACTCAGTGTCATTTATGTTATATGCTCTTGTTAGAATGTGCATAAATAATACATGTTTATACAACATTTTATCTATTGTTAAGGTGCTAGTCTGTGTCTATGATTTGATGTTTTGTTCTGTGCATTACCTTCAGTTTTATAATACAGTTTTTCCAAAAGGGTATAATTTGAATTGGCTTATAGTGTAGACATAAATGTAAGTTCAAATTCCTTTAATTGGTAATACTTAAATAAGTGAGCTTTCTTGTTATATTTCTTGTTAGAATGTGCATAAATAATACATGTTTATACAACATTTTATCTATTGTTAAGGTGCTAGTCTGTGTCTATGATTTGATGTTTTGTTCTGTGCATTACCTTCAGTTTTATAATACAGTTTTTCCAAAAGGGTATAATTTGAATTGGCTTATAGTGTAGACATAATGTAAGTTCCAAATCCTTAATTGGTAAAACTAAACTAAGTGAGCTTCTTGGTTATATTCTTGTTAGAATGTGCATAAATAATACATTGTTTATACAACATTTTATCTATTGTAAGGTGCTAGTCTGTGTCTATGATTTGATGTTTTGTTCTGTGCATTATCTTCAGTTTTATAATACAGTTTTTCCAAAAGGGTATAATTTGAATTGGCTTATAGTGTAGACATAAATGTAAGTTCAAATTCCTTTAATTGGTAATACTTAAATAAGTGAGCTTTCTTTTGTGTGTGTGTGTGTGTGCACATGTGCTTTGCATGTGTATGAGTGCACACATATGTTCAAGGGAGAATATAAAAGGGCACTTGTGTATGTGTGTGCCAAGAGAGACATGAAGAATCATTCTGGACAGCTTTACCTCCTATGAGGCAAAGCAATATGCTGTGCTCTACGGTTTCCCAGGCTCCCTCTTTCTAGGGTCAGAATCACAAGCCACCATTTCTGCCTGGTATTTTTATGATGCATCTCAGGACCCCAACTTCTTTTGGTGCTGAAGCAAAGGCTTTAACCTCTGAGCCATCTCTCTAGCCTCCAAGGAAGTTTTTTTAAACGATCTATTTGTGTGTGTGTGTGTGTGTGTGTGTGTGTGTGTGTGTGTGTGTGTGAGACAGTACTATGCGTCCCTGTGGAGGACCAAGGATGACACCTGGAGTCCTCCTGCATTGCTTCTACTTCCTTTTGCTTCACTCTGGGATTTCCCAGCCTCCACTTTCCATGTCCGGAAGTGTAGGGAACTGCCATTTCTGACTGGAGTTTTTACTGGGATCTGGGGTATGAACTCAGTTCCCTCTGCTTGTGAAGCAGAGTCTTAATCCCTGAGTAGTCTTTTCAGCCCTAATTGAGTCATTTTTAAATTGTTTAAAAAAAACCTGAAATGTCCCCAGGACTTTTAACACATATTGACTTTGTTATTATTAACAGATATTTAAAATAGTTTCCATGTTTTCTATATTTAAAGACTGGCTTTCTGGATTTTCATTAAAATGTTGAGTTATTAATCTGCTCTTGGTAACATTTCCAACAATTGGTCTTTGAAAGACTTCGCGTCTCATCAAGAGGATACTCGTGTTTTCTGCTAACTTGTCAGGCTTTTAACCACTTAGGACTGAGTCCTAACAAAGTCAAAGGTGAGGGAACAATGTTTGTTTTTGTCAAACTTTATCCAGCTGTTTCACAACAGCTCCTATTTGTTCTTCATGATAGTTATGACTGACTGTCTGGGTGATTATAGCCTGGTGTGGAGACCAAAGCTAATGAGAGTAAAGAAAACAAAAAGACAGACAACATATGGCCCCTGCCCGCTAGGATCACTAGTCTCAGAGGACCGGGGGCAATGAGACAGCTCAGTAAGAGACCTGTGACCCCGAAAAGTCACCTGTCCTCAAGTTCAGAGATGCTGTGGAGACCCAAGGTGGGACTCGACCAGGACACATTCTTCAAAGAGGAGGCTCGTTACAGAAAAAACTGTTCCTGACGCTTGGGAGGTGAGTCACAAGGCCAACAAAACCCTGACCCAAACATGTGACACACCTGGTAGAGGAAAAATCTGAAGGAACCAAGACGCCTTCTGAGTCCCCGAGTCATTCTGAAGAGCTGAAGCAGAAACATTAGCTTTGATGCCTGCATGGTCCTAAATACAAGGAAGGAAAGTACAAACCAATATCGAAATAATCAGCAAGGTGACAAAACAAATTTCTACACCTTCCATCTCTACCAAAAGGGACCTGGTGGTCCTAACAGACCCTATGAAGGTGGTCACTCAGGTAACCAACTTTAGCCCACTGAAAAACACAACCGAACAAACAAATGAACAACAGAAACCCATCTGGGACATCACTGGACATGGATAAGCAGTAACTGGCCATATCTTAATCTGCCTCCTGTTTGAATTCATTCCTGCCTGTGGGGCTTCCAAATCTCATTCTCCTTACAGGCGCCTTAGCCCTTGTATGGGGGCAGCCATGGCCTCTATCTTCTGGACACTATTAGAAATATCCTACAAGGCGATCTTTCCTGACTGATTAATTCAGAGAACCATTAAATCTTTCTTTATGGGATTCCGGCCCACCTCTGTCTGCTGCACAATGGATTGAACATGTGTGCAGGCATGTTACCTACCTGACAGTACACTTAGTCAGGACCACATACCCTTGCTGTTCTATACCTCTTAGGCCTCAACTAACAAAGTGCAGCACCTATTTTGTTGTTAGCTTTGCCTATCCCTCTAGATAGGTACAGAAAAGGAGAGGGTCATATGCCTCCCATTTCTACCATCCACAAATTATCCTTAGAACTCACACACCAAATAACTGCATTAGCCCAATAACTATAGGAATAGTTAAACACACCCGCAGCAGCTGTACCTTATTTTGTACACTAGGCCCCAAATTTGCTGGCTGTTGCTCAAAGCAGTATGTACCAGGAGAACAAGGAACAAAAGGAAGGTTTGTCTGATGGGATTTCTAAAGCAAGTATCTGGTGATAGTTGTCCCGTTGCTTCCCTTTCTGAAACACTCAGACCCATCATCTACTTTTTGCATTTGGTCTTTCAGTTTTAATGACGTTTCCGCGAGACTTTCAGGAAGCCACACTTCCCTTAAGCCACCTTGGGTCAAGCAGTGCAGCCCTTCTACCAAAACCACCCCTCCTGGCTACTCTGTTTTTGCAGCATCCCACAGAACATTTGCCAAGAGAAACAGACCACACAGGTAGACGCAGGAGCTCTCTAAGACTGGCCTTTGTGGCTCTGTCAGGGCTGACTGTGGAAGGAAGACCAAGATGGAGAGACCTGGGCCTTAATATAAGATTAGTCCATAGCGTGTCCTCCAAACTGAAAAGCTGCAGCTTCGGTCATCTAAAAAGCAAAATGGCAGAAGAGCGAGGGCAAACAGAAGTATCCCCAACCCAGTGCCACAGAGCTTCCCTCATGTGTGTGGATGGTGGGAATCGTAGAATTAGAAATTACACAGAAAGAGGCCCATCCTAACCAAATAAGGATTTCTACAAAATGGCAGTCACATACACATGCACACACACACACACACACACACACACACACACACACGCAATACGAACAAACCCGGCTGTATGTAGGCTGTTCTGCCAACGCCTGCCTGCTGCTCACTTCGCAGAACACTACGACTAAATATATTTATTTGCTTTCTACTCTGGTTAACAGAGCGAATTCCTTCACTAACACACCAATATTCTGGACCACATGGGGTTTCTGGCTTTCTGACTGTGGCCCAGTGAATGTGTGTTAATGCCTGGGATTATCTGAACTCATCCTTCACAGATGAAAGGCAGATGCTTTCTAAAGACCCTGTCTCTTTATGGTGAAGCAGAGGCAGACACTCCTGTTTATTGGCCTCTAGCATCCTTCCAGCCCTTTTTCTTTCCTGTAGTATCTCTGTTATAGGGTATTTATGCTTAAAAGCAGCCACATAGTTTCCTGAATTTTTTTCAGTCTTCATGCATATGTGGAAATGGGGTGTATGCATCTGTGTATGTGTTTGTGGGGGGGTGCACACGCATGTGTATGTGAATGCCCGTGCATGTGGAAGTCTAAGTGTGATATGGGAAATCATCCTTGATCATTCGCCCACCTTATTGCTTCAACTCTGGGTCTCTAATTAAACCTGGAGTGTACTATGAGGGTTGATTTGGCTAGCTATCTTTCTGGGGATCCCCAGGCTTCCATTTCCAGGGTTTGGAATTGCAGATAGCATTTTTTAATGTGAGCTCTGGGGAGCAGAAGTATAATCTTTTGCTTGTGTGGCTACTGCTTTAACTGCTGCCATCTACTCATCCCAGTTTCCAAATACACACACACACACACACACACACACACACACACACACACACACACTTTTTATAGAACAGAAATTCACACAGGAAAATAGATGTGTCTGTTATTTTCATGTCTAAGCTTGACAGTTGAGAGGTGAGCCTTTAGGCCCTCCTACGAGGAATTATTTAGGTAAGGCAAGTCTTTGAGCAAGTCTGAAGGTTATTATCTAACTGATGAGGGAGAACCTAGCTCAGGGTGGGTGGGCATCTCCCCTGGGAAGAATATACAGAGAGAAATAGTTAACAGGTTGGCAGACGGGCAAGCTAGAAAGCAGGCCCCCCTCAACTGTTCTGTGGACATGGAGCGGTTGGTTCCCTTGGTTCCGAATAGTTGGCATCATTGTCCTCCGAGAATGGCATCAATGGCATCATTGTCATCCAGAATTGTGAACGTGAATAAGTTCCTGGTTCCCATAAATTGTTTGGTCACATTTATCTCAGCAACAGAAGAGTAACTGGAAACTTAGGCATAATTACAGTTTGGCTTTATCTGTGGCAAGGAAGATTCTTAGTTATTTTCTGCTTTTCTTGAAGAAGTGATACGATTACAGAGAATTGAGGAGAAGGAGAAGTTGATATGTTCGGGTAGCTGTGGGGTAAATTGTCAGAAGTGGTGTGAAGACTCTGCTAGGGCTGGGCTTTCGCCTGCAGGAAATATTAATTCTTTGAGGGCAATGGTTTGAGAGTCAATAGGAGGGGTGCAAATGGCTTTCTTTCTGTGTGTGTGTGTGTGTGTGTGTGTGTACACGTGTGTGTATACAGACATATGTATAAGAGAGTACTTGGAGTGTGAGTGCCTGTGGAGGCCCTGGGATGGCACCAGGAATCATCTGGATTGCTTTACCTTTTTATCGCTTGTCTTTAGGGTTTCCCAGGCTCCACCTTCCAGAACCAGCATTGCAGGCTGCCTGCATATCTGCCGCCCCACCTGGCAACCCACACTCAGACCCTTTTGCTTGCAAGGCGAAGGCCTTCCCCAGCCTCTGCCCTTCTTCAGGCCAGCTCCTCTGGCTTGAGTACTTCACACAGGATCATGGTTAATATCCTAACCCGTTGTCAGCCCCCACAGCATCAAGCAGAAATGCATCCCCAGTTCAACTTTGGCTTTTTGGGAGGAGCTAATTTGGGCCTAAAGGTCAGAAGCCTCATCTTGTTTCCAAAGAGATGGAAGAATAGGCAGAGCATTTCACAGTGTGGTTGAGACCAACAAGTAGAATTGGAAGATTCCAAGTGGCCGAACAGATGAGCAGCTTGGTATTAGAACTAAAAAGTCTCACTGAGGTTCACTTGCACCCCCCTATTCATGTCTCCCTGCCCTTTCAGAATTGCCAGAACAAAGCTAAAGAACTGGATTTGGAAGCGAGGACTGATGGAGGGGGTGGTCTCTTGGTTTTCAGCTCTCTTCTCAGGAAAGTGCGAAGGGAAGTGACTGACCTCAGGCAATGTATCTAAGCAGAACGAGATTTCCCCTGATCTTATCCTTTTATCCAAACTGCTCCTTCCCTCCTTCCCAGTGAGATATTTGTGGGTCCAGGGACCTCCTCTACTGGCAAGCAGAAGAGAGGAACGCCCCAGCACCTGGATCCCCTGCGGTTACTGGGGCTCAGGAATCCAGGGGTTTCTCCTTCTTCAAGCCTCAGCCTGACGATTTGAGAAGCTCCAAGAACTTTCTAGAAGTGGAGCCAGCTGACCCATTTGAATGAGCGATCTGTTGAATAATTCTGCAGCTGTAAAGGAATGTGTTCATTTATAATTTTATCAAGTTGTAGTTTATAGCCTACTTAATAAACCTATTAGCTACATTACAGCATGTTGTGCTTGACAAACTCTTTAATGACTCCTGTGGATCTATAAGACATGCGCTGAGAACCCTGTCAGCATTGTCGTCCTCACTCGACAGGAGAAATGCATAGTTTGTTCAAATTCACAGACTACAGATTGAAAAGACATCTGAAAGCCGGAGCGAAGGCTGGTCTGGGCCTCATTTGACTGCCTACTTGTGCTTGATTAGCTGGGGCAAGGTTTTCTTTCTGTTGATTTCTTCTACCCTTCTAACAGCTAAAGGGATAATTAAGGGTTATCTGATACACTTCTGTTTCTGCTTCTTACCTCTAGGGCTAAAATCCTCCTAAAGAGGACATCGGTGCCTGGTCTTACTCCTGGTCCATCACGGTACCTGATGCTGTGCTCTTTAGGAATCAGGCACTTGTACATTAAACATTTGCGGGTAAAGAAGAAACTATCCCCTTCACCTGAAACGGATTATCCATCTTGATTATCAGGAGTCATTCGCAAATTCTGCATATGCTTGCTGTGTTCTAATGCACAATTTCAAGCCACATGAAAGAATATTTCACTTAGTTTTATTCATTATTGTCATGGTTAGGCACAGGTGTCGACTTGATAGTCGAGGGTTTGAGCTCTGGGCACATTTGTAGAGAATTAATGGTTGAGTTAAGCCCAGAGCAAACTTGCAGGAGATTGTCTAGCTGATGGGGAAGGCCTAGCCCATGGTGGGTGGGATCAGGCCCTGGAATAAACTACAGAGAGCTGGTTGAAAAAGTTGGCATCCTTGTTTATACTTGGCCAGACATGCTGGTCTGGCAAGTAAGGATCCTCCCTCTCTCAGCCATTACGTAGAGATGGTGTGGCGAGTTCCCTCAGCCCTAGTGTTGGTGCATGCTCTCTTGTCAAGCTGAACTACGAACTTGTCAAGCTAGACTATCATAAGAAAATAAACCCCTTGTTACCTTAAAGCCATTTGACGGTGATTTATCAGCAACCATGCAGGTGAACTGCAACAGTTATTATTGTGTGTGTGTGTGTGTGTGTGTGTGTGTGTGAGTGTGGAGGTTGGAGGACAACTTTGTAGAGTCAGTTCTCTCCTTTTACCTTCATGTGGGTTTTGGGGCTCAAACTCAGGTGGCTGGGCCTGCATGGTAATACCTTTGCCCACTGAGCCATCTCACCAGATCCAGTTGTAATAATTTATAGGGATGTACTCTTTGATAGCCTAAGATCATCTATTTAACAAATCTACAGAAATCAAACTTAAACAATAAAACAAAAACATGTCTTATTACTAAGTCTCAAATGTTCTTATTCTAGTATCATACTTCTCACTTACTTCTAGAAGAACATAGAAGCAGATGGCACACACACATCTGATGGTTTATTTT
The DNA here is from genome assembly GCA_023101885.1 of Typhlomys cinereus. Taxonomy (NCBI): domain Eukaryota; kingdom Metazoa; phylum Chordata; class Mammalia; order Rodentia; family Platacanthomyidae; genus Typhlomys; species Typhlomys cinereus. The sequence continues at coordinate 542,167 of JALPQD010000300.1, read as the reverse complement.
TCTTTTGTGGGGAGATGGGGGGGTTCACTGAACTTTAAACTCTGGATTCCAACCAAAATTATAGCTGAGAGCATCTAATATTGCTAAGATAATATGGAAAGTTAAATTGTCAGGGAAGTTTGGCCACTGGCAAATCTAAGGGACCATGGCCGCTTTAATGAAGAGGAAAATCCTTTGTGCCAGATGAAAATAAACATTGCCAGCAAGACCATCTTGGTGCACGGTTCACATGAAACCTTGGTTGGTTGTTAGTCGGAAAGTTGCAAAGGAGTTTAAGATGTGACATGGGTTGGGAAATGGTGAGATAGAGAGAAGAGGAAAACTCTACCAGAGACAGCTGCAGGTTAGCCAGGGAAGAGAACTGGAAGAACCAGGCTCTAACCAGACACCGTTTTCCCACCGCCACACACCTACGTCTTTGTCCCTCTGTGAGTCTTGGCTTTGGATTCACATTCACGCCCTCCGCCTCCCCGCCGACTTGCGCCGCCTTCCCTCTTGCAGCTGGTGTTTTTCTCATGGAAGATGGGAGCAGAGCTGTCTGGTGCAGACTGCTCCCCCACATGATGACGGACAGATCTCTCCTGTTCATTCTTACGAATAAAACTCAGTACTGGCCACTGGGCTATAAAGGCAAACGTGTGCACCTCTGTAAAAGCCCTTTATGGGAAGTGGCTTATCCCACCCCCGCCTGCTGATGGGGGTGCAGATCATGAGATCAAAGTTGTTGCTGAGAATAACAGAGCCCTAGGAGTTAGAGTGGGAGTAACCGACAGCGCAGAATGCCTCGGAAGCCCTGGACCACTTCCAGACACTATCTTTTTATGTGAGAAAGGAAAGCAAACAAACAAAAAATCCACTTATTTATTGTTTCAGTTATTATCATTAGTATTTTTTAATTGTTTTTGCAGCTGGATTGAATGATATTTTACACTTTAGGCTTAGAGCTGACCTCATGAAAGAAAAATTAGTTTGATAAATTAAAGGAAAAGTGATTGTGCTATTGTACTACTTGGAAATTAAAGCAATGCAAATACATAGAAAAGACACTTTAATTCCTAGTCAGTTCAGAAGTGGAAGAAAAGCGATATGAAACACGATGACCGCAAAGCTTAGGAGAAACAGACTGATAGTATCAGAATAGGGAGTAATAGGCCAGAGACCACTGAGGATGGACTCCACACCCCATTTCACTGATGACCCAGGTAGGAGACACATCGACTTCACTTTTCTGGCCAAAAGGCTGGAAGCCGAGTTCTGCCTTTGGCCTAGGTCAATTCCAAAAATTAGCACAGTGTCTATTGTCTCCTCTCCTAAAAGTTAATCCAGCTGGGTTTGTCGGTCATTAGGCCAGGAAACTGATTCACCAGCACACACAGTAAGAAAGGAGATGAAAGAAAAGCTACCCCCTTAACAAGACAATGGACTCTTTCCCAGAAGCCTCTCCTTGGTCAGTCCACCATAGAGCTTCCATGCAGTATTTCTGAGTTCAAATCAGGATTCACAACTTTCCTGCCCTGTTGTGTTTTTTTTTTTTTTACTGAGACTAAGAACCTAAGAAACAAACATCAGATTCCTTAATAAAGACGGTCCTGTTATGAATTGATGTCTTGTAGAGAACCCTGACCATTTAGTCAACTTGCCTCCTATATATTTCTATACTAGAGCCAAGAATCCAATTATAACTATAAATATATTATTATAATATATATTTTTATATGATATATATAATTATAAATAATATAACTGATGGACCCAATGTAAAAATCTACATAGACAGTGACAGTAGAGTTATTTGGACAACAGAAATCCATACTTTCTAAATGTGATAAGACATGGGGGGTGGTTAAAAAAAGACATATAAAATTGATATATCATCTAAAGAAATATGACGAATAGCTAAATAACTTCAAAGGATTTGTAAATGAAAATTACAAACATTCCAGGAAGCTGAGTAGACCACAGGATGGTAGTTGACAAATTGTGGCTATTTGCCTAGTCTGAGCCTTTAATCCCATTTTACTGAAGCATCTACATCATATCCAGGGAGAACTGAGTTTACCAAATCTGCTTTTTACCCTGGCTACGTGCTTCCCTTGCACCATTACTTTATTTTCAGTTGTTTTGTTGTTGTCACTTTACATCTCTCTTAGCCTTCTTGAATTTGTTCTCTCATAGAACACGCCAGATATACCAAAGGGCTTGTAAGAATCTTAAGAGGCTTCAGAGGCAGACATTCCCAAAGCCGACAAAAACCACTCATGAAAAGAATGACAGATGTGGCTTGCGAGCATGTGGTGGGCTTCAGGTGAAATTAATACCAGATCTACATTTTAAAGAGAATCTGGGGGGGAAAAAAAAAACAAAAAGTACTCAGTCAGCGTGGAGTTAAAGGTCTGAGATTTCATAAATACAAAATCTGTGGCTCCAGATGTTTTTAAATAAAAGGGGGGGGGGTTGGGAAGCCATTCAGTTATCAGCATGAGTTGTTTTTTAGGCTTCTCAGGCAACTTTTTCAGGTGACAAGGACATGCTCAAGTCTCGTGGAAAAGCCTCGAGAATGGTGGGGACCCACCCGGGGATCCGAGTCAGACCTGAGCTCTGAGTGGAGAGCTAGGCATCACGTGCCCGCCGGGATTCCAGAACCCTTACGAACTGTTATGAGCAGGTCATTCTTTAACTATCCTTGAGGATGGAAATCGTTCCTGCCCTTCTCTAGGCCCCTGCTCCCTGTTTGCTGAGAATGCTGAGGCATAACTGCTTCCCTCTTCCGTTTCAGAGGAGCCAAAGCGAAGGAACTTCATCCTGATTTAGGTCTGACAGAAGCCACAGGGTCATGGACTTAGAAACCAAAGCGGTAAATGAATACAGCGTGTAGGAGCCCTGGAAGGAAATAAGTGGATTTATTCATGTGAAAGGGATCAGAAGGAAGACTGTGGTCTCTGGTAATTCCTGCTTCAACATAGCTCCTTCCTACACTGACTCTGGATGTGAACATGTGCTATGGTTGGAACACGAAGGGGCCTCCAAGAGCTCATGTATTGAAAAGGCAGTCCTTGTCTAATGGCACTACTTTGAGAGATCTTGAAAACTTTAGGATGTAAGACCTGGCTATAGAAATTAAGTCTCTGGGGACAGGGCCTTGGGAGTATATTTCCCCTAATCCCTTCCTCTTGCACTCTGATTTCTGTCCATGAAAACATGAAAAATTCCCTCTGTTATCCACATGTGCGTGACTCTATGTGCCAGTACATGGAGCCAACCTGTGTTAGCTCTCCAGCTTCAGAACCCTTCACATGTGCGTCATAACACGTGTGCATCATGACACATATGCCTGTTATCTGCCTCCCCCAACTGCTCAAGCAAACCTGAAAACTCTGAGCCAGGAGTTGATGAGATGGCTCAGCTGGTAAAGGCACCTGCTTGCAAACCTGGCCACCTGAGTTCAATGCCTGTAAGCCCACATGGTAGATGGAGAGCTGATTTCTTCTTCCTCTTCCTCCTCCTCCTCCTCCTCTTCTTCTTTTCCTTATCCTTTTATTAGCATGTGTGTAGGTGTTGTGTGTGTGTGTGTGTGTGTGTGTGTGTGTGTGTGTGTCCACGCGCGCGCGCCTGTGGAGGGAAGCATGACTCCAGGAATCACTCTGGGTGGCTCTACCTCCTTGTGACTTTGCTCTGGGGTTTCCCAGGCTTCAGCTTCCAGGGCCAGAAGTGCAGCTGCCACTATTTTCAGCCCCCACTTTTTCACGTGAAATCTGGGATCTGAACCCAGGTTCTGCTGCATGGGAGGGGCAAAGCCTTAACCCCTGAGCCATCTCTCCAGCTTCAGAACCCTTCACATGTGCGTCATAACACATGTGCATCATGACACATATGCCTGTTCTCTGCCTCCCTCAACTGCTCAAGTAAATAAGGAAAAAAAAAAGCCTGTGAGCCAAGACAAATCCTTCTGTAAGTTGTTTCTGTCGGGCATTTTATCACAACAACAAGAAAAGTAACTGTCATACCATGTGACTGCCTTTGACCAATGGAACAACAGCACATTTTTTGCAGATAGAAGCTTCAAGAAACACTTGCTAAATGGAACCTAGTCTCTCTTGCTACTTCCATGCAGCCCTTTCCGTCAGCATGCACATGATGGAAGGTAAGCAGGTTACCACCAGGTAACTGATGAATGATGCCCACCAGTTATCACACAGAATCATTCTGATGTATTAAGATGTTTCATCTTAAGGCTTTTTTATTTTTTTGTAGTAGTACTACATAATAATAAAAACTAACCAAAGGCCCAAAGACATGAATGCTTACGAGGAAACCTAGGGAACTGGTAATAAGGTAGAGAAATAGCAAGGGATCACAGAACCAAGTTGCAGGCAATTCCCAAGTCAAGCAGCTCATAAAGTGGGGCCACACTGCAGCCAGTAGGGAGTCAGGAAGAAGGAACTCCAGAAAGTCAATTCCAATAGGAAAGTTAAGGACAAAGCATGAGTAATATGCTTGAACGTTTCTATGATGCAGAAGAGCAAAATGGAGGAATGCATGAGTGGGTCAGGACAGGTGGCTTAGAAACAGATCCCCTATGGCAGAAATAGCTGCGGGTCATTGGTTAATAAGTTGCTGAACAGTTACTGAGCTTGGGGTTTAGTAGGAATTCTGAGTCAGAATCTCTCACGGTAAGGTCTTGGAGTCTAGGATGTTAACAAGCTCCCCTGGGAGTTTTAACATGTACTTTCTTTAGGGAGAAGGAACAATTGGTAATGAACATGCTTGCTGTGCAGTCATGAAGACCTGAGTTAGACTCCCCAAAGCCTGTGGGAAATAGTGTGGCATGGGGTATGCATTTGTAACCCTAGCACTGTGGAGACAGAGACAGGTAGGTTTCCTGAACAGGAAGATCACTGAGCAATCAGCCAAAGTCTGCTTATGAGTCCCAGGTTAGGGAGAGACCCAGTTTCCAAAACAACATGATAACTGAGCAACAATGTCCAAGGTTAACCACTGGATTCCACATGCAGTTGTAGACACATGTACACATGTTACCTTCACACACATGAATACACCCCCCCACACACACACATATGCACCACCCAAGAAACAAGTAAACAATTTAACCCAAATCTCTAGAAAAAGGGTCTAGGTATTGTACAAGCTCCCAGGATTACTGAATTATGCAGTAGAATAAGAGATGATACAATTCCAAGAGCCCATGCAGTTTCTGAGAAATGAGAAATAAATGCAGAAACTTCTCTGAATGTCCTCATACTCATATATTTAGTGATTGATCTAAACGGCTATTAACCCCAAGGATCGTGTCAGGGCTTGGTGACTAATGGCTATTTCGGAGTCAAAAATGAAATAGCACTTATTTTCATGATGTCATAAAGTCAAGCGAACATAACTCAGACCCCATGAATCAGCAAATGTGATCATTCCCACAAAGCCGAAGTCAGGTTATCTATGGAAATAGACTTTAAGTTGTCACACGAGATTTCAAGGTTCTGGTAGGAAACCATAAAGCACTGAGGAAAAATACATCAGTCTGATCAGTAAATGAGTGATGGTAGCCTGATATTCCGGACAGTAAGGATGAGTTATGACAAGTCAGAGTTGGGGGAAGGGTGACTCTTGGGCCAGCAAATATAAAAAAGAAACATGACGGCTAATGTCTTCCCTAAGTTGTCAGGTTATGAACCTCTGAGTCCAATGGGAGCCAGTATAATAGAGGAAGAGACATAAGAACAGAGCTGGAAAAGAGACAGAAAGGGTTTTGAGAGTGGATGACCATGAAAACATTACAAAGATGAGACTGTTTTCATCGTTTAATTTCCTTTTAACTTTTTAAACTATTTCACATATAAACATAGTACAGATTTCCTGTATGGTGTTTACTAAGATTCTCTCAATGGTAACATATGAGGATGATCAAAGTCTGGAAGCTCTAGTAGGATGGGATACCATCACCTCACCTACAGACCTTATTCATATACCACCAGATGCTGATACGCCAGGCTCTTGGTTCCATCTCCAGTAAAGCAAAAACGTTAGTTTCATAGCTTTGTTACTGTCATAAACATACAACCCAGTTAATTTAGGGGAACAAGGGGATTTTTATTCCAGCTTTGATCTCATTTTACAGTTCCTAAAGGCAGACGTCAAACCAGTGCCAGGAAAAAGAAAACTGGGCACACCATATCCACAGCAAAAACTGCTTGCCAGCCTGCCATGGACTGAACTAGCTCCTTAGCTTTATCTGCCTGCCAGGGAAGCAATCCCACCCACCGTGAGCTGAGTCTTCCCTTCTCAGTTACACAATGAAGACAATTTCCTGCAGTGCCAGAGGCCGGCCTCAACTTCATAATTCCTCATAGCTGTACCACAGGCTCACTTTAAAGTGTCAAGCTGAGCTGAAACTGTCACACCAACCACCAGACAAAACCCAAATTCCCCATCTGTCCTCTGCATATCCACTTCCTTACTTGGGACTTAAGTCAGGAGCCCCCTTAGTTTCCCTTAATGCTGAATGGATTTTCATTGTGATTCACATCTTTGACCTTTACAAAGAGTGCGGGCCACTTATTTTTGTGAGTGGTCCTCAAATTGGGTTTGTGTGATTGTTTATGACTTAAAATCAAAGTATGTATTTTAGGAACAAATAGCACAGAACAATGATCGGTCAAAGACAAGTCACAGCATCTTCTGTGAATGAGGATTGTGCCTGCCATGTTTCTCTGCTCTGACGCCGCCATTAGTTTTCCTTTATCATTACATGACACTTGTGGACAGATATTTTATGCTTTATTGATATTCTGTTCTTATGCTGTTTTTATTCTTTACTGATGAATTTCTCCAGAAACATTTACAGTGGCATTTGCCAAGTAGTGGCTTTATAACTTCATTGTCCTTTTTACCTTTATTGTAGAAAGTTGGAATTCTACTGTACTGTTATTCTCTTTTTCTGGGTGAGGTTACTGATTTAATTGGGCTATGGTCATGGATTCCTATTCTATGGGTCTTAATCAATTATTACCTTGTGTGTTTTGTGGCTCAAATTATTCCAAATTAGACTATTTTCAGTTCTTTTAAGTAAGTTCCTGGTCCTTCTCTCATGGCCTTATCATTCTATTTATATTAGTTATTATTTGTTTATTCATGTGTGTCTGTGTAAGTGTATGCACATGTAGATGTGTGGGTACACACACCTGTGAGTGCTTGCAGAGACAAGAGGGCCTTGAATGTCCCCATTCATTCTCTATTCCTTAGAGAGTGTTTCTTCCTGAACCTGGGTCTCATATTTTCTTGGCTTCACTGGGCCAGTGATCCCCCTGTTTCTGTCCTCCTCAGATCTAGGGTTACAGATGCATGTGGTGACATCCAACTCGTTCTGTAGGTACTAGCATCTGAACTGTATACCTCGCAGTTGTGGAGCAAGAGCTCTCAAGTGTGGATCCATTTCTCCCTAGCCCCTGTTTGTTCATTTCTGAGTACTTCTTTGTTTCTGATATCCAAAGATATTCATTCCACGGTCATCTGAATGTTTCCCTCTTGTACCAAGAGAATCAGTCATTTTTTTCCCCAAGAAGCACTAGTGACTTTCAGTGGACACTGATGTTCAGACACTAGGATCTGGGCAGTTAGCACATTCATGGGTAATGGATGACACTGGTTCTGGCTATTGCTAAGACAGAGCCAGGAAGTGAACACAACGCATATCTGCATCTATGCATGTTGATAGTTCTATGTGCCTGCATGTGACTCTCTATGTATTTACAAATTAAAAACCACGAGCTCATGTTTCTGTCACCAATTTAAATCTAACACCACAACTTAATCTACCTTTCCCTCTTCCTTATTTTATAACTTTTCTCTTTGACCATAAGAAAACTGACTTTCAATTTCCATTAGTCAAACAATCTTACAAATCCATGAAGTGGTTTGCAGAACTTTTCAGACGGCTTAACAATTACACACACTCTTTTCCCCATATATACATTTCCAAAAGGTTCATGCCTATTTAAGTTGCATTTACTCTTTACCCAAAGATAGATTAAAATAACCAAAGTACTGTCCATCTACTACTTCTTGTGTAACATAGTTGAGCGTGGCTATGGCTGAAACAAACCTATCAACCACTGGCATATTTGACATATGATAGGAGAAAGAATAGGCTGACTACAGTAAAATGAATTCTAATTATAAACAGTAAAATTAGGGAAACACACACATACACACATGCACACACGCGCACACACACACAATGTTCCAGCTAGATACAGAATTAGTAGTTAAGACATGCCCTGAGCGTGCCTGTTAGAGGTTATCTAACTGATGTGGGAAGACCCAGCCTATGACGGTGGGATCAGTCCCTGGGCAGTGGATAAGATGGAGAGAATGGGTTCAGCATTTGGCATGTTTGAGCGTTCAGCATACAGGCATATAGGAAGAGAAGGAGAAAGTAGTCCCTCTCTCAGCTCTTCATGTGCATATAGTGTGGCCAGTTCCCTTGAATTCTCATGTTGGAATTAGCCCCCCTGCCCTGCTGATGAAGTGTGATCAAGAACAATAAGCTAGAATAGAATCCCTTCTTCCCCTAAGTTTTTTGAGTCCTGTATGGATTCAGCAAAAGGATGAAATTAATACACACACATACATATATCTGCACACACATATATACACACATGCACATAAAACCACACATTTGATCATCAGTAAATACCAGATACAATTTCCCTGTATGTGATGGGTTGTGACATGGAGACTAGAATGTGACTTAAAAATTCCAATCAGGGTGATTCTCAAGACAGACTTGGAAATGCTTATGTCCGTTTGAGATTCATTCAGTCATACTGTTCTCTCAAACTCAGTCCATCCTACTGGAAAAAATGGTTCCAACAGCTCCTGCCTTTATATCATTATCTGATTCTGAGAGGAAGAGCAAGAGCATAATCTTTTGATAGGAACACAGCATGGAAGAGTCAGATTAGACTGTTGTATTATTTGGCCATGGTAAATAAAGAGGAAACTAAATACCATGGATTAAAACAACCAGTGACCATCCCACAGCCAGTGCTTAAAGACAGTAAAAACCTAATTGAGAAATATTACTAGACTGGGAAAAGTACACTCTGGTTGGTGATTGGTAATATTCATTACACATTGTTATGCTGTTAGACTTTTCATAGTAGCTCGATATGGGGCCTACGCCATGGCTCAGCAGGTACTTGCTGCCAAGACTGGTAATCTGAGTTCGAACTCGAGACCACATAATAAAAGGAGAGAACTGACTTCCGAAAGTTAAATTGTGACCTCCAATATGTGTCACTGCATGTATGTACCCAACTACAACATACCCATGTATGCACATGCTCAGTTAATAAATAAATGAATGTAAGAAATAAGTTTTTAAAACAGCATTGCTGGGTTTTTTTGATAATGACATTGGAAACAGGAGAGATGGCTCAGTGAATAAAACGTGCTTGTTGTGCAAGAAGGAGGATCTGAATTCACACCACCCACATAAAAAGTACCAGTGTTATGGGGTGAGATGGGCAGCTCTCATGAGCTTGCTGGTCGGACAGTATAACCAAAACACTAAGTCTAGGGTCTCAAAAAAGTAGGCGAAAAGTAATACAAGAGGAATCCAACATTGACCTCTGACCCCATATGTACATACACAGACATGTGTTATCCCCAATACTGAACACACACATATACACATAAAACTAAAATTATTGCATTAATAAATATCTGAAATGGTTTTTCTTATATGTCTCTCTTTGAAAGTCTAAAGGTCCATTAGAATAGGAGCTTTATTTGCTATTCACTTTGCTTGTAGTGCGATGCCTGGCGTTCAATACACATTTGCTTAATGATTGGAAAAATAATGCGTAGTGTCTTTCCTGAATCCCTGAGACCTGGAAGCATGGTGCCTCAAACCTCCAGGGCATGAAGACTCCACTTGAAATGTCTGGACACAAAGACTCCCAGCTGGTGAGTGGGTGTCCGAAACCTGGCTCAGACTTGCTGACTCCAAGAATGCATTTCCAACCACTCTAAGCCGCTCTGATGTGTGAAAAATCAGCCCTCGGAACTTCAGCACAGCTGGGGCCAGAACGCACGCAGGAAATTCAAAAAAATCCAGACAGCTAGTATCCAGACTGAAATCTGGAAGGTTAACAAGAGCTGACAACTGACCTAAACTTAATTTGCTTTTCTGATCTGGAGCTATCAAAGCAAGCAAAAGTGCTAAATGTAAAGACAGGAACTATTGGAGCCATTTGCCAATAGGGTGGCCAAGTTCATGGTTGAAGTGATGCGGAGAGAAAAAGGCTGCCGAATGAACCGTAATCAAATGTAAGCTGCCTCTGAATGTAACTTCAGGTATAAAACGAATATGCTTCATGATTGGTTCAAAGTTAAAATCATATCAGCATAATGATAATCAAAACACTGATCTAGTATAGCTCTCATTTTGCTCCAGCAATAATATCAGGCACACTTTAATTATGATCATGCATCTTGCCTCTGTTGACAATAAACTCTCTTGGCTTGGTAGTTTAAGGAGAGACATGCAAGAGGATACTGACCCTTATCCATCATGAGTTAGGTGCTTCATTCTCTCAGTCATATTGGGGGGAGGTGTGGGGGAAGGGTGTGAGTGTACAAGGGGGCACTCGAGGATGTGTGCCCATGGAGGCCCAGGGGCTGCATCAGGAGTCATCCTGGATACAACTGTCTCCTTACTGCTTTGCTCTGGGGTTTTCCAGCCTTCTTTCCAGGGCTGGAATTGTAGGTGGTTGCCATACTCACCAAGCTTTTTACATGAGATCTGGGGATCTGAACTCAGATCCTTCGGCTTTGGAGGCAAAAGCTTTACCCTAATCCATCTCCCTAGCCATCTTAGTCCCATCTTTTCATTTGTATCAACTCTTTGGATGTTCACTGAATCATGTCAGAATGGCAGCCATCATGCTAGTGCCTAGGTATGTTGCATTTAACATGCATCAGTTAAAAAATGAATTCTGGATCAGAAGTAGATGACCTCAATCCTAGCTTTGCTGTAACCGGTGATCCTGGATATATGTGGCTGCTTAACTTTCCTGTGTCTTATTTTCTTCATCTCATGGAATTGCCCCATACAGTTGCTTTCTGAGACTTAGGTGACCTAATGTGTTGCTACATATGCTGAGTTTCTACAAGTACCCAGCACTCGATATTACCAGCTGCTCCCTATCCTCAAATTGCTTACAATGAAGTTCAGAAAACAGAAATAAGTCTTGACACTTAATTTTCTCTAAAATGCTCTGAGATAAGTGTTATTTCTCACATTTTTGCAAGCAAAGGAAATTGAGAATTTCAATAGTTCACTCAAGGCCTCAATTAATGAGCTAATGGGCCAGAAATCAAAATCCCAGGGTACTGAATCCGAAGTCCATATTCTCACCAACTCTCTGGATGAGAATGTTCTAGTCCTTTTTTTCAGGCCAGTAGAAAAGCCCTAGAGAATTTTTATACAGTGTCAATTGCCAGGACCCTGATTTAACTTACTTAAATTAGAATATCAGAAATAAGTCCTGGGTGTTTCAGGCTTTCAAAATATCCCTGAGATTCTAATGACCGTGGAGCATAACACTCTTCCAGCCAAATAATCTGATCCCTCCACAGTTGGCAACAATCATCAGAATGAGACAATGCTGACGGAATCAGGGACATTCCAGAACTTTCTTCCGCTTGACTGTGTGGTCACCACTGTGTAGTTTAGGGGAAAGGCCAGTACAGGTAATGCTGCCTTCACTGGAAGTCATTGCTGTGGAGTTATGAGACCCCCAACAGAACCTGCATGTTCTGTGTGATGCCTGTGCTGTGGAGAAGGGTGGGAATCCATCCTCCCTCGTCCCTGTTGGGTTGACAAACTAACAGCATCCTTCATTCACACATGGAGGAAGGAACAGCTTGGGAAATGTCCCAAACAAATGCAGCTGTTCTTTGTTTCTGGAGAGGATGCCAATAACATTTTGTTCCTTGGGGCTCTTGAGAATAAAAATGTGTGCACAGCCACAAAAACAAACAAACCCACAGGGATAATTATCATATTAACCAAAATGTCATATTGACACTTATTCAAACCCTTTAGATAATATAATGTATCGTATCAATTTTACTCTGTCCTGACTTTCTCTTGAGTTCTTCAACAGAAGGACGAAGACCAGGTCATCGGCCACCAATGGCCTCTAGGAAGCATCAGTCACTCAGAGGCCAAACTTCGGCAGCTCCTTACACTGGGATCAGTTCAGGAACTTGTCCACAGACTGGTTCCCACAGGCCTACAGTACCCACATAAGCCTGCAGCACTCACTCTCTAGTAGCACTCTGCACAGTAACTGCTCAGATAGATCCACTCCACAGAGATAAAGTTAAGTAGTTTGCTCTAGTGTTAGAAAACCATGACCTAAATTCCTGTATGCATCTCTAGAACATGTATACATATATGCTAAATATATATTATAATTTTTGAGACAGGTGTCAAGAATCACTGCCCGGATTCCAAGTGCCCATGTAGCTAAGTGTGACCTTGGATCTGATCCTCCTGGCCTCGGTCCTGCGTACTGGAATTACAAGCGGGTGCCGGCGCTCCCTCTGTCCGCAGTGTTGGACGGATCCCAGGGCTTGGTGCAAATGAGTTGGGAGGAAATCATGCTACTGTGGCACAGCAGAGGCACAACAAAAGTAGAGATGTTCCACTAAAAACACCAGTGGTGGATTCCGGCGATTTGGTACTGATGCTGGTGGCTACTTCACTACTTTGCCTCATCTCCGTCATCCAAGAAGGACGTGCGTGAGGCCAGCCAGACTCTGGCTGCAATGACTCTTCCTCAGGCAGACCCCAGACTCCGGCTGGAATGACGTTTCCTCACTGCTTGCCGTCCCTCCCCAGCTCTGAGCAGTAGGCATAAGCCTCCATCATCCAGCCTCTGGCACAGTGAATAAGTTCACTGAGCCCATGAAAACAGCGGGTGAAGAACAACCAGCAGGGGCACAGGTGGGTTAGCGCATTCCCTAGACCCGATGGTCCGATAACAGCGTGCCAGCCAAAGCACAGTTTAAAATACTCTAAGAGATATTTTTTAAATATTTTATTTATTTAGTGTGTGTGTACGTATGAGAGAGAGAGAGAGAAAGAGAGAGAGAGAGAACCGTGCGCCCCTATAAAAGACCAAGGGAGACTTCAGGAATCATCCTGGATTGCTTCTACTTCCTTCTTGCTTCACTCTGGGATTTCCCAGGCTCTTCCAAAGTGCAGGCCACCACCACTTCCACCTGACGTTTTTACATAGGACCTGGGATCCAAACTCAGGACCTTCTTGTGAGACAGAATCTTAACCCCTGAGCCATCTTTCCAGCCCACAGTTTAAAATATTCTAATAATTTTAATATCTTAAGTCCCCAACATATCCAAGATATAAAAATACACAAAATGATAGCTCATATTCTTTTTTATAAACTTGGTTCTCAAAATCTGCTGTACGTTTTATGCTTACAGCATTTCTCAGAGCTGCTACAATTCAATAGGCACCTGGACTTAATTAATATCTTACTGGACAGCGTAGGTCTGGCCCATCTCCACATAATTATTAGATGAAATACTTAATATGCTCAAATATGTAGCATATAAAATAATCTAGTATTTTCTCAGAATCTTGGTTTAAATTTCCAGCAAGCAGCTCTCTGGTTAGGCAGGAAAGACAGGGTATCAGAGAGTAAGGCAGTAAAGGTTTTATTGAGCAGATTTTTTCCAGAGGCTTCATTTGACTCTAAGAGCATAACAGTGGTCAAAAGTAGAGGGTGAACTATATCAAACTGCCTTTTAAACATTTGTCATTATACCCAGGGGCTGGAGGAGCACTCAGCATTCCATCTAGAAGTCTCTTCTTGCCATAGGAGGTGATTATTACAGAAAATCACAACTGGCCAAAGTGCAGAAAATAAATGACTACAGACTACATGGCCCTAAATAGAACATCTAATCCTCCACCACCCCCCGCACCCCATGGCTCAGGGAACATCGCAGAAGAGGGGGTGGTAAGATTGTAAGCTCCTGATGGGAAAACAGGTATGTGGCCAGACATCATCTTCTGGACATAGCAGGACTGTTCCATCCATGAATTTACTGCAGGTATGAATATTTTCACAAGACCTGCATGGAATTTGTCCTATTGACATGTCACCATAGAAGGGGAAAGATCTCAAGAGGCCCCAGCCTTCCTGAGAGACCGATGGAGGTTACTGCTGACACGTCTAAGAGAAGCTGCTTTCCTCAGGGGTACAGCACTGCAATGTGACTCGTGCTCCAGGAAGTGCTCGGGCACAGGCCATCAAGAGCAATCCAGGTGGAACCCAGTGGCCCGCACATGAGTTAAGACATGAAAACAGGGGAAAGACTGACAGGAGAGAGGAAGGGCTGTAATGGGAAGGGAGGGGGAGGGGATTGGGGATTAAGATGTAAAAATGTAAGTTCACTGTGTTTCGTGTATGAAACACTAAATGAATTTCTAAAATGTAAAAAAAAAAAAAAACAAAGTATAGAATTTGGGAATCCTCTCAGGTGAGACATTTTAAAAAGCTAATTGTTGGGGACTAGAGAGATGGCTCAATGATTAAAGTCTTTGCCTTCAAAGCAAAAGGACCCGAGTTCAGATCCCAAGATTTTACAATAAAAACTTCTGGGTGATATGACGGTGGCCTGTAACTCTAGCCCTGGAAGGCAGAGCCTGGAAAACCTCAGAGCAAAACAATAAAGAGGTAAAACAATCCAGGTCCCTCTTGGACCTCCACAGGCACACACTCAAGTGCCTTCTTGCAGGCATGCCGCCCCCCCACACACACACACACAAGAAAGCAAGCTTTCCATCCATCTGAAATGCTCTGAATGCTGCTTCACTTGTAAGCTCACGGGCGGTGGGGAGAGCTACTGTGGAGGAGATCTACAATTGAAAATCAGCCCCTACTTGAATTCCCTTTGTACATTTCACAACTATATGTCGCAGATGATACAAAAGATGCATACTGCAGGACCTCAAGCATCTCCCACACTTACACTTCGAGGAACTGTCTTAAGTATGGTTCACTCGCCGTTCCCTCCAAGACAAGGATTTGGGCATGCGTTTTCTTTGGGGTGTGAGCTAAGGAAACAAGGACCCAGAGATGTGAGAGTGGGCAGGCCAGTGTGAGATGCATAAGTAACCTTATGCTCTGGGCACACTGAACTGATCGCTCTAGATGGTCTCTGAGGGACCATGTAGAACACACTGTGGAATGGACTCAGTGAGAGATGTGGGAGTTGAAGTGCCTACCCGCCATATCTTCTTCCTTGTTGCTTTAGCATCTCTTCTGGGGTGTTAGTTCCCAGCATCTCTGGCCTGTCTTGCACTGGGATTGAGCTCTCTGAGGAGAATCCTGTCTCTGGTCCTGCCTTTGGGGGTTTTGTCCACTGCAGGCAGAGTGTGGTAGAGTGGGTCCTGTCAGCTTGGCTTTCTTTTCAGAATCCTTCCTGAGCCAAGAAGCCACCCTTGCCCACCTCAATGCAAGTGCTCTTTTCTCTTGCATATGCTCCCTCTCAGAGCCCAGCAGCAGGGTAGCTCCGGCAGCCTTTCCCCCTCGGGCCTCTGCAGGCTCTGTCCTTGAGGCCTGAACTGCCCTAAGAACCCCCTGACCCCACGGCAACCTTGGCAATCTGCAGTTGTACAAGTAACTAGTGGGGGGCGGCAACAAGCGAGTTAGGACTTGGCTTTATTCTCCCTGCCTGGCAACACCATCACTCCCTGCTCTTTTCCTCTTCCACGGCACAGGAGTAAGACAGGGGTGGGGTGCAGGGGAATAGTCTGTGTTCAGAGCAATCCCCCCTCACCTTCCATCAGCACCGCCACTGTCCTTCGTGTGCCTGCGAGGGCAGGAGGTGCTTGGTGGCTACAAAAGTGGTTGTGGCTCCACTTCAGAAACTGAGTCAAAACCAGGCCTCAATCTGTGTAATGCCCTGTGGAGAAGTCAGGGACCGCCACTGTTCCAGGCTGGCTTGCGTGCAGCCCTGCTTGGACGCATTGAGCGTTATCCAACCCCCCAACTCTCTCTGGACATTTGGTTTCAATTTTCACACACTGAATCTCTATTTGTTTTTGTTTTTTTTTCCAACAATTAAAAAGCAATTGCTTTAAAAGTAGAAAAATGCTTCTCTTTCTTTTAAGCAGATGGAAAAAAAAATAAGGCAGGTGTCACAAAGAAAAATTATTCAAGACGCCCTTTGCTCCGGCTCCATCAATATCCAAGGTATCGAACAATAAAGAATCCTCAGTGTGTTCAGAACATAAGCTTGGGAAACAACCTTCCCTTCTTCAAATCAAGCCATGTGAAACTTGCAATAAATTAAACTGGGTTCCCTGCTTAATGATTTCCATTTGAATCCCTGAAGAAGAAAAGAGAGGGCAGTACCGTGAGGATGTATTTTTGAATGCCAGTGAACCTTGTAATGCAAGATACTATAAATCTCTCTTTCTTTGATGTATAGCAGAGAGATCTATGGCTATGCGCTTTCCCCGCCCCCATGCCATTCCGTGTCTTCCCTTGAAGAATCCATGTGAATCATCAGAGCTATAAAACTATATGACTGAACACAGACGATTACAAGACTTTTAACGGGCAAGAGGCAATGGCTTTTGCTCCTGGATGGAGCCAAGCAACTGGGCCATAGAGTTTCTGACGCCATGTGGCCGCACAGTCTGACATTATGTCTTTGTGAAGTATTCAGGATTCAGGCCAGGTTAGCAACAGACTCAGAGGGCAGGCGGCTGGAATCTTCTAGAATTCCTACTCAAACCAGTCTACGGCCTGGATGGGGTAGCTTTGCAGTGCCATCACAGACCAGTCTCCTGAACCCAGAGAGCTCTCGCCCTCCCAAAGTGGTGTCCTGTGAGCTGGCACAGTGGCAGGGTGCCCGCCACGGAAGGACGAGCCTCCCCCCTTCCACTCTCACATGACATCAGTCGGCACAAGTGCCAAAGCTCAGGAGATCGGCTTAATGACTGTGATTTAGTCTTGCCCTCAAAATAAAAATAAGGCGCTTTCAAATGACATGTTCCTTCAATAGCATTTAGTGGAATTTTTAGAACAACGGAGCCGCTCGTGAAACTTACTCTGTGTCTTTAATGCGTTCCCATGGGTGAGTTCCTGTCACTCCATGATTGACGCAGATCAGGGCAGATGCCTCTAACTTCACCTGCTTGTAGCCATGGCATGATGCTTGCTGTGGCTGAGCCCGTCGCCAGCCTTCCTCAGCCGCAGAGGACGCTGCAAGCTTCAGGACGGCAATGCTGTATGTGCGTTTAAAAGAATTTTTACTTACAGGAACGAGCTGTGTTCAACAGACAAAACAAAACAAGCGCAGAAAGCATGAGCAAGAGAATAAAATCACCTACCTTCCAAGACAGCGATGGCTCTTTGCAACGTGTGGATGCACAGTCTCATATACTTGTTTCTTTGAAAGTTACCATAGAATGCCAACTGTTTTTTATTTAAATTTTTTTACTTATTGTACGTGAGTGTGCATGTGAGGGAGTCAGAAGCTGGTTCCTGCCCTCTACATTTTTGAGGCAGAGTCTCTCTTATTTCTGCTGCTGTGTCATTTACATACACGCGTCCCCTTGACCACTGAGGGCTGAGTCTTTGGACATACCCATGAGGAATTATTTACTCAAGGCGAGCCCGAGCAAGGCTGTGGGAGATTAGCTATTTGTTGAGGGAAGACCCAGCCCCTGGTGGGTGGAGCTAGTACTTGGACAGGTGGATAAAACGGAAATAACTTAGTTCAGTACTTGGGCATGTTGTGACTTGCTCCGGCACATATGTCAAGTGAGAAACCTTGTCGCCCTCTCAGCACTAGCCATGGACATGGGTGGCAAGTTCTCTTGGCTCCCGATATTTATATGAACTCTCCAACCATGCTGATGAGCTGTGACTGAGAATCGTAAGCAAGAACACATCCCTCGTTCCCCTAAGTTGCTTTGCTCCTTCAGTCACATCAGTGACATGAAGAATAACTAACTGCTGCTGAGCACCACACTGCAGGCTGGCCAGTGAGCTTCTAGCTGATTCTATTGTCTTCGCCAGAATTACGGCTGAGTACCACGGTATCCAACTTTTCCCGTGAGTTCCAGGAATCAAGCTCGGGTTGCGGGCTTACGGGACAAGCGCTTTTACCAACTAAGCCGTTTCCCTGGCCCCCACACCAATCCTGAAAGCAACACATGCTTATTATAGAAAGGACAGGAAAGCCATCATAAAGAACAGCAATATAATCCTAGCCAGCCAGAGGTAACTGTTACAAAGCAATTTCATCAAATCTGACATTCTGAAAGCCTATAAAGTTGCAATAAGCCTCCAGGACAGGGTAAGAAAACAGCCCTCTGCCATTCTTCTCATGGAGGATTCCAGCCGAGTCGTCTAGAATATCTCTTTGTTTTATAAACATAGGCTAGAGTTTCCAATTAACATCGCGGGACTCTTTTGGGGATCGATAATATGACATTGGTTGGGGAATTTGCAACCTTATGAAAGAAACCTGCAATCTCCAGGCCATGAACTGCGGTCGTTCAGTTTGGGCTCCTGCTTGCCAGAGCCACAGGAATCTAGGGCCACGTGGAAACAGCAGAAGGTGGTTTGGCCCCAGATGCTCACACAGGCTTTATGGAGGCCAGAGAGTGAGAGGAATTGACAGGGTCGAGAGCCGAGTCAGTGCCTCTTCCGCAGGAGTGGGTGCTAGTAGGTGGGGAGGGAGACAATTTTCTCTTCTTAGGAATTGGCATGGACTTCTTCAAATTCCTTGTTTTTTCTTTTAAAATCCCTAACATGCCTTAAATGATGGCAGTGGACTGGAGAGAGGGCTCAATAGCTCAGTTGATAAAGTGCTTGAGGACCCACGTCATAAATGTGGGTGTGGCTGTATTCCATGCAGGTAACCCCAGTGCTGTGGAGATGGAGACAGGTGAGACCCTGGGGCTCACTGGCTAGCCAGCCTCATCTATGTGGTCAGTTCCAGGCCAAAGTCTCTCTCTCTCTCTCTCTCTCTCTCTCTCTCTCTCTCTCTCTCTCTCTCTTTCTCTCTCTCTCTCTCTCTCTCAAAAAAAAGAAAAGTGAACAGTTTCTGAGGAATGACTGACACGTGCACATGTGTTCACCTGTCTCCACACATGGAAAAGGATTCCACACACGCACACACACGACAGCGGGTATAATGAATGATTCATCCTCTGACACTAAACAATGGTCTTAATAACATGGCTGTCCCTGCATAAACTGAGCAGTTACTGTGACCTAATCAGCTAAAAGGAACGCATCGAGGTTGGACGGCCATCATGTTCTGATGCTACACAACAAGAAGTCTTAGCGGCAACTTACAAGGTGGGTGAGAGTTTGTTCATGGCTTCAAAGAAGCATCTAAGCCTGAGGCTGTAGAGAGGCACCACTTAGCTAAATAACACAGAACAACCAAACAGACTTTCTCCATCTCCTGTTCTTGCTGCTGCGTGAACGTAAGACCCAAACCCTTCAGGGGACCAGTGTGCTTATTCTTGCTTCAACTGTCGGTTATACACCATCAACACGGCAACAGAATTCATGCCACAGGAGCCCGGGGAGCACAGAGCTGAGAAAGGAGCCTCCTCTCTCTCTCTTGCCAGTGTGCCCGCCTGCCAATTGCCAGCCAGCTTGCTCTGTGTTTCATGTACCTGCCTAGAGGATGGTCCCTCCCATTGTGGGCTGGGGCCTCCCATGCCAGTTAGATCATTTCCCACAAGCTTCCTTAGGGATTGCCCTAGCTACCAAATCTTTACACAAGCACCCAAAGGCTCAGCCTTCAATTGTCAAGTTGGCTCCTGTAACTGGCCGCCTCACAGACAAAAACACTAGTTGCATTCCCACTGTGTCCCAAGGCACTAGTGAGTCACACTGCCCTCGTGGAATGAGTTCTGTAGGCACAGAAAATGACACTGTCATCTGGTCGGCTGCCCCTAAGCAGAATCCCTCCGACTCATGCTGGAGTCGCTCTCATTTCCCACGTCTAGTCAGCTTCCAGATCCTGCTCATTCTACTTTCCACACAGCTCTCGGATGCTCTGCTTTCTACACTTGTTCACTCGGACAAGTGTAATCCAAATGGGAGCCCATGTTTCCTGTCTGCCCCAATGGATAGGGTCCTTCCTGATTTTCCTATTTTTATTCTTGCCCAGGGTGATTCTTCAGAAACAAATCTGACAGTGTTGTTCATCCACTAAAAAACTCTCCAATGACTTCCCCATAATTATCTTAATGAAGGAGTAATATCCATGTAGTAAAAATCACTCTTGAATGTCTGGTTGTGCATATTTTGACAATCATACAGTCATATAACCACTACCACATGAAATATATAAAATAGCTCTTTGGGGTGGTTAAGAATAAAATTATTTTAAATATTCACATAGAGGGTATTTTTTTTTTTGATGAATGGAAAGCTTTCATTTCACTTGGGTAAATTCTTCGGAAATGTATTTCTGGTTTGCCTGGCGAGTGCATATTTAGCTTTGTAAGAAATTGCCAAGATGTTTTCAAGCTAACTATATTGGGTTTTGGAGACAGCTCAGTAGATAAGACATTTGTCCCACAAAATTTGATCCAAAACTGGACAAGTGTGGCAGCCACTTGTAAATCAGCCCTTGGGAGACAAAGACACGGAATCCCAAGGGCAAGCTGGCCAATCGGAGAGCTCCAGGTTCAATTGAGAGGCTCTGTCTTAAGAGTAAAGTGGGGAGTGATCAAAGAAGACCCCCAGTGTCAACTTTGATCCTCCACATGCAGGCACACATACATGCATGAACACTCCCATAAACACGTGCATCAACACACACAAACATACATGCATACACTCATACAACCCCCTCTCACACACACACTCACATACAGATCTGTGGAAATAAAAGTGTGCCACTTGCATCCCGCGTCAGTAGGCTAAAGTCCACACCTCCTCCATGCGATCCTTCACTTTGTCACTGACATTCTTCCCATTCAGCTTCTTTGACTGTGGTAAAGAAGGTCTTACATATGTCATGACTTTCCACATGCCAAGTCCTCTGCTGAAAATACTTATACACTATTAGACACATTTGTTATCTGTCCAACTCATTGGCTTAAACATTCCTTCCAGGAAGGTCTTCCCAAACTTGTGTAAGTTTCCACTCGTGTTTGCCACATTCATTTATTCTATAAATGTTTGAGGCATGACACCCTGGGTAGGGCCCCGCTCTTGGAGCTGGTTGTATGGCAGTCAAGAAAATGGACAAAAGTTCCAACTTTCCTCAAACTTCTATTCTAATGAGGAGACAGTGAGCAGCAGCAACAAAGGGGCTGAGGGTGTGGCTCAGTAGTATCATGCTTGCTTTGCATGCACAAGGCCTGAGTTCAACCTTCAGCAATGCAAAAAGCAAGACAAATGCATGCTAGAATATCAAGAGGTAGTAAATAATAATAATAGCAATAATAAAACAGAATAACAGGAGAGATTAGAGAAGGATATAGAGCTGCTATTTTAGTTGGAGGATACTGTTAAATGGATCATTCTAGAGACATTTGGGAAGGATTATGCCAGGCAGAGAGAGCGGCAAACACAAAGGTGTTAAGACAGAGCAGAAGTTGGCATGAAGAGGCTGGTATGCTCAGGAAGAAGCTTGGAAGCTAATGTGGCAAGAACCCAGCCACCCAGGAAAGGAGGGGGGAGGAACAAAAGGCCAGCCAGGAGCCGGCTCACAAGTGGCCTGCTGTATTTGTCCATCTACCCAAGTGCTTATCACTCCACATGCTTGTGCTTCCTCTTTGTTTATCTTTCCTTCTCAACTTGGACTCTAAGACTCACGTCTCTTTATTCTTTTCATTAGTGATTTCAAACACTTGGCATGGTGTTTATTGGATCACAGGTTTTTTTTAAAATAAGTATTTGTATGACCAGATGGATGGATGGATGGATGGACAGATGAGCAACTAAATGAAATTCTTTTGACTGCGTGACAAATCCCCAAGAACCCATGTATTACCAAGGGAAAAGTGGGTGGGGTCAGATGGCTTAAGTGACCTTTCTGAAGAGGCTAAGTAGTGAGGCTGGGATTCAGAATCTCAATCAGAGTTCCTCTCATTTAGTTGGCACAGTGGTTCCCAGGCCAAGATAAGATGAGAGACATAAGCATCCAAAGAGCTCTCAGTCCATTCTCATTCTCCCGCTAAGGGCGTGAGGGAGGGGCCATCACTGACGCCATGTCAGGATCCCTGAGCTTCCTCCCTCCCACCAGGCGCAGACACCAGGCCAAGCGGGCAGTCTGTAACCAGAAGAGGGTCTTCACCAGAATCCGGCCAGACTAAGGCAGTATTTCTGGGATCCTTTAGAGCAATTGTTGGAGAAAAAGTATTTTTTAAACAATCCAGAAGCCTACAAATATGTTTTATTAATCTTACCTACACGGCTGGGGATAAAGCTCAGAGTATTGCCTAACATGTGTGGGGCCTAACATGATCCCTGGCACTACATAAGCCTGTCGATACACAATCCTAGCCGTTAGGAGGTGAAGGAGGAGGACCGGGAGCTCAAAAATTCATCCTCAGCTACACAGAGAGTTCAAACCCGGTTACATGTAACCCTGTCTCAATAATAATACAGATGATGACGCTGGAGGGTGAGGAAGAGGAAGAAAAGGATTTGAATTACAGAATGATTTTTTTAAAAACCAGGGCATTGCCATCTTTTTAAAAACTTAAAAATGTGAAATAAGACCAAAGACATGGTAGTGCTCATTCCCAAATATCACATGTAAAATCCCACTGGCTAAGTAGTGTCTCTTTGTAGACACTACTCCAGTTGCCATAGCCCTTAATAGTCCACTCACCCATTTAGGGTGCTTCCCTGTGGGGTGAAAAGGTGTGGCTTAAGTACAGTCAGTATCCCAGTTTATGGGCTTCTGAAATCGGGGCTAATCCACTCAGGCCACACATTGTTCTTTTAAGCATCTGTGAGTGGTTGGATTCGGAAGGGAAGGACCGTGCAACATAGCTCAGGGATGAAATGGAAGCCAGGACACAGCTGCCTAAAAGAGCTGCGTGAAACAGTGGAGGTTGGAAGGCACATGAGGGGTGCACGTCCTTCACTTAGCTCTGGAGCTGGCCACAGAGTCAGACCCAAGCTCCATGTGATTTGCAGAGGCAGCTGTCTGGGCACCTCTTGGTCCCTGGATAATTGAAGTCAGCGCTCCAGTCTTCCTGCACATTTACATTACGGTTCTACCCAAGCCGCTTATCAGAAACACCTATGCTTATCAGCAGTACTGACTGATTCAAGAACAGCTCGGGAGAATAGTTCTGGGAGGGTGAGAGGAATTTTTCATGCCAGACTATGTAATCTAGGGTTTACCACAAGTCCTGGTCACTCAGTTACTGAAGAAATACTTTCGGAAGATGAATGAACTTGTGCAAGTCTCCTTCCAACTTCATCTATAAAGTGACAGGTTTACACATAGCTATTCTTCAAGACCCTATAATATTCTGAAATCTTAGGGTTGTGTGAGTTTCTAGGCAATTACATGTGAAGAAAGGGTATCACTCACTTCTGAGAGAGAGAGAGAGAGAACAGAACAGCAGTTAAACCTGCTTTGACAATAGATCGAGTGTTTATAAATTTTGCACACGAGAGAAGTTTATTTGTCAAAAATGTGCCTCTTGGACTCAAGGAACGTGGCTGTACCGGGTGTGAAATACAAGGGAAGCCAGGCTGCAAGCCAGAGCCAGCTGACTGGGGCTGAGTGGCTGAAGTAATTTAAATATCACCCACCAACACCTCGCCCATTAATTTCCTTCTGTTAGCCTGTCTCCATGCAAGTTCCACCATTAGTCACGCCTTTGTGTTCAAGGCCTTGAAGAATGGTCTCCGAGAGCTCCAATGTCCTAAGAGGGATTTTAAATCAGGAAGCGGCCTTCATTGCTATGCTGGGAGATGGTTTTCCCAAAGAAGAATGATGATGCTTGCAATCTATCATTGGGCAGTAACTCCAAGCCAAGCACTCTATCGTTTCGCTTTAGTGCATCCACGCAAACACCTACACTGCAGGTATTATATCTACGTCTGTTTAAAGAGGTCATACAATTGTTCAACAAGTGGCTTATTCACTGTGACGCATATAACACCAAATGCGGACTTACATGTACCCCAGACTACCACCATTCTAATGAAGAGATTGAACATTTCCATCATTTCAGAGGATTCCGTTTTCCTTCTCGGTCAGTCCCTCTGGGCTCCTCTCCATCCAAGGAACATAGCCCTGACGCTTAACTCATTGGTTGAGCACAATGGACAAGGTAACTTAGGCAAGGTGGGGAACAAGGAAAACAGTTCAAGACAAAGACTATCAGGAGCGCACAGCGTAGGAAGGTCTCCTGAGGGAGCTGCCTGTGGGAAGGGTTTATCCCAGGTGCTGCCAGCCTGCAACACATTCCTCGACCTCCCAGGCAGCTGGGACAGCTCTGGGCATCTCAGTGTTGGCAGCATCCAGGGAGGCTTGGAGCCTGCAGAGATGATGGAGCAACGGGCCTTGCATATCAAGCAGTGTGGGTCTCTCCCACTGCCGGGAATCCCAGTCTCTAACAAGAAACAGAATGCTGGCAAATGAAAAGGAGATGTGTTTGCTGGCAGCAAATCCAGAGTCCACAGAGTGGGGAGACGGGCCAAGCCTGGGATCCCACAGGAAGTTTTGAACCCACTTTCAGATTCTCAGTTTAGCTATCATCAACTCTTCCCAACCCAGGGTCATGTTTTTACACTGCCAAGTTTAAACGAAGCATCTCCCGTGTCTTTCCTTCTGTCCTGCAGTTCAGCTGCTGGCTTGGAATTTTACGAGTTCCCTGTGCATGGCTTTGCGGTAACTGCGTCCTCCTCCTCGGGAAGCTCCCCTGCAGGCTGTCAAGAGCTGCCTGCCAGCTTTTTCTTTGATTATTTTTTAATCAATTCTTCTAATCAATTCTTCCATCTCTAGATCTGGAGTCGTTGGCAGGCTTTGGGGAAGCCCTGTGCATGTTAAGCTGCAGGCCAACTAGAGATCAACCAGAGATCAAAAGTTCTGTGAGGCGATTTCTGCTGATGGCGGGAAGGGAAGGCAGGATGAAGAAAGCGGGAAGAATGAGGGAAAGGGTGTGTGAGGAGGAAGGATGGAGAGAAGGACAAGGGAAAGAGAGAACAAGACATAGAAAAAGAGCACAAGAAAAGACAAATGGAGAGATTGAAGTTAAGAGGGCAGAGGGG
Source organism: Typhlomys cinereus (assembly GCA_023101885.1). Lineage (NCBI taxonomy): Eukaryota > Metazoa > Chordata > Mammalia > Rodentia > Platacanthomyidae > Typhlomys > Typhlomys cinereus. Next base: position 516,820 of record JALPQD010000300.1, on the reverse strand, counting down.
AAGGCAAACGAACAAGCAATGCAGGAAAGAAGTGAGGAAATGCAGCTCGGCCTTTCAGAAGATAGCAGATGAACTGAAACCCAGCCACAACAGACTTTTGAAAACCCAATTATCCATGTCAATGATTGCCAATAACCACATAGCCAAATGCTGCCAGATGTCTGCCTCCGCAGATGCCTATGGAATGCTTGACACCAGAGATCACCAATGTCAAATATTCTGTCCCAGGATGCCCGTAACTATCAATACACTAAGTAAGTATGGATTCTGGATTGATCTTAATTTGGGTAGCTAAACAATAGACTCAGAAATATGTCTAGTCCTTGTCAGTCATGGCCTGTTTTTTATATCTGAGGGATTATTATACATGGGAAAGGTTAGGAGGAAAAAGATGTAAAGCAGCACTTCCAGTTCCCTTCCTCACATCTGAAGAGGTCATTCAGCTGCATCAGCAACGCTAACACAGATGCCTGCATTTTTAGAAAGTTCTATGGAAGAAGCCAGGGGAGCAGAGAAACCTAGTGATGCTGGGCTCTTTAGAACGGCATACCCTCCCCCCCAGGAGTTCCCATGTGTGCTTGCCATGCCATGAAACTGGTGAATGTTATTCTTTGGACAAGTTAGATATCTGTTGATTAACAGATTTCTGTTGATACAAAGATGTTTTCCTGAGTGCCTGATGTGTATCAGACTCAATCTCAGGGGATATGAAGAGAAAAGGCTCATTTACCCACCCTGAATTTCCTCACAGAATGGAACCAAATTGTAACAAATTATTTCAAAACTCACTAGTGTATATGACCTGTGTTCTCACCCTATTCTACAAACTTCCGCACGAGAAGTGACTATGCTGTTATTCATCCTTCTCCCTCGTTTGGCACAAGGTATGCCACAAGGTGCTTACTCAGTCAGTTACTAGTGGATGAGGAAAGCTGATGCAGAAACAGCATTTATGTAGTACTTGCAGCCATTATCTGCTTTAACCTCACCATGTCATATGGCAGGGGGGAGGGGGAGGCACTGCTTTCCTCACTTTGCAGCTGAAGAAACAGAAAAAGAAGTTTAAAAGTACTAAAGGTCATGTGGCATAACTGGAATTCAAACCCATGTGCTCTTGCATCTGAATCCACACTCTTAACAGGTATGGTGGTATAAGTCTATATTCCAGACCTCAAGAGACTGAGACAGAAGGATCATGAGTTTGAGGATAGCTTAGGTTATGTAGAGTTGCAGTTTGCCTTCAGGGTTGCTAACAAATCACCATCAAATGGCTTAAGGGAACAGGGGTTTGTTTTCTTACGATAGTCGGGTTACAATTCATAGTCCAGCTTGATGGGAAAGCATGCACCAACACCAGGGACAAGGGAATTGGCCACACCATCTCTACGTAGTGGCTGAGAGAGGGACCAGCATGTCTGGCCAATACTTATACACAAGGATGCCAACTCTCTCAACTAACTCTCTGTATTTTATTTCAGGGTCTAATCACACCCACCAGGACCTTCCCCATCAGCTAGACAATGTCCTGCAAGTTTGCTCTGGACTTATCCCAACCACTAATTCTCCACAAATGTGCCCAGAGCTCACACCTTCAACTGTCAAGTTGACACCTGTGCCTAACTATGACACATAGTAAATTCCAGGTCAGCGTGGAACTACATGAGTTCAAGACTAGTCTAGGCTACATTGCAAGAACCTCTCTCAACAAACAAACAAACAAACAGAATCCACATTCTTAACATTATACTATACTGCCTATGAATGAGTCTACGAATAATTGAATCAATGTATTGGTTAATGATGAATGAACTTAAATAGTTCACAAATGAAGTGTTAGAATATTGTAACTGAATCAGTGCTAACGAGATTTTTCACCAAAATTTAGCACACATTGTTTTAACTACTCTATTTATTCAAAACTGTCTGATGTACAGAATGGTTGAAGCTTGAGGACCATAGACTTTCTAGCATGTTCCTATGTTCTGTTCCTGCTATTTGAGCTGTATTATACTTTGACCTGTTTGCACCTTTTGTATCTTATAATGTTATGCCCTACTTAAACATCTAAATGTGCATAGCACAAATACAAAAAAAAGTACAGATTTTTTTTCTATAAAACTGACCTGACAGTAAGACCCTATTATTGAAGATGCAGCACATATAGATCACAGAACATAAGTAAAATGCATCAACTAGAACTGGTCTGAAAACTTCCTCCTTGCTGGATAGCTTACACAGTACCAAGGAATACTGTAGAAGCTACTGGGGGAGAGAAATAATTACAGGCCTCATCAACAGCATGAGATCTTTAAGTTGCAATAAAAATCACCATGGCAACAGGTGACCACCAATGTAATAGTGGCATGAGTATCAAGGAGACAACCAACAGCTATCTGATTGGACTCAAGACCCACTTGCCAGAATGGAATGCATTCTGTTACTGTTAACTACAACAAGAACCTAAAAAAAAAAAAAAGGAAATCGATAAATAGGGAAAAACAACCAATGAACCTGTAAGTAGAAAGACAGTACACCAAACTGCTCTGTAAACAGCTACTGTTATACTCAAAGATTTGAAGAGCACTAAGCAGTCAGCCTAGAAATCTTCTTCTACAAGAGAGGTAGAGGATCTCAACATCCTGCCAGGATGCAGCTTAGGGCAGTAGAGGAGCAGTGAAGTGGACACTGGTGGCCAAAATGCAGAGTGCTGGCAACTCAGCAGGGTTACCAAGATCAGACAATTTCCCCATCCTAAGACTTTGAGGACCTCACAGAAGAGGGGGCAGTAAGAATATAAAAACATAAAGATGGGAAGAACCACCTTTGAATAAGACATTCCATTCAAAGCAGGACTGCTGCATCTAGGGACCTCGCTACAATGAGGCTTGTCCTTACCAGACCTGCATAATGACTGACATACCAACATGCCCCCTAGAATATCAAGGACTTCAAGAGAAATAAGCATATACAGTGTAAACCTTGGGGAACGAAGCTGGATGAGTGAAGGGAAATGCCCTTGTCAGTGGGGTGCCATAGACACATGAACCCCCATAGGAGTAGATGGGCCAGAGGCAACCCTGGGATCCATAGAAGTAGATAGGCAGGAGGGTGGGAGGGAATGGGATGAATTGAAGAAGGGAGAAAAAGGGGGATGAGTGGGAGGGGGGATGGAGGAAAGCAGAGATGAGTGCTCAATATGCTTGTAAAACTAGAAAAATAAAATAACTTTAAAAAGACTGACCTGAGTGGTGGTCAGTATACAAGAAGGTATGTACTCTTGTCTGCATGCCTTGAGTTACTTAAATGAAATGAATCATGAAAAATTTCTTCCAATAATATATAAAATGACTGTAAAAGATGGGGAAGATACTGAAGAACTTTTCACTCCACTGAGTTTTCTATTAGCTTCAGTTTCTGACAATGAGCTATGATAAATGATAAAGACAATGAAAAATTCCAACCAATAAATCTACCCTCACAGAAACCCCCCCACTGATATAAAAAGATAAATGTAGAGATTAGACTTTACAAATCATAAGATAATATTAAACATTTCAGGCAGGCATGCTTTCTTTTCTATGATTGTTCTATTTAACCAACATTTCAGTGGCTACACCAGAGGGTTTGAAAGAAGGCTTAACATTGCTTAAAGAAAGCTTACTCTTTATGCTAAAGAGCATCCTTCTACCTCTATGGAAAACATTACTACTGTCCACCAAATGCTTCCATTTACTCTCAGCACAGAGTAGGAGTGACCTTCCTTGGCCCTCCTTATGATATGTTTTAATCAATGAAGTGTGTGTGGAAACTACAGGTGCTAATTCTTGGTGATTGTATTGAGATCTAGACCCTGGTTTACTCCAATAGGACAATAAGCAAAGACCTAAATACTGCCATGAATCTGGGTCCTCGGATGAGGACAATTTAGAATCCATTCCTCCAAGTGACCCTTATGGACATAGTGGCATAAGTGAGACATGAATTTTGCTTGTTTGGATTATGAAATCATACATAATCCATGCCATATTTATATTTATTCACATAAACGTATTCTCCACTTTTTTAGGTAAACTGACTTAACACTGCCAAATAATGTGCCACATTTATCTGGTGCTTTGTTCTGGCCCACACTGTTTTCCCAATGTGAGAAGCACAGAACCTTTCTCCAAGGGTCCCTTCAAATGCTAGCATGACATCATGCTGTATGCGAGGAGATGGCGGGCCACTGAGAAAGTTGTGTCTATGTCACCTCCCTGAACCAATTAAAATTAAATTAATTTGATTGATGAAATGTTCTCTCTGGTTGTGGAGGAACTGATTAGATTGCCAGAGAGTCAATGTGATTTGGTTGTTATTGTTGAGTTGTTTTTAGTGAGGGAATTCAATTGCACAGTGATTCAACTGATTGTTTTGGCCATTAGCCTACCAACTGTTAGTGGCCACAGCCATGGTTTTACCTAGGACAGGCTTTGAAATTAATTGCCATGTGTTTTTTTTCCTTGTAAGTAGCCATATATCAAGTATTATCTTTTAATGAGAAGTTCTTTATCAGCTATAAATATTTAAAATTTATTATCATCTCTGTGTACATGCCACACCAAGAGAGCTGAATATTTTTATGAAGCTATGAACTTTGGGTCAAGTATAAATTTTAAGCTCCGTGCAACCCTCAAGAACTTCCTTCCAACATTCTTTATGGTCAGAAGTGACTCATGACTTACCATTAATGACAACGGATCTGAGTCTGTTATTCAGAATGAAAGTGATTGCAGACTTTAGGCAACCAGTGACTTACAGTTAGGTGCGTGCAAGTAATGCCTGGGCTTGTGGTTACTGGGAAGCTAGAGCACCTATAGATACTGAATGAATAAATAAGTGAACTAGCTAATGATGGAGAAGCACCAATATTCCTTTGCTCAAGCATTTTCTAGAACATATAGCATCATATCACTTTATGAGTCAGTACTCTGCTTTGGAGTTATTTGAGTTATTTAACCTCTGACTTGGCTATCATTGCAGACTACAATTTTCCAAAGATCCTTACAGTATATCACTTTCCATCTTCTCTTTTGCAATATGAACCTGCTATTCCTTCATCATGAGATTGCCAGGTTGTCCACAATACTGACTCTAATGAACTTTGTGACTAGTTTGAGCAACAGTAATTTTGCAGAATTGATGATGCATTACTTACATATGTATCTTGTAACTTACCTGCCAACTTATGTTTCTGCCTCTTGGAAGTCAACCAGTAGGTAAAGACTTTGCTACCAGACATCAAAAGCTGGGTTACTGGATGACTGACAGAAACATATAGAAATGTTTAGAGGGAATGTTTAGATAGACCCAATACAGACTATGCTGAATATGCTTTGCTTTGAGAGGACACGAATTTAGCAGAGAGTTACCTGGACATATTTAAAACTCTAACAACAAATAATACTTTTAAAGGTCAAGAAGCAAAAATAACAATGTGTCTTAGAGATGTAGAATAAGATGTCAATAGAAAAATGGATGATAATTGAAGATGCAGACACAAAAGAAATTATGTAGGAAAAACACACAGGCTGAGAAACAAAGTGTATCAGGGACATCATCATTAAAATAAAAAGTAGAAGGATCAAGAAGAGAAGGTCTATAAAAACAGGTAAAACATGCAGATGGGCACGAGGGTGAGAGGGACTGGCTAGATCCTGAAGGAAGGGAAAGGTGGAAGAGGAGGGGGGAGTAGACATAAAAACATTTTGTTTGTATGTGAAAAATTCTTATTAAAAAAGGACATCTTCAAATAAATAAAATTCAAGTGGCAACACAAAAGAGATCTGAGGTTCAGGATACAAAGAAAGGACATCAGGAAAGAGGCAGGTGAGCTGTGTCAAAAGTTGGTGAGAAGGCCGCGGTCTCCTACTTTTATTCCATCTACTTTTGAATATACTCTTATAACCAGACTCTAATTTAACAGGTTTTTATCTCTAGGCCAGGGGGATGACATCCAATACCCATCAGGATGGAGCCAAGGGCATTACAGGAGCAGCAAAACTAAAAAAAAAAACAAAATCAACAAACCATAATTCAGAACATCAGAAACTCTATATCAACCACCAGGAACTAAGCCAGCCTAATCTCTCCCCATCCCAAGACTTAGGAAAATCTGTGGAAGAGGGGGCAGTGAGATTGTAAGAGCACAAGAATGGGAGGAGTAATGATATGCAAGACACTCCACACAAGTTAGGGTCAAAGAAATCATAATATGACTTTGCATGCCCTGCGCAATGTCCAACACATTATTACCCCCACAAAGTCTAGCATGGGCTAAAGGCACTAGGATCCTTGGAGGCTAGGGACTGACAGTCACAGTAGTGTTCCTAAGCTTAAGGAGAACACAGGAAAAGGTTCTGGGAAATGCCCCCTGGGTCCTTGCACCTCATCGGAGAGGAGGACCCAGAGGAGAGTTTGGCATGCACATTAAAGGATGCTCTGGGAATTAGGAGGGAGGCACTGGGGGGGGGCACTGGGGGATGGGGAGGGAGGGAGGAGGAGAGGGGGGGACAAGGGGGCTTGGGGGAGGTGGAGGGAGGGAGGGGACCAGTGTACCTGTTAAGTTTGTATTAGTGGAAATAATAATAATAATAATAATAATAATAAAAAGTTGGTGAGAAGGCATGTGGATGGAAAGGGGAGAGGGTGGGGGGAATAATAAAAGAAGGGAGAGGATGGGAAGGAGGAAGGAGGAAGGGAAGCTGGGATGAATACTCAATATGCTTGTAAAAGTAGAAAAAATTAATAAAAGAGTTGCTGAGATAACAGCAAAGATGGATCTATTCAGAAAGACATAAAGTTTCTCAATCCAGGCTCCTTTTCATCCAGAGCTTGACTCAAAATAAAATTTTGTCAGCTAAATCCACTTACTTAGAACATGGAAAATGAAATTTGTGAGTTTTTGAACATTCCTGCGCCTTCTAATAACACATGTATGGAGTGGTAACTCAGTTTTCCTGGGGGACACACTTGATCATCAAGGACATCAACAGTCAAATTAGGAAGTCTAAAAACATCTTTCAAAAAGATAGCATAGATTTAACGTACCAAGTTGGAATTCTTCGATCTGGACATGTAATGTGAAGATCAGACACCACACATGCCGCTCTGTGCTCATTTCAAGTAACAAAAACAAAGAGAGTCGTGAGACCCATTGGTCTACCTAACTGCATGGAGAGTTAAAGGAAGGAGGAGAATAGTGAATAGAAGCTGTGTTTAGAGAACACACATGCACGAATCTAAGTTTTGAAGTAGGTTTTGGGTTGCAGAGATGCTAGTGAGAGAATAAGGCCAATTTGTGCTTTTGCTGGACATCCAAGATGCCAGACTGACAGCTGAGAAGGTACCAGCCTCAACAGATAATGGAGAACAGGTTACTTCTCACTGTTAGTGACTTCCATGGAAAAATCTGGAATCAACAGTTCTTTCCATTAACATCTGCTACAAAACTTTCTTTTGAGAGAGACAGGAGAAGAAATTAATAACCCAGAGTTGTTCTTCTAATAGGTGGCAAGGCAATGTTAAAGGATTTCCTACGGTCATAATCAGAGGCAATCTTAATTTATACAAATCGCCAAATAATCCTTAAGGCAACTCCCAAACACAGTCATATGTTGGGTAACAATGGGGATACCTCCAGGGAAATGTGTCGTTGTTGGGTTTGTCTTTATTGTATTACAGCACAGAGTGCATTTAGACAAACCTTCATGGTATAAGTCAGTCACTCCATGTGGTCTCTTGATGAAATTGAAAAATGGCAACTGTAAGATGTGTGAGGCTATTGCTAGCATGACACTCATACTGCCTCACAGCTGGCAGCCACAGGTAAAGTTACAATAAAAAGTAAAATATAGTAAATACATAAGGTAGTAAGAGCTATTACCCTTGTAAAGGATTTTGCACTCTTTCTAGGTGCGTGTGCTAAACTTGTATACACCTGGCAGTACAATATGTTTACTTCAATAGTATCACCACAAACACCTGTGTGTTATTGCTATATCACAACATTTCACATGACTTAGTGGGCTTTCAGATAGCTCCATTTACCCATGTCACTTATGTCAATCAAAATGCCACAGTGTGACTCATGGCTGTAGCTGTTTATAGTTTCAAAGGACCTTTACTTCCTTTAATTATTGCCACATAATATCAGCTAAACAAGAAAAGTGTTAGCTTCCACTTCCGTATTACAGATAAGGAAACCTGAGGTTTTTTCCTACTTTTACAAGCATATTGAGTTTCCCTCCTTCCTCTCTCTCCTCCATTCTCTCCCTTCCCTTCACCATCTCTCCAACTCCCTTCCACCCTTCCACCTGGGTACGTCTATGGACCCCAGGGTTCACTCTGACCTGTCTACTCCTGCGGGTGCTCAAGCCTCCATGGTATATCAAGTTACCTCTCTTTAGGCCACCCACTGATATGTGCATTTCCCGGCACTAGTCCAGCTTTAGATCTAAAGGTTTCTACTTTAAGTGCCCATTTTGGGGGTATAATAACAGGTACCAACAGAGCACTTTGATGTACTGTCTTCCTACTTATAGGTTTATTGGCTGTATTCCCTACTAATTTTTCACTTCCTCCTTTTAAAATAAGTTCTTGTTCTAGTGTACATTCACAGGGATGGGTGCCATTCTGACAAGGGGGTCTCGAGTCCAGTCAGAAAGCTGTTGGTTGTCTCCTTGATACCTATGCTGCTATTACACTGGTGGTCACCTGTCGTCATGCTGATCTATACTGCAACTTACAAGATCTCATGCCATCGATGGGGCTTGTGATTATTTCTCTCTCCCAGCAGCTTCTACAGTATTCCTTGGTACTGTGTAAGCTATCCAGCAAGGAGAAAGTTCACAGACCAGCACCGGTGGATGTTTTGCCCTGTGCTGTAATGCATTTGTGTTGCATCTTCAATAATAGGGTCTTACTGACAGTTTTTGGAGGTCGACCAGGAGCAATGCCAAAGACTATAATGTTTGGGGGCCTTTAGGACCTCTGTGGCCAACACTTTATCAGGAAGGGCCACATTCCTGTTACTGCTACTTTAATGTTATCCCTGGATTCTAAGTGGATCAGCTCAAGGCTTCCCCATCCTGTTTTCTTCACAGTATGCTCCTCTGCAGAGGGACTGCCCATTCTTGTTCCTTTCTTTAAAAGACTTTTTTACATATTACTAGCATAGGATGTTCCTTTGGGGTTACTTCCCACAATCTTTGGGTTTTAAGTCCCTCTGTCCCTCCTATCTCCCATGTTCCTCCTATCTCCCATCTCCTCATTCCCCACTATGTGTTTTTCCCATTTATTTCCTCCTTCACCTTTGTCCTTGTATCCCAAATCTCCCTTTTAAAAGGTTTCATCCTAACCATCCCTTCCCACTTTCCCACTTATAGGTCTTTTTTGAATTTTTTGGTTCTTACACTGCTGCCAATCCAAATACATTGAAAAGAATATCAGTTCAATCATCCACATATAAGAGAGAACATGCGGGGCTGGAGAGGTGGCTCAGGGGTTAAGCCTCTGCCTTGCAGGCAGAAGGTCCTGAGTTCGGATCCCAGATCCCACCTATAGACGCCGGGCAGAAGCGGGGGCGGCGTTTCCGGTCCTGGTAGGGCGGAGCCTGTGAATCCCGGGGCAGAAGGAGGTGGAGGCGTCCATGGTGGTTCCCGATTCGTCCGTGGTTCTACACACACACATACACACATGCGCGCCCACATACATACACACACACGCACGATTGAATAAATAATAATAAAAAAATTTTTTTAAAAAAAAGAGAGAACATGCGGTGCTTAACTTTTTGTGTCTGAGATATCTCACTCAGTATTATTCCGTTGTGTATATGTATCACATTTTCATTATCCATTCCTCTGTTGATGGGCATGTTGGCTGATCCATTTTCTCACTATTGTGACTAGCGCTTCAATGAATATAGATGAACAAGTATCTTTGTAATAATATGTAAAGCCTTTGGTATAGCTGGGTGATATGGCAGTTCCATTTTTAACTTTCTGAGGAACCTCCACACTGATCTCCATAGAGGCTGTACCAGTTCACCCTCCCACCAGCAGTGAATTAGTGTCCCTTTTTCTCCACAACCTCACCAGTGATCTCTGTTGCTTGTGTTCTTGATCTTAGTTAGCCATCCTGACGGGTAAGATGGTATCACAGAATTGTTTTGATTTGCATTTCTCTGATAATCAGGGAAGTTGAGCATCTTTTAAGGTATTTGTTTGACATTTCAATTTCTTTTTGAGTGAAATCCCTGTTAGTTCAAGGGCCCATTTTTTAATTGAAAAGTTTGTGGTCTTGGTGTTTAATTTACTGAGCTCTTTGAATACTCTGGCCATTAGTGCTTTTCAGATTCATAGGGTCAAAGATTTTCTCTCGTTCTGTGGGTTGTTTTTTTGCATAATTAATAGTTTCTTTTGCAGAACAGAAACTTTTTAATTCCATGAAGAGGGAACTGAGTTTTGGGAGTTTGACTAAACAGCTCAGGTCACTAGAAACAGCAGAGCAAAGTAAATCCTGGTTCTTCTCTCCCGTTCTTTTGACAGATTCACAGATGCAGTGAGAAGGGACTAGAAAGATGGCTCAGTTAGCAAAGTGTTGGTTGTGCAGGCATGAGAACTTGATTTCAATCACCAGCACCCACGTAAAAAAATATGAACGTGGCAGCATATGCCTGTAACCTCAACACAGGGAGGGCAGACAGGAAAAGCTGTGGGGACTCCTGATGAGCTTCCATTTCAGTGAGAGATCTTGCTTTAAAAATAATGCATTGAGGAATACCAATGCCCACCTCTGGCCTACACACACACACACACACACACACACACTGTGAAGGTGGTAGGATTAAAGATAATACTTTCCTTTTTTTCTATTCTGTCCTGCTCTGTTCTCTTCATTTCATTTCTCCTTTCTGTTCTGTTCCTTTAATTTTCTCATTGCTATGACCAAATACTTGGCAAGAAGAAACTTAAGGGTCAAGAGGTTTATTCTGAGTCCTAGTTCGAGGTTATCTGGTTCATCATGGTGGGGAAGGCGGGGGGGGGGCGAGGCAGCAAGTCGTGCGTGACTGCGGTCAGAAGGCAGACCTGGATGCTGGCACTTGCTCCTGCCTCCTTTTTCCTTTTTGATTCAGTCTGGGTTCAATGGGCTGGTACTGCCCACATTCAAAGGGGCCTTCTCCCCTAAGTTTAGCGCCTCTAGAAACACCCTCACAGACATGTTCAGAAGTCAGTCTCCTAAGAGAGTCCAAATCCAGACAAGTTGAAAATCAAGATTAACTAGTAAATGTGCCTTTTAGCAAGTCATGGAAAAGTAATCAAGAAATATGTTCTGGGGATAGTCTGGACTTCAGGGTTAAAGAGATCCTCAATGGGACTAAAAGAGAAACCCTAAAACTGTGGGATGGAACCAGATAGGAACCTCTTATGTTGTTAATATATCAAAACATTTCTTTTTAAAAAGGACTATGAAGGGACAGTCCCTACACAGAGGAGCACACCGAGAGGAGAACAGGGCAAAACAACAACAAAAATGCCATGGGTGCTTCGCCTAAAGCCTAGTGATGATTAAAACTGTACTAAAGTAACAGGTATGTGATGCTTCCTGATAAGTTGTTGGCCAGAGAGATCTCAAAGGCCTCCCCAAACTGTATGGACTTTTGCCATTGCTCTGGGCTGCCCTCCAAAAACTGACAGTAAGATCCTGTTAGTGAAGATGCAACACATGTGGACCACAGGACATAGACAACAGCCTCCCCCCAAGTTGGAACTGGTTTGGAAGATTTCTCCTTGCTGGATAGCTTACACAGTACCAGAGAGCAGAAGCTACTGGGGGGGGGGGAGAAAAACAATCAAAGTTCTCATCTACCTGCGAGATCTCCAAGTTGCAATAACAGTTACCATGGCAACAAATGACCTTAAGCGTACTAGTTGCATGAGTATCAAGGAGACAATCAACACCTTTCTGATTGGATTTAAGGCCCGACTGTCAGAATGGAACACACTCCTGTTACTGTAAATTAGAATGAGAACCTGTGAAAGGGAAGGCCTGGGTCTCAGGGAAGAGCAGACTATGAATGTTTAGATAGGAGGACAGTACACCAAACTGCTTTGAGAATACCTGCTACTACACCCTAAACTGGAAGAGTGCTCAGCGCTCAATCTAGAAGCTTTCTTCTGCAACAAAAAGGGCTTATTACTAAAAAACACGACTTGCTGAAATGTAGAAAATAAGTGTCTGCGGACTGTGTGTCCCTAAATGGGATGCATAAGCCTCACCCATTCCTACCCTAAGGCTCGGAGAACATCGAAGAAGGGGGGCAACAGCATTGTAAGAGCCTTGAACTGGGAAGGTGGTGGGCTAGGCATTATCTCCTGGGCTTGACATAGTCCTGATATACAAAATTTCATGGCAGATATGCATACTTAGGCAAGAATTGCAGGAACTGTCTTATCAATATCTCACCATAATTCAGAAAGATTTCAAGAAGCTCCATACCTGTCTGAGAGACTGATGAGGACTAATACTAGTGGGGAAGTAAAAGAGGATGCTTTCCCCTATGGTATACCCACTGATATAGGTTGCTTGCAGGAGCATGAATCATGTCAGGCATATGTCATTCAAGACAGACTAGATGAAACACAGCGGGCTGCACAAGTGAAAAGATTTGAAAATAGGAGGGAGTCTGCCAGGGGAGATGAAGAGTTTTAAGGGGAAAAGGGGAGGGATGAGATTTGGGTTAAGGGGTGAAAATAATATAAATTCACTCTATTCATGTATATAACATTAAAAAAATTAAAATAAAAAATAGTGCCTTTTTAGTCAAGCTGTGGCAGTAACAGCTAATTTGGTGTGTGAGGTAAAATACCGTGTGAGTTCAGAGAAGTAGTTAATGATAAGCACTGAACATTACCAAATATCTACATTTCTTTTACAACCCAAGTTGCTTCCATTTGGTGCTGTCACCTTTTCCTATTCTCCATGTCCTTTCCGGAAACTAAGCAACCATGTATACCCACTAGGAAGTAGTGCAATTGTTTTTCATTCCTTTTCCCTTTCTCTGTACCAGAGATTGGAATTTTGGCATCTTTATTATGTCATTAATTTCTGTTATGTTCTGAACACAGAACGAGGAGGTCTTCAAGGCTATGGTTGACTGACAGTGTTTAGATAAATCCAATTAAGTTTCTCATGTTTGGAGAGTCTTGGGAGGATAAATAAATCACTGAGGCTTCCATTATTAAAACCACCATTTGGCAGTGGCGACGTTCCTCCTGGGAAAGCGACAAAGATTTATGTCAGGGGAAGGGGCAGCCAGCTGAGGAGACCCTGCCAGAGGCGCATTCAAGTCACGGAATGAACTGGATGAAGGTCCAGTTCAATGCTCTCTGTGCGTGTCTTGTCCCTTCCCATCCCTGCCAAGACCTCTAGGTTTTGTTTTGTTTTTTCTTTTTCTAGATTAGGGTGGGAACTGAAGATGCTTCCTTCCTTCCTGTGCTTCACGGGGGAGCGCAGTGAGAGGCTGCCAACTCATACGAATCAGCTCCCTGGTGCCCAAGGTCGCTGGACCATTGGCGAGACCAGGCTTCTCCAGGTGCTACAGCCCCATCTCAGATGCCTCCTCCTTCAACGCTCAGGTGTGGTCCTGATGCAGCAGTGTTCGGAGGGTGAGAGTTTGAGGCTTGGGGAAAAGATTAAATCCTGAACGTTCTGATGGATGGAGTCTGGGGGCACGCTCTAGGGAACGATGTGTTGTTTCTGGCTCTGGTTATCTCTCCCTTCCCCCTCTTCCTCCTCTCCCTTTCTCTTTTCTCTCCTTTCCTGGCTAACAGCGCTGCTTGGGAAGGACAATGGGAACTGTAGGAGGTGGCAACTTGCTGGAGGAAACACAGCACTTGGGGGTGCGCTTTGGGGTTTAATAAGCTAGCCTCTCTCTCTCACGTGAGCCAGTACCCTGCATGTGCAGCCATGCCTTCCACAGTGTGTTCCCCAACATAATGGACACGATTCCCTCTGAGACCATAAGCCACTAATAAATCTTTTTTTCCCTTAGGTTGCTTGCATCTGAGTATTCTCTCGCATCAACAAAGCGCAATTGCAACCGTATTAGGTTGTCTTTGGTTAGGTTTGTAGGAAATAGACAGTGAGATGGAGATCTATGTACAGGAAATTTAGTGGAGGAAAGAAGGGCAGATGGCTGGAATAAGACGAGGAAGACAGAGAAAGAAGTCAGGTTGGACAGAGGCAGTTGAAGTATGATACAAGTACACTCAGTCTCTCAGGTAATTTCAGGGGCCCTAGAGTTACCAGAGGCCTGAAGAGTTGATGTAAGGGAGCCTCTGTATCCTTCCATTACCCTAAATGAGAGCCTCAGGAGCAGCTATACTCTCCCTTCAGCTTAGGACAAGTCCTGGAGAAGAAGCCATATTTGATCTTCAATAGCCAATGCTCCCGGCAGTAAGTACAAAAATCATGGAGGGAGAGACTGGCATGCTCACTAGACCTCTCTCTCTCTCTCTCTCTCTCTCTCTCTCTCTCTCTCTCTCTCTCTGCCAGGGAGTGATCCTGTACACCATGGGTTGGGCCATCCATTATCGATTATGCAATCAGGACAAACTCCTATAGGCTTGCTCAGAGGCCTGCCTTAACTAAGCAATTCTTCTAGTATGACTAGATATCCACCTCCCAAGTATTAACAGCTGAACTAACTCGCATAGATACTTTCAAGTTGCTTCCAATATTTTACTGTTACAAACAGCACTACAGGCCTAATTCCTTCTAGCTTCAGGTGGGGATGGAATAAGTCCCTCCCAGAATCTCTCTCCCACCTCTTGCCCCTTCAGAAACAGTGATAAAACTGAAATAAAGACCATGACGGCTGCCCGAAGTCCCAGAGCATGCGGATTGGAAACTGGAGGCGGGGCAGTGCTTTTACCTAAAGTCTCCATTTCTGCAGCATGGCAACTTTTGACAGTTGGCAGCCCAAATGCCAACACTTGACATCTGGTAGCCCAAATGGGGACACTACTGAATAAACACACACTTTCTTGTTAGCAAAATCAGAAGAGCAAAAGTGGATGCTGAAGCGGAGTGTTCCTGGAAGGAAGGAAGAGGAGACAGAGAAAGAAGCCTTAAGTATTGGCTCCTTGCTTCTCAGACTGACTTCTGAATCAAGCACGCATGGATCAAAACAAAAGAGCTCAGCTGAGCAAACAATTTCAATCAAGACTAGGTTGCTTCCCTGAAGAGACAAATCTTGAACTTCAAGCCCAGCCAAGTAAATTACTAAAGCATAGAAGCTAACAGGTATCGCGACATCATTACACTGTGCGCCCATCATATGCTGAATACAATCCAAAACTTTACATGTGAAGAATCAAGAAGATGGAGCACACTCTCAAGAGAAAAGAAAGTTCACCACATCCCTGAGATGATCCAGATGCTAACACTAACAAGGGTGTCGATGCAGCTGTTCTGTCTCTGATAAAGTAAAGCAAAAACTGTTCTTGGCAGATAATGACACAAGAGAATGCAGCACATACACTGAAACAAAAAATAATCAAGTAGACATTCTAGAACTGAACAACAAATTTTCCAAAACTATGAAATTGCTGGATAGTCTTAGTCTTAAAATAGAGATATCCAAAAAGAGAAAGAGAAAGCAAACCTAAAAGTGAATCAATACCATCGTTTAGGAAGTTGAACAGAGAAAAAGATGGGAACGGCAACAACAACAAAAGAAAGGAAAAATCTCAGATTATACAAACTAGTTCCACTCACAGGCATTATCGGGAAGTGAGCAGGAAAAAAAAAGGCCAAAAGTTTTTCAAATTTGACAAAAGACAGACATTTACAGATTCAACAGAGTTTGTCAACACCAATTAGAATAAACATGAGGATGCTGTTATGAAAACAGTTCCGGGATTGAGTCAACGATAAGGAATAAACCTTGAAAGCAGAAGAAAGACAAGCAGTGCTGAATTATGGCAGAGTGCTTCCCAGCATGCATCAGATCCTATGTTCAATCCACAGGGGAAAAATAATTCCTGTTACATAGAGGGGGAGATAATAGAATTAAGAACTGAATTCTTGTCAGAAATCCTGAGTAACAGAGAAATGGAAAATGAATTTTACTTGCTAATTTAAAAAAATCGGTAAAAGAATACATTGTCAGATTCTATACTGTAATAAAGACATAAGTGGAACCCGAGTTCCTTCATTAAGATTAGCCTCAGAAATGGTGGAAGTTGCTAAGGAATTAAAAAAGTTTTTTCTTCTCTTTCTTGATTTTTACAGTAAATCATTTTTTAAAATTTTTTGTACAAGTACACACTTGTATGTGTGTGTATGTGTGTATTTGTACATGTCTGTACAAGAGGACACTCGAGTATGTGTGTCTGTGAAGGGCCAAGGGTGACTTTGGGAATCATCCTGGATTGCTCTACTTCCTTGATGCTTCGCTCCAGAGATTCTCAGGCTCTGTCTTCCAGGGCCCAAATTGCAGGCCACCACTTCCAGCAGGCGTAAAATGAATCTTTTTAAAGCCGAAAGTACAGCACTGTCTTGGAGCTATAATGGAGGTACATGTATGTAATGCCTGTAACACAAAGGACAGACCAGCAGCAGACATAGCTATGTTTATTTGCAAGTTTTCCATACTTAACAGGATGCTTTCCGATGTGGCCATGTTAGCTTTGTAAAGTTCAGGATAAGTGTATCTTGTGATCATTGTTAACTACAAAACACCAGGGCTAGAGATGTAGCTCCGCTGGTGGTGCACTTACTTAGCAGGCTGGAGTGCTTCCCTGGCAGGCAGGAAGCCCTGGGTTCAATCCCTAGTATCACAGACACAGGGCGTGACAGTGCAGGATGTAATCCAGCACTCAGAAGTTCAAGGTCAGCCTCAGCTATGTAACTGAGTTTGAGGCTGGTGTGGCTATGCGAGTCTCAAAAAACAGGAGGAGGAAAAGAGGGGAAAGGAGAGAGGGAAGGGGAGAGGGAAGGGGAGAGGAGAGAGGGGAGGGAGAGCAGAGAGGGGAGGGAAGTGAGAGAGGGGAGGGAGAGAAGATAGGGGAGGGGAGAGAAGGGAGGGGAAAGAAGGAAAGAAGAGGAAGGAAGGAAGGGGGGAGGGAAGGAAAGAGGATATCCAAAGAAATATAATTTCAAAGCAAGTAAGAACATCTAGATGGAATTTAAAATATTCAAATAATTTTAAAAGCAATAAATGAACATAGACTAAAGAAAAGAAAAATAAAGTATAAAACAGTTCCATGAAGTTGTAGACTTACACAAACATCTAAATATACTGAATTATATTGAAAAGTAATGGGGTAAACAATCAAAAGGCAGAGACTATCAGAATAGAGTTTTTAAAAACACTATAGTCTGCAACAGACACACTTTGAATCAGAAGACTTATTTAAATGGATTTAGGAAATGAATATAGAAAACATACTATTACAAATAAAAAGCATAAAAAACCAGACTAGATCTCAGGATTTAGGTTGAATTGTGTCCATTTAAAAACATATGTTTAAGTCCTAATTTCTAGTACCCATGAATTTGGCTTTGTTTATTCAAAAATGGGATATCTGCTGTTATAATCAAATTAAGAGAGTTTACAGTACATTACAGTGTGCCCAATACCATGACTGACGTCCTCATTAGACACGGGAAATTTGCAGAGAGAGATGTAGAGAGAGGAAGCTAAAGCGATGAAGGAGATACTAGATTGATTCATCGTCAAGCCAACAAACACGGGGATGGCAGGAGCCACGGGAACGGGAAGAGGCCCTTCTGTATTCCAGAACTAAAACAGAACTAGTTTTTGTTGGCTTAAGCCATCGAATTTATGCTATTTTTGGCAATTTTTAAATATTTTTATTTGTATGTGTCATAAAGCATATATGGAGGTCAAAGGACAGCTTGTTGGAGTCCATTCTCTCCTTTCACCATGTGAGTTTCAAGGACCAAACTCAGGTTGTTTTGCCAGCCCATAATTTGTATAATAATGGTAAGCTAAAAAATTAATACAAATAGAAAATATTATCAAAATAGAAATGTTTCCTTATATAAAAGGAATCAGCAGACAACATAACAATCACAAATATATATGCAACTAATAAGAATTTTTTAAAAAATAAGGCAAAACCAGACATGATTAAAGGGAAGAAACAGCTATTTGACAATCTTAGTCTTCTTTCAATAATTAATATAATGACAGTGCAAAAGATCAGCAAATATGTAGAATAATAAAACTACCAGCCACATAAGTACATTAAGGAAAGAATGATTGTTACTCTTGGAACATTCCTTTCTGTCTTCTGCAATTTTCCTCGTGCCCTCAATTATAGTCCTGCTCTCTCTTTTGAAATACAACATATTTGCCCTATTTTCCCCTTGAATTTGTGGTTGCAAATGTTTTTAATCTACTTTAAAAATAACTTTCATCCTACATCTTTTTAAATTTTTTTATTCAATTGTGCATGTGTACGTATGTGTGTGTGTGTGTCTGTGTGTGTGTGTCTGTGTGTGTGTGTGTCTGTGTGTGTGTAGAACCACGGACGAATTCGGGAACCACCATGGACGCCTCTACCTCCTTCTGCCCTGGGATTCACAGGCTCCGCCCTACCAGGACCGGAACGCAGGCCGCCTCCGCTTCCGCCTGGCATCTATACGTGGGATCTGGGATCCGAACTCAGGACCTTCCGCCTGCAAGGCAGAGGCTTAACCCCTGAGCCACCTCTCCAGCCCCTCATCCTACATCTTTTATGCAGTTATTTCTTAGTTCCTTCTTGGCGATTATTTTAAAAATCTTTTTCTCATGTGTATCTTCCGTACATCCTCAGGTATTTTTTTTTCAAAATTTATACTTCTTTTTATGTGTTTCTGAGTTTGTTTCTTTAAAAATAAAGAATTCTGAATTATTATTGTGATGATTCAACACATCCCTATAAAGTCCTGTATATTAAAGAGAAGGTGTTGGGGCAAAGGGAAGCTAAATAACTTGTCCAAGTCGATCAGGCAGCAGATGGAGTCGCCAGTTTATAATGAAGTAGCCAGGTCCTAGTGTCTTTGCCCTTAGCTACTGGCTTGTAGGGTCTGCCTTCCTACACTGCCAAGTGAAATACATTGGCTCCTTTTTTCAAATTTCTATTTTATATTCTTCTTATGAAATACCTTATTTTCAAAGATCATGATCATTTGTTTGTTAGATGTTATTCTTGACTAAAATGCTCCACACGCTGCTTTGGAACAGGAAGGAGACCCATGGAAGGGATGAAAGGAACAAAAGACGATGACAGAGTTGAATATTATCAAGAACATTGTGAAAACCATTATTTTGTATAATGACTATATGCTAATATGTGCTAATTTAAAACAGTGAGAAACTCTTTTTCTTTTTTTTCTCCTATATTTTATTTTTTTCCTAATCATACAAGATCAATAGGTACTCCCATCCTCTCCCCCCTCCTCCTCTTCCCAGTCCCCCCCCCACACTCTCCTCCTTTTACCCCTTCCTTTCACCTCTCTCCCTCCCTCTCCTTCTCTCAGTACTCCCTGTCCCCCTCCCATCCCCTGGAGCATCCTTTTGTGTGAATGCCAAACCTCCCTCTAAGTCCTTCACCCTAATGAGGGTTCAGGATTCAGTGGCATAGCCCAGAGCCCTTTCTTGGGCTCCCCGTTAATATGGGAACTCTATTATGAATGTTAACCCCTTGCCTCTAAGGATCCTACTGCCTGCAGCCTTCTCCCTTGTGATCCGTGCTAGACTTTGGGGGCTCATTGACATGTCAGCCATTGTGGCAAAGTCCAATTCTGGCTGCTGCAGCCCTAACTTGTGTGGAGTATCTTGCATATCATTGGTCCTCCCCATCTTTAGGCTCTTACAATCTTACCGCCCCCACTTCTGCAAATTTCCCTGAGCTTTTGGATGGGGAGAGATTTGGCTGGTCTGGTTCAGGTGATTAATGTAGGTTGGTGTTTTGCAGAACACCTTTTTCTTATATGGCAAAGATTTTGCAGATGTGATTAAGTAAGGGTCTTGAGATGGAAAGATTATCCCTGAGATCTCTGAGTGGACCCATCATGCAATCTTGGGGGTCTTCAGAGAGATGTAAAGGGAACTTGGTACACATGGGGGGGACAACGAATTGAGACAGAAACAGAAGTAGATGGATATACTGACCAGGGGACTCTGGAACGATTCAGCTGAAAGTTATGGGATGTTGGCAGTAAGTAGGGATTGAAAAGGAAAGGACAGATTCTCCCTTGCAGAATTCTCCAGGCATACAACTCTGAAAACTCACAGGGTTGATTTCTACCCAGTGATATTAACTCCCATCTCCTCAACTCCAAAAAATAAATTTCTGATCTTTCACATGACGTGATTCACTTTGTTGTTACCTGTCCCCGACCTACATGCTGCGTGTCCTGCTGGTCACTTTCTTTTCATGTAGGAAAGAGAAAGCTTTCATCTTTCATTAAAAAAAAAACACTAAATCGGATAAATATGAAAAACAGTGTCTTTATTCTGAAAGAACCAAGGTCAGTGCTGCACAGTGGCAGGCAGAGTAATCTCAAGACAATACAATGAAGTCTGTGTTATGAGACTAGGACACGGCTGTGGGTCATACAGGAGCTTAGAACCAAGGGCGGCATCCCCAAGAAGGTGCTATCCAAGCTGACGCTTGCCGGGTGCACCAGCCAAGGGCAGCAGAGGAAACGGCTTGGGCAAAAGCAGAGTTGGCTCCTCTTAGGAGGTCTTTGCATATTCAAGCATCTTTTGCCTTTGATTAATTCCAAAGACTGCAAAACATCTTTTCTTGTGTACTATATCTTTGTCATGGGTTGAACGTGAATTGTCCTCCTGAGGATCATGTGATCGGATACCTGATCCCCAACTGGTGACACTGCTTGGGAAGGTTGTGGTGGCACCTTCACTGGAGGAAGTACTAGAGTCAGGGTCTCTCTGACTGCCTCCCGATGGCTGTGGGAATGTGAGCCAGCCCCCTGCTTCTGCCACCACGCCTTTCACTATGTGTTCCCCACCATGATGGACTCTGGAACTGTAAACCAACATAATAAACCCCTTGTCCTGTAAGTTGCTTCTGTGAGAGCCTCATGTCACAAAAACAGAAACGTAACTGGGATACTGTTCTTAGAGCATACTGTTCTTCAGCCGAAGGTTGGTAGCTGAGAGCTGGTGCTGGTAGATCTTAATTTCGTGTCTCCTCACACGTGCCCCACGCACAAGGCGGCTGCTCCACAGTGCATGTGTTTCCTGACTAAACGCATGGGAGTGGGGCCCAAAGAAACGCCACTCCTCCACTTACCCAACCCCAAATAACCTTCAGTGATCAACTAATTCTTCATTGTTCTCGAAGACCCAGGTAAAACAGGCAAGATGTCACCATTCACTGAACTGCTAACAGTTTATGGGCAGCAATGGACGCTCCCATCTTCATATACCAAGCCCTGGCTGCTAGGTCAGAAACTGCACAGAATACAAAAGGAGAATATGTATCAGTGGCTCTGCTTTCCTCTTTCACCCTTTATTAAGAATGACGGTCCACGTTCTGTATAACTTCCAGTTAACAAGGGTCTTCTGTCAATTCCCAATACTTTGTCTTCATCGACATCTTTAAAATAATGTGAGCTGTGTTATATCTAACAGAAACTTGGCCTACTCTGTCTTGTATTAGCTTCAAGCTGGCCAGGCAACTTTGAAGGTCAGAAGGACAGTTTGATAATTAATTAAATCAACCACTGGACTATCTTGTAACGCTTCCTTCGGGATAGAAGACAAGTGAGGAAAGCACAGAGATGGTCAGGAAACAGCGGCTATACAAACAAGATGGATTCATTTCAGAGCACAGCTAAATATATGGAGCAGACCCCACTCCTTCCAGTCTCCTGAACATTTGGTTGGCTGTTAGCAGCCTCC
Source organism: Typhlomys cinereus (assembly GCA_023101885.1). NCBI lineage: Eukaryota > Metazoa > Chordata > Mammalia > Rodentia > Platacanthomyidae > Typhlomys > Typhlomys cinereus. The sequence continues at coordinate 494,835 of JALPQD010000300.1, read as the reverse complement.
AGCTGGGCTTCAGGAGGCCTTTGTTTATCTTTGCAAGGACAATTAAGTGGCAGGAATGTGCAATAGGGTGAAGCGCTGCCAAAACAAACAGCTCTCTTAAAACTTTATGTAGTACTGGCTATTGTCACTGGTGCTTCCCCAAGTCAGAAACCACTTGCTAATAGCTTAATTCCATTTCTCTGCAGACAGGGCGATCCTGTTGCAGGAGGGGTGCTGTGTGGTCTGCGTGGAGAGAGAGGTCTTAGAAGGGGCCCACGGCCTGCAGCGTTGCAGAGCAGCTGACTCACCGCTAACCTAGGCTGTATCGCTTAACCTCATGGGCCTTCTTGTCTATCCAGCTGGAAAATTTGGTAAGCTGTGAGGCTGGACTGGAAAAAAAAATCATTTGTGGTGCAACTGAACCGCTTTTCCACGGGGTTCCGGAGAATGACAGTCATGACTGAGTTAAAAAGCCCTGCGGACTGTGGTTGGTGAAAGTTAAGTTCTCAAGATGCAGGGAGAGTGCGTTCAGGCTGGCGAAGGCGCTTCTGTGAAAGGCAGAGAGAGAGAGACTCCTCCTGGCTGAGTGGACAGTCTCAGATGGCCTCAGGATGGAATCATGGGTCTCTCGAAAATGGACCTTGTTTCCGTCCAGGTCACTTGCAGACAGCAGCTGTTGTTCCAGAACCTTCCATTCGCCTGTCTTCTTCTTCACTACAGGACTAGAGACAGGTCAGCTGAAAGGAACAGACTCGTGTATTCATACATCTATGTCTCTGAAGATGTGAGATCTGTATTCACATAGCCGTGGGTATGTATGATGAAAGTAAATATATATCTAATTATCTTTTCCTGTAGGTAGAAAGCTGAAACATCAGACTGGAAAGATAGTTCAGGGGTTAAGTGTTTGCCTCCCAAGCAAAAGGACCTGAATTAATCTCACGTTAAAAATGCCGGTCAGTGATGGCAGCAACCTGTGCATCAGGCAGAGCCTGGGAAACTCCAGAATAACACAATAAGGAAGTAGATTAAGCCAGGATGGTTCCTGATGTCACCCTTGGAGCTCCACAGGCACACACACTCTAGTGCCTTCTCACACACACACACACACATACAATATGCTTGGCATCTGTAGATTTGTCAACGAAACAGCAAGCAGTACATCTACTGTGCTTTTTCTGCTTCCCATATAATGATTCATTGGCCTTAAAACAATTCTCCACCAAGGACACCAGGATCAGCTGGAGAAGGGCTGATTTCACAGAATTGGATAAATAGATTAGCCTGGACTAGCTTCTTGTGAGAAAGTAAAGAAATGCCCAATGGATGAAAGCAACGGAGAATGTTTGAAGAGTCTCACACTGTGGAATCTGAGATAATCCGAGGATACTGTAACATTAGCCAGGTATAGTAGCACGCATCTGAAAATCCCAGCACTCAGTAGGCCAAGCAGGAGAATTGCTACCTCAAGGCTAGCCTGGGCTATACAGCAAGTTTAAGGTCAGTGTGGGCTCCAGAAATGAGACCCTGTATCTTAAATGAATAATTCAATTCCTTTCATTCAAGGTAACTAAACCATATTTGGAATATTCATGTTTGTGGTAATTATCTGGTCTAAGGTAGAAAATGGGAATTTTACAAGTAGAGAGACTGTTGCATCTGCTGAACCCTTTATACTTTAAAAATGTCCACCATCAAAATTGAACACAGCAAGAACTAACCCAAGAAGTAGACTTGGGGTACTGTACATGAGTTTGAGAGACTGACACCAGAGCTGTCGCATCCAGATGACATATAGACACAGCTCTGGGTTTGAGGATGAAGGCATTCATTCTCAACGATGAGTGTTCCACTACGCTTAGGATACATTGGAACCACATGTTGTTTCCAGAGCCGGTCCCTGGAAAAGGATGAAGGACCAGTATGATGGCTTTAAAGCAACCATTCAGCAAGGGGCGGATGCTAGAGAGAAAATCTGTATGGCTGACAGTGCATGTTAGAAGCTATTGCCACATGCTAGGTAAGAGGTTTTGAAGCATAAATTTCTTGACTGTGTCAAAAATAGTTACAGAAGTAGGATGTAAGAGTTATTTTGAGGTGAGAGCGGTCACTAATTGAATATGGGGGTGGGGGGGAGGAACTAAGTCAGAGGGAGGAATCAAAAGAGGACTCTGAGGTTGAGTGTGTCTTCAAAAGTGATCTACAGAAACAGCAGAAAGATGGGGAGCCACTTACTGCTATTTCCAGAAACTTGGAAACCATTCCCAGACTTAAAGTTCAATTGTGGTTACCAATGAACAAACAAACAGAACTCAAAGTAACCAGCTGAATGCAAGGCTCGGAGCATTTTATTATGTGGGAAGAAGAGGTTGAGGCCAGCTCAGAACAACATTTGCAAGAAATTCTTTGCATGGTTCACAACCACTTCGCCTCCCAGAAGTTTGACACACTGATAAGGGCAACAGTCACCCAGCCCCCGATGACGAGTAATCAGGACAACTAGGTAATTAAGAAACCGTCAGCTAGGAGGAAGGCATGAGAAGCATCAGGGCAGTTAAACCTGACTTTTCAATATTAAGTGTGAGATTTTCAAAGTTTAGGGGAAAAACAGAAACATTGGAGATTCCCAACAAGGTATTCTGACTATGATTCTGTTTGATGCTGTAGACCCAACACTGAAAGGGACACCCTTAAGAAGCTAGGCGGTAGCCCACGGCGCTCTGTGATAATCGGAAGACGTTAAAAAGGTCTATTTGAAGATGGAAGAGGTTTTCATCCTAAGGAAAAAATTCAGCTGAGAGTCACAAAAGACTAGTGGTAAATGAAGATAATCCGCAGCTTGGAGGATTTACTTAAGCATAAAGATTCTGTTCCTTGAGTTCTTCATTTGTAAACTAAGTATAAAAAGTTCTTCTGCCCTGAGCATTGTAGAACAAAATGTTAATACATGGAAAACATGTTAGGATGCGTGGAATAAACTATGCACTCATGCGTGTGTGTGTGTGTGTGTGTGTGTGTGTGTGTGTGTGTGTGTGTGTGTGTGTGTATGGTGTAGAAATAATTGCATAAACACAATTATAATCTATCTTAAAGCTTGTTTTCAATAAAATGACTGGTGCAGGTCTTTCCTAATGTATATGAGGTCTGGATTTCCATTCCCAGCACTGCTAAACACACACACACACATACACACATAAACACGCACACACACACACACACACGCATGCACACACACAGCAATAACAATAATAAAGAGAAAAATATCATTTTCTAAGTAATTTCCTTGGCATATTTAAAGAATTCAAAAAAGAGAGGAAACTCCAAAGAAGCAAAACCTGAAATCTGCCCTTAACCAGCCTGCTTCTTTTCCTTGTCCTAATGGAATCGATACTGACAGTTTCTGAGAATTACTTACAGAATAATATCCATTTTTTAAGCTTTTAATTAAATTCTAAATGAAACTCACAAAATTAAAGGTCTATCAAATAAGGTGTGTGGTGCAATGTAAATTAAAGAGCATATAAAATGAACCATAGTTCTTTTAATTCTGTCTGTCTGTCTCTCTCCCCCCCCCTCCATCCCTCCCTCTTTTTCTCCCTCACTCCCAGTCAAATAGGAAGAAATACTCTCAGACTGAGCTAAGATTCAGTGAAAAGAGAACACAGACATCTGGCAGAATAAGATGAACTCGAAGAAGTGGTGCCTTTATCTCAAAGAACTGGGAGGACCCAGGGTTAAAACACGCTCGTGGTGTTTAGTAATCTTTGATAATGGAAGGCAGCTGGATTCCAGTTCTCAAGTGGAAATCCACGGGATGGTCCACATGATAGTCACTACAGACTGAAACTGGAGGGGAATATCCGCAGTGGGCTACCAGAGAAGACGCGAGTGATAGGAGAGGGAGCCCAGGAGAACCAGCTGGGCTAGCCCCGTCTCATCTCCTTTTTTGACCAGCTTTCTGGGACAGGATAGACAGACACAGTAAGATGTGGATCTAGTTTTGTGAAGTAGTTGAGGTTCCTCCTTATCATCTCCCTGTGGGATAGTAAAGGACACGGGCGAGGGGCAGAGATTCATTTGGAGTTTCTGGTAGCTGTGTTGACATAGGCCAGCATGCTGAGGACCATTCCCCAGGGGCCCACAGTGAGACCCGATGGCCTTGTTCAGGGAAACATCTGTCCCAGCCCACCCGAAGACGACATGACTGGGGTGAGGGGAAACTTCAGCCTTACCAAGTAGTTTCTTAAAGAGAGAATCCATAATAATATTCCATATGTAAATGAAGAATAGCTTTAAAAATTTAATTTTATTGACATAACATGATTGTCGTCACAGGAAAATCATCTTAAGTCCCTGTGCCAATTGAGTGAAAGAATGGCTGTCATTTTTTGCCTCTCCTTTTTATATATACCTCTTTGAAACAGGCAGGAGTGTCTTCCATCAAAGGTCGTCGACATCTCTTTTCATGCACAAAGGACTTTTGTGATTTACTACTGTTACCTGCTACAGAACAGTGGTAGTGTGGCAGCTTCAGAACGTGCTCTTATGAAACTATGATCTCTCTCTCTCTCTCTCTCTCTCTCTCTCTCTCTCTCTCTCTCTCTCAGAATGGCACAAACAAGCTCAGGCTAGCCCAATGTATAACAAAAGACACGTCACTGCCATGCCCAACTGCCTTCAAGCCAGGCGCCAGCAGGTAGTGAGTGAGCCTAAGGCCAATCAGCCTACGTCTCACACATGAGCAGGCCTCGCTTGGGCCAGGTGGGCACAATCCTGCAGGTGACCAACTGACTCATACGCAGTCACAAAGGCTCACTGTCTGAGGTCACTGAGTTTTGGAGGTAGCAAAAGGCCCATTGTTGCAGCCACCCCAACCTGTGCCGAGTATCCACCTCACTCTTCAGAACTCATATTCCACGTTTCGGCCATGCCGTGAACAAATCACGTGTCAATTCACCACAGCAAGGAAAAAGCAACACCTCTATAGGTTCTGCCTCACTTTCTGTCTCTCACTCATCCTTCATCTGGCTGATTCCTCCTCACCATTCAAGATTCATCTCAGTAACTACCTGAGTGCCGGGTGTCCCAAAGCTCTCGCTACACCATGCTGAGACTGAAACTGGAGGGAATGTTATCTCCTGAGTAGGCAATGGCTCTTACCATCCGAATAGTGCAGATGGGAGTTATCTAGAGTCATAATCACCTGTTGACTCAGGTAAGAGTTTGCTGTGAGTGCTTTGAACACAGAAATCTCACCCTCTGTCTGTTACTGCAACTAGTATGAGTCCATGAGAGTCCTCAGTGCTCTCTAGATGTTCGTGCAGTGACACTCAGCAAATGTTTTTAGTAAATAAAATATACATTTAACCTTGAGAAGAGAAGACACAGACAATCTGACAAAGTTAGTGAATACACCAGTGGATAGAGAACAAGTCACATGTATCAGTTTGGCTTCGTTGATTGGTTCAGAGTCACCAATTGATGCGCTTCGGCACCTTTAAGCACTTGCCCTGACAGTTGTCACCCGGCCAAAGACTACTGTGCCTCTAAAGTGTGGTCAAAAAACACCCTGAGCCAGTGTTTGTGGTGCATCCTACAATTCTAACACTCAGAAAACAGACATGGAGATCTCAAGTTCAAGGCCATCTGGGACTACCCCGGGAGACCCTGTCCCAAAAATAAAACAAAAATTTAAGAACCTGAGCACCCATATTTTCTTTCTTTTGGGTGGGGACCATGTGGGCCCGCTGTCATTCCGAATTGACTCATCAAAACTATCATTTCTGAGAGCACGACGACGACCATGCTAGAGCTATAAAACAGTACGTGTGGCATCCCGAGGAAAAGACCCAGAGCAACCTAACGTAGTCCTTCTTTTATTTTTTAAAGAATTGCCATGGGGAAAGAATTTTATTCTCTGTCACTTAAAAAGGTATAGTTGAGGCCAAGGGAGGCACGATTTAAGACAGACACATTCATGAATTTTCTAATAATCAGACAGGCATTTAATAATGCATGCACACATATGTATTGTGTGAATGCACTTCCAAGTGTGGGCATGTGAGTGCAGGAGTGTAGGTGCTACAATGTATGTGTGGCAGTTAGAGGAAAACTTTTGTTAGTCAGTTTTTTCCTTCCACCATGTGACTTCCCTGAATTGAACACAAGTTCCTGGGCTTTTGCAGAAAATGTTCATACCCACTGACCCATCTCAGTGGACCCAGATGTGCTTTCAACAATGTAACAAACAGCTCTTAGGAAAAAATAGTCCTTCCTTTGTCCATGGAGATGTCCAAAAAGAATTATCTAACAAAATACTGAAAAAATTGCAAGAAAGTTTCATGTTGTATAACAGAAGGAGTCTGGCTGAGATACCCATTCCTCAGGAAAATGGCTGTATTGGGGGAATTACCATGAACCCTCCAGCTTGGCACAAATACCTATCCAAGTGTAAGCATGTGTGATGGTTTCTGCCTGACTCCAAAAACTCTCATGTGCAAGAGTCAGATACAGGTGTCAGTTTGATGGTTGAGAGTTCGACTTCTGGCGCACTGTAAACACTCGGCAGTTGAATTAAGCTCAGAACAAACCTGCAGGAGATTGTCTAGTTGATGGGGAAGACCCAGCCATGGTGGACTGGGCAGGTAAATAAGATGGAGGGAACTTGGCATCTTCTGTAAACTTGGCCAGACATGCTGGTCTGGCAAGTAAGAACTGTCTCTCTTTCAGCAATTATGTGAATATGGTGTGGCCAGTTCCCTCGGACCTTGATGTTGATGACAGTTTTCCTGCCAAGCTGGATAAGCAACTATAACCAGACTATCATAAGAGAGAATAAACTCCTTATTTCCTTAATCTGTTTTGACATGATTTTATCAACAACAATGCAGGATAACTGCAACACTATACAAACTGCACCTCTACCTCAATCGTATTTGCTTGGAAGCCCCATTCCCAGAATTAACCATTCAGGTTGTAAACATACTTGATATCAGTTTGAAATTTAAAGATGGCAATTTGGGTACTGCGAGGGTATTTACTTCCTGCTACAATGCCCATAGAGGAAAAGTTTCTCAGCAGAGAAATACGGTGATAGGTGCTACTTGAACATCGAGTGTGTGGCGGTCACAGTTCTGGGCATGAATCAGCATGGGAAACAAAGCAGACAGGGCTAGGATGAAATGAGAGGCAGAAAGAGCACGTGGCCCCAAAGGTTTCCCTTGGGATCTGGAGAAGCCTCTGTGGGTCTCTCATCAACTCCATTTTCCTGACGTCCACGGTTGGCTTCTCATTATGGTAGATCTCATTCCTAAGGGCTTTACTGACAGTCCTACCGGAGAGGTGCATGAACTTCCCTCCCGCACTCTGAGGCAATAGGAAGAGAGACTTTGTAAGATCAATAAGCCAGAGCTAGCAGCTTAGAGTAAGGAAATATTTCTCATTCCATATCACTTCAATAATTTAGAGTCTCCGGGTTTTTAGTTCCCATGAGAAAGAAAGCAGTAAGAAGCTGCTTCCCCAGATACGAGGGCAGAGCAGAGGTTACATGACTGGCAGGATTTTATGTTCTCTGTTACATCCAGGTATTATTAGTGAATATTTCTGCATTGTTGCTTAATAAGAAAGTACATTTTCCACCCTGTTTCATAATGATAAATAAAAATCATTTCTAAACAAAACGTGGGGAGTTCTTCCCCCGACCCCAGGAGTTCAGGAGAGAGAGGAGAGTGAAACATTAGATGTGGCCGGAGATGAGTCCGGGAAGTTTTAAATAGATCATGTCAACCCTTGCTTGGGTTTTCAGGGGCTTTTCAGCAAAGCAAAGAGAGAACTGTTTGGATGGTAAACTGGGTAACAAGTCCTAGGACGATGTGTACCTGACCATTCAGGAAACCAGAGGTTCCTTGGCCTTTCAGCTTTGGAATCTTCATTTTCCTGAGTAGTGGGGAGGAAAGAAATTAAGGGGAAAAAAAACTAGTCATTTTGCCAAATCTGCTTTTATTCTAATGATTCCCACAGTGAGATGCAGATCCTCTTTCAATTTTCTACTTGCTGATTAATTTCCTGTTGATCTGAAGGTAACTGAAAACCTTTGGGGTTGCAGCATAAGCAGCGAATGCTTCTTGGCAACGGGGCTGAGTCCCGGGGTGGGGACCAGCGTCTGGGGGCTTCAGTGGTGGGTGGGCCATAAGCTAATTTAAAATGTGTTCATTTGTGAAGGGTTCTACGGAAATTAATTTTCCTCCATCTTCCATTGTCCCGGAGGTCTGCAGCATGTTCTCATTGAGACAGTCTATGCTAAGAGGATTATTGGCCACCACAGACACCAACTTAAGATCAAACAGCAGTCATTACCTTCCTGAAATGTGCACTCATAGGAAATTATGGTTACGTGGAGTGTGTGTGGGTGTATGTGTGTATATGTGTTTGTGAGGGAGCACACACATGCGTGTGGAGGCCAGAGATCAATGTTGAGTGTCTTCACTACTCTCCACCATGTATTTTTGATACCAACATGTCATTGAAACTGGAGCTTACCAGTTTGGCTAGAATGGCTGGACAGTCCTCTCTCCTCACTCCTTGGACTGGGGTGATGGGCATGTGCCACCTTGCCTGTCTCCCTAGGCCTCTGCACTTGGGCTTTGGTGCTTGTGCAGCAGACACTTTACTAACTGAACCCTCCCAGGCCCCATGGAATTCGTTTTTCTGGGTCACAAACATTCAAGGGATGGTTTCATCTGGTATCTAGCTCTTAGACTCTGTTTCCCAAATCCTGACCATTTTTTCATTAGCTGAGTCCAGCTTTTCATATCCAAAGTCAAGCTATCCTTTTGGCGACTTTAGTATATTTGCTGTTCATTTGCTTGGTTCAATGGAAGTAAGTACAAAAGAACACACAGGTTAGTTCTATCTTTGACCTGACACCTTTGTAAGCAGAGCGGCCCACCGGGTTATGGCTTCTACCTAGCTGCCTTCTTTATCATGGTGTTTCCAATCTACTTCTTAATTTACTCTGCTCCTTGATTTAGCAATAAATTCATGCCAAGACGTCAACATTAACTCATGCCAAGACCTCCCGCCATGGGATGTCTCTGCTGCTACTAGTGAAGCCACAACGCTGTCCACCATCTGAGATGGCAGGGAGCCCAAGGCAATCAACTCCTCCACTTAGTGATACACAAAACCAGGATCAACCTCGTTCCAGCCTGCCGAGTGGAGTGGCTCATGTTAGAAGCCCAGATCTCCCAGGTTTCCATCAGGACTGGAGTGGTTTGACCTTGGACCCGATTATTCGACTTCTTTATGGTTTTAGCTTTGAGGCTAATCATAGACACTTTCTCCTCAGGCAGATAGAGCCAAAGAACTGACATATGTTCAAAGCACTTGGAACAGTACATAGCACAGGCTCAATTGTTTGATGATCCGGGGTCTCTCAAGCATTTAGGCAAAACCAGATAGACAACTTTCAGATTTTGGTTGCTGGCACCTCCTCTGCTTCCGGCCCAGCCCTCGGGACTTGTTACCTAGTTAAATAATCAAAACAAGTACTCCTAAAATATTCAGGAGCCTTCATGAAGGAATAGATGAAGGGACAAAGCCGGTTCCCAAACTTGATTATACTTTATTTTCTGGACAACTTTTGAAAATCCTGAGCATGTTGGCCCTGCCCCAACCCAACTAGATGTAAATCTCAGAGATGTGGACCAAACATCAGCACATTCCAAACTTCCTGGGGAACTTCAGTATTAACTAAAGAAGAAAGTCACTGCAAGGAAAGTCACTGCTTGTTTGTTTGTTTCAGTTAGACTAGAAAGATGGCTCAGGGGTTAAGACTTTGCCTCAGAAGCAGAAGGTCCTGAGTTCAGATCCCAAGTCCCACATAAAAAATGTCAGGCGGAAATGGCTGTGACCTGAATTTCCAGCTGCAGTGGGTGGAGTCTGAGACATCTCAGAGCAAAGCAAGAAGGAAGAAGAAGAAATCTAGGATGATTCCTGAAGTCACCCTCAGTCCTCCACAGGGACACACAGTGCCCTCTGACACACAGACGCACAGACACACACACACAGACACACAGACACACACACACACACACACACACACGGGCACACATGCACACACACACACGGGCACACATGCACACATGGTAAATAAATAAAATAAAGTATTTTTAAAAAGACTCCGCCTCCCAAGTAGAAGTCCCTGAGTTTGGATCCTGGATCCCATATAGAAACTCCAGGCGGAAATGGCAGTGGCTTGTACTTCAGTTCTGATGGGCAAAGTCTGAGAAATCCTTCACTGAAGCAAAAAGAAGGTAAAAGCCATCCAGAATGATTCCCAAAGTCACCCTTGGTCCTCCACGGGGACACACAGTGTGCAGATACACACAGACCACACACACACTCACACACACACACACACAACAACAACAAACTACCACAACAGAGTGATAGAAAGACCAAAACACGTTGGAAGTCCATAAATCATGCACGTAGACACACATGCACACACCCATCTCGCACATACACACATGTGTATTTAGACTCCTCTTAAGGTGGCACAAGAGAGGCTGCATCTTCCCTGCCTCACATGTGAGACGGAGACGTCACAGAGCCCCTGAGCATGAACCCTTGTCAGGAACACAGAAGAAAGCTTCCCACCCAACCATCACCCAGCCCCACCATACAGCCAGCAAGCCAGCCAGCCCATCCAGCCATCCAGCCACAGCCACCCAACCAGCCAGCCAGCCAGCCATCCCAGCCAGCCATCCAGCGCAGCCACCCACCCATCCACCCAGCCATCCATCCATCCAGCCATCCACCCACCCAGCCACCCACCCACCCATCCACCCAGCCATCCATCCACCAGCCAGCCACCCAACCACCCAGCCAGCCATCCATCCACCCAACCACCCACCCATCCATCCATCCACCCACCCACCCACCATCCATCCATCACCCAACCACCCACCCATCCATCCATCCATCCACCCAACCACCCACCCATCCATCCATCCACCCACCCACCATCATCCCCCACCCACCCACCCACCACATTCACCCATTCACCCATTCACCCAAACCATCCATCCATCCGCCACCACCCACCCACCCATCCCACCACCCCACCCACCCACCCACCCATCCCATCACTCCACCACCCCAAAACCATCCATCCATCCACCCACTCACCCATCCCTCCATCCAATCCACCCAACCATCCAGCCATCCATCCACCCAACCATCCATCCATCCACCCACCCACCCAGCCACCCACCCATCCATCCATCCATCCATTCATCCACCCCACCCACCCATCCATCCATCCACCACCCACCCATCCAGCCATCCACCCACCCACCCATCCATCCATCCACCACCTACCCAACCCATCCATCCATCCACCCACCTACCCACCCATCCATCCATCCACCCACCCAGCCACCCATCCACCCAACCATCCACCCATCCACCCAACCATCCATCATCCACCCACCCACCCATCCACCCACCCACCCATCCACCCACCCACCCATCCATCCATCCATCCATCCATCCACCCACCCATCCATCCACCCACCCATCTATCCATCCATCAGGAGAGAGCCCAGGAGCTCCGGCCGTGAAGCACACGTGTGCAAACAACAATCAGCCAGCAAAACGTGAGTCCTGTCCGCTCTGCACACCTTCTGAGAGAAGGTGGCACCGAGAGGGTGACTGGGTCTCCAAGCATCCTCTCAGAACCCTCCCGGCTTCTGCACAGATGTACGGAGAGCGCTTCTGGCAGCTTGCTGGCAGCCGACTCTGGGACAACTCTTCAGTCTGAACCAGACAAGGCCAAGGATGGCTCTGCTTCCCATGCACATTCAAAAGAGTCATGACCGACATTGCACCATTATAAACACACATCTTACCAGTAAGCGTGGAGGCTTACATTAATCTCCTTGCCAAGAAACTGTAAACTGTGGTAGGAGATTTGGAGGGGAAAAGCAATTCTATTCCTTCTCCATTTCCTTGTTAAGATCGGGAATACAACAAAGGAAAGGTAGAAGCAAGCTAGAAGCACGAGAGGGGGACTTATAGGGACAGCTGATAAGTTAGAACTAAGCAGGTCTGCAGTGATTTAAAAATTATAAAATAAAAATCTGTTTTTCTGGCTAACTGAAAGTAGAGCAATGACATGATACGTCCAAGCCCAGCAGCTAGGTAGGTGTGGGTCTGGGTTTGGAACACAACTCCTGAGATACCCTGTATGTGCTACTCAAGCCTTCTTGGCACCTTACGTTACTATTCAGTTAACCCGTCATGTTTGCAAAAACAGTACCACATGCACGCGGGACTTTCCAGCGCTTGTTGATTGGACTGGCAGCTGATACTTGGATTCTGTTGAAACCCAGCTCTTCTAATGGCATCCTCAGTGCCTGGCCAGAGACACATCAGGACAGAAGGTCCCAACAACTCTTCTGACTTCCCAAGTCTGCCCCACTGCCCTGACCTTTAGAGACACGTAGCTCCTGACATCTCTCTCAGTCATACAATCGCCATCCCTTCCCCTTCCCCGTCCCCATCATAGTGTCATAAGACACGGCAAAATCGTTTTTAAAAAGATATCCACCATACCTTCTGGAAACAAAGCTTGGCTTCCGGTACTGCCAACCAATGGAGGCCCTCACAACCCTTCTCTGCCCCAGGAAAATTAATAATGCATGAAGAGTTTTAGGAATTGCTAGAAACGGGACAGTCACTCTTTCCAGATTTCCTGGAAGAAGAATGACTTCTTACTGACAAATAATCTCATTAGGCCCAGAATAAAGATTTTTTTATTTGATTTCTTTATATCTTTGCAAATGGTTGCTATTCATCAAACCACTCATAAGAAGGGGGAAACATTGTGGGGCATTGCACCTCGTGTCTGGTCTGCGTAGACATGAAGAGGCTGCAACCCAGGGTGGAATGACCCGGAAGAGGAAGAGGACAAAGCAGGCCTGGCACTGTAGGCCTTGACTGCCCCACACCCCCATGCAGGCACAGGGAGGCGGGAGCACAAACATTGAAGTCACACACACACACACACACACACACACACACACACACACACACAACCTTTCTTCCCACAAGCAGGTTTCACTGACTTTTGCTGAAGATGAATCGCCTCCCTTCTCTAAGGACAACAGAGCCTCTGTAATCTGACTGAGCCAACTGAATTGTCAGCGTGCTCAGTGGGTCCCCTTCAACATCCAGGAGTTCAGGAAACCCCAGCGCTCACAAAAACTCCTAGACCACGGGGCTGAAACCAGATGGGCAGCAGAGGGGCCTCCATGACTGTCCCCCAGCTTTCCAATCAGCATCCATTCCTCCCATGCTCCCCTCTTTCCACACACTAGTGTATTTCCAGTCTGGTCAGACTGCGGCGAGACACCAGAGGTGCAACAGGGCCGACTCTTCCTTTTCTGGGGGCTCTGTCAGTTGTATCTTTAGCCAAAGCTCTCCGAGTTCCCCACCCTCTCTTCCTGTCACCTTCCAATTCATTTCCTGTAAGCTGCGACCCTTTCCTGGGAACATTAATTAACATGATGCCTTTTTATCAGAATTCTAGGAACGTGATAGCAGTGTGACTCACACTTCTGTTTAAAATAGGACTTAGTATATGTGAGCATGGCAGATGAGGTTTTTTTTTTTTTTTTTTCCTGGATGTGTACTGTATGAATTTACGATCTCTGGCCATTCTGGGAAAGATAGAAAAAATTACACATCAGCACTGTTCATGCTTAATGAGGCCTCAGCACATCGCTGCAACTTTTCAGAGTAAAAACATATGGAGCAGCATCTTTAGGAGCTCTCCTGAGTCTTCATTAGGAATGCAACAGATTTCCTTTATGATGCCAATTTTAATATCAAAGCTAATTTCACCCTCAGAAATCACCTCCTACTACTGCGCTAGATAAAAGACTGAATTCACAAAATATAGTGTGTCCGCCTAAGGAATTCTGCAACATGTACAATCATGCACTGTATTAAATAAACTATGGAAATTTATGTGGTCCAGGGTCTAAATTAATTCAGGCTGAAATAAATCAAACTCTAGCTAGACCGTGATTTAATTAAAAATTGAAAATATGGCTCATGGCACTTAAGTTTACTGCTGTTTACTGCCAAGAGGATACCATTGCCGCGACAGAGACAAATGTAGGAAGGACTAGTAGATCCCTCAAGGTTGAAGTAGATGGATTGTCGGAATGGATATGATATGGCAGCGATTGCTACAGTTTGTTCAAACCAGTGAATTGATGCCTGGAGAGCAGCTTTTGAAGAAAAGAGCACACCATTTAGTCACGAAAATCCATAGATACCCATTTACAGTCTTAACTTCCTCTTCCTCTACTTTTGTGGGTTTTATTAACTTTCTCAGGACTGTACATCTACCTGTGTGCATATATCTGCAATTTTTTTTCAAGCTTTATTCTCCTTCCTGTCGTGGCCTTTTATACATTCCACGTATGGAGCGTTTTCTCCTTTCCATTTTCTGGAACACGTTGCCCGGCCTACGATACTTGGGGGCTGAGGGTCTTTGCTGCTTGAGGAGGTCTCTGCTCTGGGATGCATGCTGATTATCCTGCCGCTGCCTGAGGCTCCTCTTTGGTCTGTGACTTCCCACCTGATCCGTAGGTTATTGGGCTGCTCCCAAGGCGTGACCGGTTCTCAGGAGAAGATGGGAGAGGGCAGGAAAGGCCTTGGGCCCAGATCTGGACGCAGGCATGAACTACCCACCGGACATCCTGGACAGCCTTTGACCCCTTAGTCCCCTGGCCATGCAGCCTAGGCAGCTCTCCAATAAAGCTCTGACTCCAAATACAATGGGGAGAGAAGCTGTGGCCCTACCTGAATGGTAAATCCGCCTTCATTCTTCTGCCCTCTTCTTGGGTCAGCTTTATGGTTCTCCTCGTGTAACCATCCGGCTATGGATTCCTTCTCCAAGTTTTAATTAAAACCTTCCATCACATCTGCATTTAATCCCTTAAAGCAAAGAAGCCAAAACTGGGGGACTCTGGGCCTCAGCAAGGTGGGAATGGAATTGCCTTAAGCCACTACATCTCCTGCGGTCACATGGATGGCACCGGATTCCTGGGCCCAGTGCCATTGCCCTCTACCAGGCCTCCACAGCAGGCTGACTCTGAGCCATAGGACAGGGAAGAAAGACACCCCAGGTCCCGCTGCAGCTGGAAAACATACTGACACGTGGGGCAAGACAGGGCTGGGAATTCTCCCCTGGCTCAGGGGATTGGGAGCTGGTATAAACCATGAGAGCACAATGCCTGAAATCTAGGTGGACATATCAGATCTTCTCCCAACATCAGGATTTATTGAATAACAATAAACCCACAAGCTACATGTCAGCCTCCTTGCTGCAATGTGCCAAGTAATCCTAATTTCCTTTGATAGCTGGGCACTGGCAAACACAGGTTCTTTTATTCCAGCCTTAATTATTAACTCACAGAGCACACATTACAGGTCACACAGTAATGCTAACATCTATCTGTCATCATCACCCTCCCCATCAATTCACGATCTGTCATCTGTGTGTGTGTTGGTTACTGATTGACTGCAAGAGGGCGACTGAAGCACAGCAGAGGTTGAGGAGTTAGAGGTCTTAACTGCAGGCAGAGCCGGAGCTGATATGAATGCCAAGAAAGCCATTGCCGGCAGTTGGGCGAGACACTGACAAACCCACTTGGAGAGCTGCTGGAGGCACACAGAGCTGCAGCAGGGTTGAGTCTGGGCCGTAGGATGGAGCCCCGGAGAGTCGCAGGCGCATGGACGTTAGGGGGAGACCCAGTCCGCATGGAAATGCAGGTGGGCAGATTGATGGAGGCTCAAGCAGGTTGTCTTGGGCAGTGGGGACTGAGGTAACCCGAAATCCCTGGGGACTGTTGGGAGTTCTCTGCCTGACAGTCCCACCCATACCGTATGGTCAAATGGCAGTTTGGTGGGGGTCATGGCTATTGAAGTGTTAGGTGTCCTCTTTGTGGGGTGCAGGGGAGGATGTTCACACTTTCGTGGTCTGATGTGTTTGATAAGCTCTCAGGCCAGATGTTTTAATATACCCATGTTCTTACAGGTTCTTCATCTGCTTTGAAAAGCTTATGGGTGGCAGCTTTCACTTTAGGAGCAAAATTTATCAGTCCGCACCTGGTGGGCTGTGGCAGATAGGTGGTAGTGTTTGTGTGCGCCACAAAACAGGGTCTTCCTGCCACTGCGTTTGCACTCAAAATGGAGCAGAATGTTCCTCGTGCAGTAAAGCCACGCAGGGCAAAGCCTGGACAGAACGTCTCTGCTGTATGAAATATGGAGCCCTCGGGTCGGGCACAGCCCGATGGCCACAAAACCTCTTGAGTTATCCTTCAGAATTCTTGAATTCCTTTTAGGAGCTGTTGTGTCTGAATTTCCCTCAAAAAAGAGCAACGCACGTGGTCAGCAAACTCCTTCACTGGCAGCTGGGATCCGTCCAGAAGGGAGCGGTTCCTAAGCTGCCAAGGCCAGAATCTTGGCAAAAAGATGCACCTTCCTGCGCACCGCGCTGCCGGGTTCCGTGGGAACTGCGGTTACTGGGACTTGCCTGGCTTCCTATCTTTGGCCTGCGGCGCCACCCAGCGGCCCAAGAGGGAACTTAGGAAACAAGGAGAGGGCAAATTTGAGGAGAGTTTGTTTTGTTTCAGAAAAAGGGAATTTCCATTTCATTTGCCGAGTTCTGGGAAGAGGAATTTGTACAAAACCCCTTTTTTTCCTCATGATGAACCTAATTAGAGAATTTGGCTCTAAGGTAATAATAAGTAATCAAAACTTTGGAGGACAAGCATTTCATTCTCTAAACTTGACCTTTTTTTCTTTAGTAACAGATGTGACTCTGCAGTTTTTGTTTCGAGAATTTGATTTTACTTTAAATTAAAGACTGTAAAATCAGCAAAGAGCCAGCATGCTCTTTATTTTCTATTTGCTCTTTCTTTTCTTTTTCTTTCTCTTTCCCTTTCCTTCCTTTTCTCTTTCTTGTCCCAGGTCGAATGTAACCCAGGTGAGTGTTCCATCAAGTGAAGTGGTTAATCTTGACCATTGCCTTGATCAGACTGAGAAGTTTCTAGCAGGTTCATAAACCACACGTTTAGATGTATCTGTGAGGACATTTTCAAAGAGGAAAAATAACATTAAAAGAACATGGATGCTACCACCTGCAGGTTGGGGAGATAATATGGAATGAAAGGGCATGAGTCTCTCTCTCTCTCTCTCTCTCTCTCTCTCTCTCTCTCTCTCTCTCTCTCTCTCTCTCTGTGTGTGTGTGTTTCCTTCCTTCCTTCTTTCATTCTTTTTTTCATTCGTTCGTTCATTAGTTCCTTCCTTCCTTCCTCCTTCCTCCTTTCCTCCTTTCCCTCTATAAGACGAGCAGTTCTCTTACCACACCCTTCTGCCATGAAGCTCAGCCTCACTTCAGGTGATTAAACCCTCTAAATCATGAGCCAACATAAACCCTTTCTCCCTTCAAATTGTTTTGTCAGGTAGTTATCACCCAGCGACAAAGAGAAAACGCAGAAGTGATTAAAGAAGACCCCTGCTCCTGATTCCTAGTTAATGAAACAGACCAACTGAACAATCAGGGATCGCTTTGACTGGCAACCGGGATTACATTTTTCATTTTCTGTTATGCCTATTTTTGAAACGCCAACACCGTCCTGTGGACCTTGATGAATGGTCTATTCAGTGTCCCAGGTCCACTTCTGTCAGTGACAAAATGCTCTGACGAAAGCAACTTAAGGAAGAACGGACCTCATTCAGCTCTCAGTTCCAGACTACAGTGGACAGGAAGCTACAGCAGCAGGAATCTGAGAGAACTGGTTGCACTGCGCCCTCACTCAAGAGCGGAAAGCAATGAATCAACGCATGCATGAGCACTGAAAGCAATGAACCAATGCATGCATGCTAGCACTGACAGCAATGAATCAATGCATGCATGCTAGCACTGACAGCAATGAACCAATGCATGCATGCTAGCATTGAAAGCAATGAACCAATGCATGCATGAGCACTGACAGCAATGAACTAATGCGTGCATGCTAGCACTGAAAGCAATGAATCGATGCATGCATGCTAGCACTGAAAGCAATGAACCAATGCATGTATGCTAGCACTGAAAGCAATGAACCATTGCATGCATGCTAGCACTGACAGCAATGAATCGATGCATGCATGCTAGCACTGACAGCAATGAACCAATGCATGCATGCTAGCACTGAAAGCAATGAACCATTGCATGCATGCTAGCACTGACAGCAATGAACCAATGCATGCATGCTAGCACTGACAGCAATGAACCAATGCATGCATGCTAGCACTGAAAGCAATGAATCAATGCATGCTAGCACTTGTTTTGCTCTCTCCACTTACACAATCAAGGAATGGACATGCCCACCATTAAAATGGGAGAGATGGCTGGTTAAGATATTGCCTTGCAAGCAAATGGACTTGAGTTAAGATCCCAGACCCCGGGTAAAATGGTGGCAACCTGCACTTCCCTGCTCTGGAAGGCTGATCTAGGGAAATTCCAGAGCAAAGCAAAACAGAAGTGGAGCAATCCAGAATGATTCCGCAGCCCTTGGGCCTCCACAGGCACACACAGTGCTCTCTGATACATGTGTGGATGCACGCACACACACACACACAAAATGCGAAGTTTTTAAAAATGGGATTTCCCACACCCATTGGGCAATCGAGATAACCCCCTCAGGCACGCCCAGGTTCCCTTTCCCCCGGTAATTCCAGACTCTAAGTGACATGATCCTGCCTCATGCAATTAAACATCACTGGCTGTAAGGCTACTTTTCTTTTGTTAGATTTTCAATTCTTCCATGTAAAAATCCTGTCGTTCTGTACCAACTATCAACAGAAACTTTTATACAACTTGAGTGTGGGTCGCCCCACACAGGTTCAAGTGTTTGAATTTTTGGCTGATGCCAATGTTTGGGAAAGTAGTGTCAACTTCAAGAGGTGGAGCCTTGCTGGAGGAAGGCGTGTCACAAGGTATTAAGGTTTGGTATCCTGATCCTGCTCCTCTCAGTTTGCTCTTGCTCTCTCTGGCTTCCTATGATGACTTCCTTCCCGCTCTTCATCCAAACCATGCCTTCTGCTATGTGATTCCTACCACAAGGGACTCTATCTTCTCTCTGGAACTGTAAGTCAAATAAATCCCATCTTCTCCCTTAAGTTTCATATGAATATTGTCTCATGTCAACAAAAAAAATAGCAACTTCAAAAAGATTTGAAAGATTTTTTTCCTGAATCATATTATTATGGCCCAGAGGTAGCTATTCATTAGTCAGTTGAAGAAATGGAAACCAGTATTCACTTTTGAAGCCTTTCTTCCTCTTAGCACTACCATTGACTGGTTCATTGTCTTTAGCCAATGTCTCACAAGAAACTAATAACAATTATCAACAGCAAACTGATGATTCTTCTCATAAAGCAAATTCCTTAAGAATTCACCAGAAAATTTTTAGCACCATGGATAATACCAGTGAAACCTCATTTCATCTTCATAAGACATAGAGCACATATCAATGTGTAAGATGGTTAATACTAAAGTCAAAGCATAACACTCAGAGAAGCTTCCTTGACCAAGAGAAATGAGGTTGTGGTCAGGCATTGACCGTAGAAAATTGTGTTTCCCTATGTCTAGTACCTCCAGATTTCACACAGTATTTAGTTAGATAGTAAACTTTAAAGCATACTATGAATGTTAACCTGACCCAAAGGCAGAATAGCCTCCAATTTTATATGTGTGGTGGGGAGGGAGGAGAGGAGTTAAAAGTCTCTTCCTGCCCTGGAACTCACTGAGAAGGTAGGCTCCTGGCCAGCAAACTTAATCTTCTCCCCAGGACTAGAATCACAACCACTTGCTCCCACACCCAGAGGTTTTCACACGATTTCTGGGGTTTAAACACAGGCACTCCCCAATCGTATGACTCCCTGTTTTATGTTTATCCTGTATCCATATTTATATAATCATGAGTCAGGAGCCCTTAAACATTCAGATGGGAAGATATGGACAAAATGTAAAAAGCACAATGGCTTTCATTTTAAGGAAGAGATATTGGTCTCAGAGGGGATGATAAGCCATTGCTGTGGGACTCACACAGCAGAATGCACGACTGGAGGCAGAAGCAGGAGGCCGGTTTGGTCGCAGTCGTCATCACGGAGGCAAAGAGAGCAAGAGCAGACTCAGAGGAAGCAGGGCTGGGCCACCAAACCTCAAGGCCTCCCCCTGTGACCACCTTCCTCCAGAAGGGCTCCCCCCCAAAGGTGTCATAACCTTACCAAACATTACCATCAACTGAGAATCCGAACACATGAGACCGTGGGGCAACGCACACTCACGTCATGACATGTTCCTTCAGGGCTTCTCTCGCCTCCTCTCTGTGGGATGGTCTGGGGATAACGCTCTAGGGAAATGATGGGGAAAGCTGTATTTCTGAGACGCCGGTTTAGTGACTTTTTTAAAAAATGCTTTGTATGTCTTCTAGGTGGCAAAGAAACACAATGCAATGTTTGAAAATATATTCAATTGAATATTCAAATATTGGTCACTGGAAGCATAGGGTAGTGGCTTTGGGTAGAAGGGCACAGCATCTTTTTTGACCATTATAACATCCAACATTTGCTTCCAGGTCTAGTGGTGATATTTTGCCTTAGGCACACATAGAAGTACGGTGTCTAGGAGTTGTTATTAATGTATGCTTGTTGAAAAAAAGCAGTAGAAAGACCCTATGATCATCTGACAAGAACCAAAGAGCAACTCTTTGTAAGAGAATGCTGTCATGACTGACTAAGCACCGAAGCTCCTTCCACATTCTTTATCAGGCCTGGGTTGGAGATGGGAATGAACCGCTACCATCCCATACCTTCATACCACACCTTTTCACTTTGCTCATTCTCCACAGTGACTTTATCAGGTGTAATTCTGCAAATGGCCAGACACATGAGCACATACACTTGGAGATGTGTGACTTTTTTAAGTGTTTGATATAATTTCAATCAAAATTTCCCACAGGATTTTGTGGAAACTCAGTAAGTCAATACCAAAATGTATATAAAATCCAAGAACAAATAGAGAGACACTCAAAAAGAAGGACCATATAGAACTTACCTTGCAGGTATTAAAATTGTTCTAGGACTAGAGCAGTTAGCATGGTATTTAGTGGAAAATAAAGAGTTGGGTTAGAATAAGAAAATACAGAACCTAAAAGTGACATACACATGCATAAATTGCTTTTTTTTCTAAAACTGTAGATGCTTGAAAGGAACAGGATTTTTTTCAATACATGGATTTAAGGAAAATAGATCACCCACATGTTTATAAAATGAAATTGGACACTCTATATCACACAAGAAATGCCAAATGTTGGTATATTAAAGATAAATATAAAACAAGAGTTACAAATCTATTTAAGTTTAATATAAAAATAGTTTAATGCCTTTCAGTTTATAAAGTCTTTTTGATGGAAATTATGCTATAATGAAATGTGTTCTTCAGGGCCAGACATATAGATTAGTGATACAGTGCCTGTCTACCTTATGAGGTTTAATTTCCCCTACTGAATTTCCAGTACTTGGGAGAAAGAGAGATTTGCATGTCCCTTAAAGGAATCATATTGAAAGTAAACAGATAAGTCAAAAACTGGGAGAAGTTATTTGAAACATAAAGATCTATTTTCAAAATACACAAGGAACCCTGTCAATGAATAAGAAAAAAAATACAATCCAAATGACACATGGGCAAAATGTCAAATCTGTAGATATCAGTTACTTTTCTCATCAATTTGACAGGATATATTACAGAGGCCAACGAGATGGCAGTGGATATGGGATCTTGCCATGCAAGCCTAACGACTTGAGTTCAATTCTAGAACCCACAGAGAAAGGAGGGAACTGTAGTGGTCCTCTGAACTCCACACATACACCATGAAACATGTGTGCCTGAGCGCACAATGATAATTAATAATAATGACAATAAATGTGTAAAAAGAATACCTGACAGAAACATATAAAGGGAGAAGGATGTATATTCACTCAGAGTTGAAGAAGACACAGGCCACCATAATGGGGAAGTCATGGCAGAGTTCATGTAGTTTGCGCTGTGGCAGTGGGCATGCGGGGCTGCTTGTTACATCGTCATAGATCAGAAAACAGAACACAAGACACAGAGAGATCAGGATAGACTGTAACCCATCAGGCACAGCACCCAGCAACCTACTTTCTGCACCTTAGATCCCACCTTCTAGTGGTTCCGCAACTTCCCCAAAAAGTACCGCTCAATTGGAGATCATATGTTCAAACACATGAGTCTATGAGAGGCATTTCGCATGTAAACTGTTCTAGCATATTTCATGACAGCAGAAACGACATTAGCCAAAGATACATAGAAAGTATTCCATCTTATTCAAGGTTAGAGGAAAACAACAATAACACTGCAGTATCAAATACAACTGTGTACTACAGTACACTCACAGGCATGAGCCTGATCACACCCAATGTCATTGAGAGTGCATAGTAGTAGTTACACTACTTTGAAAAATAATTTTGCTACTAAATTTAAAAAGTGCCTAAACTCTCTGACTGAATATTTCTACCCCTAGGTTTTTTTGAGACCCTCTTTCATTGTGTTCTGGTAGGAGGCATGCCAAAGAATGTTTATACAACACTGCTTATAATTAGAAGTGATAACTGAAAATAGACCAATGCTGATAAACAAAAGAATGGATGGATAAACCATGGTGTGTTCACAACGAATGCATCATTGAAATTCAGAGGGCAAAGTTACACACAATATGATTGGGATTCAGAAAGGAGTTCAGAATGGGGAGAGGGATCAGTCAGTAAAGTGCCGGCTGCCCAAGCGTGACACCTGAGCTTGGACACTCAGTACCCCATAAAATGCCAGGTGTGACAGCATGTGTAGCTCAATGCTGAAGAAGAGCAGAAACGGGCAAGTCCCAGTCAGCCCAGCCAAATTAGTGAGCTCCAGGTTCATGATAGAACTTGTGACAAAAAATAATAAGAGATGACTGATAAAACATATGAAGTTTCCCTGGGCCTCCACATATGTACACACACATACACATATACACACACACACATACACACACACACACACACACACACACACACACACAAATATATACACTGCACATACATCAACTAACACATGAAGAAGAAGGAAGAGGAGGAGGAAAAGGAGAAGAAAAGGAATATTCAGAATGACTCATTCGTATAATATTCAAGTGCATAAATAAAACTCTAGAGCCAAGGGACAATGAATATCGGAATCCAAATGGTAATTCTCTCTGAAGGAGAGGGACAGCAGGGAGTTAAGGAAAACACTCTTCCAAGGTTGCCAAACAGGGAGGACGTCCTCTTCTAGGATAATGGGTGTCTGCTTTAAGCGCTTTCTTTTGAAATAATTATATATATATATATATATATATAAATTAAATGTGTATATATATTATATATATAATATATATCATTATATATATATATAATGAATTCCAACATGCCCCAGTAATAATATCATCTACCACAAGGGCAATTCAACTATCAAAACCAGGAAATTGATATCAAACTCAACTACAGATATCATCAGATGTCACTAGTTTTCATCTGTATTTTTGACATATATATATATATATATATATATATATATATATATATATAGTATTTAACATCCTATGACTTGTGTAGATTTATGCAATTGCTGTCATAAGCAGAATATAGGATGGGCGTATCGTCACTCTGAACCCGAGACCCTACCCCCTAAGTTGCGTGCCACAGTGTATGTGGAGGGAGAGGACAACCTTGTAGAATTGATTCTCTCCATCAACCTTTACAATGGGTTCTTAGGTTCAAACTCAGGTTATGGGGCTTGACTTCACCCACTGAACCATTTCAACCCCCTCACCAGTTGTTAGCACCATAATTTTGCCATCCTAGACACACACATGTTTAAATGCTTTTTGCACATGCATTTCCTTTTCCTTTGGAATGACTCATTTTCTGGACAAAATGCTGAGTATGCATAAAGGTGATGTTTCTAGCACATTCCTCCCAGTGACATTTCCCCAGAATCACTGAATTGCAGGATGTGTCATGTTTCCCCACACCTCTCACAGTCCCTGCTAGGGAACCCGTGCTAAAGATGGCATATAGTTGTTTCCTCTCTTAGAACCAGAAGGTCACTGCATTAGAAACTTTTCTTGTTGCTGTGATCAAACACCCAACAAGAAGCTACTTAAGAAACAGAGAGCTTATTTTGGTTGCGGCATTTAAGAGGATAGAGTCCTGGAAGCTTGATGGCAGGAGCAGGAAGTGGGTGGCCACATCCTGTCTACAGTCAGAAAGCCAAGAGACATACAATGTCAGTGCTGGCTTGCTTTCCCCCCTTTAGTTCAGTATGTGGTCCCAGTTCATGGAATGACGCCACCCACAGTTAGGGTGAGTCTCAACACAGAAACTCCTTCTCAGACATCTAGGGGTTTGTCTTCTAGGTGGTTCCATAGCCCATCAAATTGGCCATATTGACCATCATGGACACTGTGTCTTCCTCCCATTTCTCTCCTAGCTCCTCATTCTCCTCTGTCTCTGCTATTGGGCAGCAACTTGCTGCTGTCTCTCTTCAGAAGGTGGAGATAGAGCAGCATCAGGAGATCTTCAGTGACAGACACTGGCGGTGACATGACGCGCCCACGGAGCAACACTTGATTTTGGCTGATGGACTCCTGCCTCGCCCTTTTGACTCCTTCCTTGCTGGCCCTGAGCATGTAGAATCCCTGCCAGATCTCAGCTGCCTGGCTGACCCACAGCTGGATTTGCTTGAAACTAAATGACCTAATCCACCTGAACCATAGCTTGGTGCCCACTTCATCCCGAAACCACCCACCTGATCTCTAGGGAGCTCCTTTTTCTCTTCCCGTGCCTCTGTGGATAGAGTCGGTCCCTCTATGTACCCCTAGGAGTCCCTGCGATACACTTTTTCATCTCTCAACGCTCACTCAAGCCGGTCTCTGCCCTTTCCCCTCCTTTACTGTGTCTCCTAGCTCTCCTTTCAGCTAAGCGTGCTCAGTTTAGTTTCCATTTTACAGTGGCCAAGCAGGCAGGTACAGGCAGAACCAGGCTTTGCATAGTCAGTCATCCATTGGAATCTTCCTTGTAAGGGGAATCTTATTTCCTTGTAAGAACAATGCCAGAATTAAGGGTTTGAAGAAAGTTCAACCGCTGTTAATTAACTGAGCCAATTAAAGTGTGTCTCTTGGAATGACATCATGTGCTTTGAAAAAGGCTCTGTAGGCAAACACACGTGAGCCACAATGGATACAACGAAGGTAATCCCCAAACCCTGTCTCTGCATGAAGGTTCACATCTTTTCTCTGTGACCCACACACCTTTGTTTTGGAAGGAAGCTTTCCATGGGTAGATGTTTTCCAGGCAGAATCCTGACTCACAGCACAGGAGGGATAATAGAACATCATTTTTACCAAGTAGGTTAGAGGAGCAAAAGTCTTTGTTCTCCAAGACACTCATATAAACATGAGTCTGTTTGCCCTTACACCCAATCCCACCCTCCACCTCCCTGTGGACCTCCAGGTATGGCTTCTCTGTGCTGCTTCAAATGTTGATCCCAACAACTTCCTATATCCATCTGCCCATGAGAGCAAACTGGTAACAAGAGTGAAATATTTCATAGATCTTGGGAGAAGGATCAGCCTCCCTTTTCCCATTTGTTTTCAGTGTTCCAGAAGGAATTGGTTTTCATTCCTTTGATGTATTCTTCCCATATTTCTGGTATGCTTACATTGTGTAACATTATTCTGCTTTAGACATTAGTCGCTGACTTCCTTCTGTGAAGTCTGAAGTTACTGCTGTTATAATATCATCATCCTCACCCTTCACCTGTCATCCCAGGAAACCCTGAGATTCAGTAATGTAATCTGATCTGATTACTTGTTTCCCTCATGATCTCTTTCCTAGAGGTTGTCTGTGTTGTTTTTCCATTTGTCTGCCCTTCTGTGTGCACACCAATCTGTGACCATCCACTCTTCCTTGGATATATTCACACACCAAGAACTCCACCAAGCTCATCTTCTTGAAAGCATTTCTTCTAGAACCCTCTGGACAGGAATTATTTGTAGGAACTGATTTCTAGGTCTGCTTTCTGTTTCCAGCCATAACTGGAATAACTCTTTTTTTCCAATAACTGGAGGAATGTCTATTCATCGTTCTTGTTTTTTTACTGTCTCCCTCTGGTAGAGCACATCTCTTCGTAGCTTCCTCAAGACATATTTTGCCCTTGCTGTTGGCTAATTACTTAGGTAAATGTTGGCTTTCTCACCTTTAAGCAGATGTCTCTTAGTGGAATCTCACCTCCCTTTTAGTGTCCTTGGCTTTTTCATAGGCAAAAAAACAATTCCCTGAATAGAGATCTGACTTTGCAGGTTAGATTCATCCTCAGTATTCACATGTCACAGCCAAAATCTGCATCAGCTTAATTAATATGATGGATTAGTTTTAGAGCCATACATGTTTCTATTTCATGATTTAAATTAAGATGTCTAATTACAAACATTTCCGGTTTAAAAAAAGATATTCATGAAGAATCTTAAATTCCTTTTGAGGTACATGCTCAGTAATCTCTGAAAATGTAAAGAACCAAAGCGTCCTTGTGTTTCCTTCTAGATACTTACTGCCTGCTAAGACGGTAATGCACTGGTGATTTGAAAGGAGTGTAATGAATAAATTATATGAAAAGGTGTTGGAGGAAAGAAAAGTACATGAAATGGTGAAGCATCTAGGAGATAAGAGCAGCAGGAAGATTTTACTAGACCTGAAGAGAAAAGGGGAGGGAGAGAGAGAGAGAGAGCGAGAGATTGATTTTAAAGAATTTGGCTCATGACTATGAAATCTCTACATCAGCTGACTGAAGAGACTAAGTGGATGTAAACTAAGGAGTCTTGAGTCTGATGGATAGAAACTTGCACAGATTTCACTGTTGCCGTCACCAGACAGAATTCCTTCTTGGTGATTTTTAGACCCTCGGCTGATTGGATAAGGCCCACTTACATAACGTAAAGTATCTTTTCCACTAAAGTCTATGGGTTTAAATGTTAACCACATCTAAAAATACACCTTCGTCACCACATCTTGGCTGAAATTTGACTCGGTCCTTTGACATGTGAAATTAGCCATCATACACAAGAAAGGACTCCGAGGCACACACAGAATAAACGGTTGTTTATACATCACCTTTTCTCCTTTTATATCTGAACATGTTGCAGCTTCTTATGACTTGCTTATTTGTGTTTTACAGGTAGGAGCTATGTTCGTGTTAAAATAGTTTCCTCATTCTTGCTCCCATTTTGTGGTTGCAAAATGATTTCTTTTACCAGCGCACCGCCTCTGGGTTTTGCAATTATGCAAGACACTGTAGTGAATGTTCCTCAACATATATTGTTTATATCTACTCGAGAGTGACAACTTTCCTAAACTGTAACTGTTGAGGTAATGAGTGTGAGTGTATTGTCAACCTCAGGGTCCAGAGAGTCTTACCAATTTGCATTCCTAACCAAAATATTAAAAATGGCCTGAATCCCCAAATCGCAGGCAATACAAACACATGTAATAACAGATTTCTGGGTCTTTGTCAATCACATAGCTAAGACAGGGCATTTTGGGGGATTGTTGCACTTTAGGAAATATAAATATGAGCAGCTGGAGAGGTGGTTATGAGCCACATCATGAGGACTAGAGAGAGGAAGAATCCAATATAAAGAGCCCCCCCCCATCCTCTGCAATGTCTGTCTGTTCAGACAGGCAGAGACCAGAGGGTCCCTGGAGCTTGCTAGTTTCTAGCCTAGATGAGGAAACCTGAGCCATGGACTGGGGGTGGAGGGAGAGGGATTTGACCCAGTTTCCAAGGAATGGGTGGAGAGTGAAAGAAGGCACCTGGCGCCCTCTCTGGCCTCTATCTGTGTGCACATGCTGCGAACTGGCACACAGACACACATAAATAAATTTATAAAAATAATAATAAATAGCTCTGTGTGCTCCTTTTATATGAAATGAGGCAAATTTTTCAGTTACTTCATTCACAAAAATTTGTCAATTGAATTTCGCTTTCTAAAGATAAGAAATCCAAGGCCTAGGAAGAATCACTAAGCATGAAGATATATATGTTGGTGTCTATAGCTTTCAAGGAATGTAGTATGTGTCGGGACTGATTTTCTCTTCTTCAACACCAGTTTTCCATTCCATTACTTCACACAATAAAGGTCCTTACAGACCACAAAGTAGCCGTTAGGTTTTCCATATTGTCTGTACCCTGAGCCTGATACAAGGAATTGCCTCAAATTTTAAGGCCAACCTAGTCCAAATAGTAAGTTCCAGGCCTGCTATAGTTACATAGCAAGATGGTGTGAAAACTGTGTCCATGTGCTTTCTCCTCCTTCTCTCCTTCCCCCTCCTCCTAATATGTGATATCAACAGCATTAATGTTACCCATCAGCCTGGGGTCTGTATCTGGGAGGGGCTTGCTGGGCCAGACCAGTCCCAGATGTTCAGTGTGCTCTGGCCTGCTGGGAAATTTTTTTCATAAACTCGAAATTCTAAAAATATAAGTGTTGTGTAGGGAAACCAGAAAATATAGGTGTTAAAAACATTCCCTTTCCACTGCCAAAGAACTGAAATCACCAATTTATGTTTACATTCATTTATGTATTGTTTGTTTGCAAAAACAGACTTTGCAAAAGTAAATGTATTGAGCTAATGTGTTTTAAAATCACAAAAACGAACTTTGTAAGTCATTCTGCTGTTGGATACTTGAAAAAACAATGAATACCTTAACTTTTCTACCTTTAAAAAATAATAATAATAAATAAATTGGAGGAAATGGAGCGATCATTCAGGGGTTAGAGTCTTTGCCTCACAGGCAGATCCCAGATCACAAGCTCAGATCCCAGGTCCCATGTACATGTTGGGCAGAAATGGCAGAAACCTGCAATTCAGGCCCTTGAAAGTAGAACCTAGGAATCCCCACGGCAAAGCAATAAAGATGTAGAACAATCCAGATGATTCCCGAAGTCACCCTTGGGCCTCCACAAGCACATATGCTCAAGTGACCTTGTCTGTACACAGAGAGAGAGAGAGAGAGAGAAACAGAAGTACAAACACAAACTACATGGGGGAGACTCAGAAAAAAATTGTTTATCTGCAAATTTGTAATGATGAAGGAGGCAAAACCCTGGAAGATTTTGAGAGAATTTTTGTAAATTCCTTATCATAATATCTGAAATATACCAAGCAATAGACAAAAGTTAGTTATAAGGATATTTGATATCCAAAAAAATGAAAAAATGGTAAATTTGCTGTCAAGAAGAATGTAAAGTGAGGAGATGAACATTTATGTTAAAAGAAAGATCACATGAAGAAATGTATATGATTATTAAAATGAGTATAAATAATAAAATATTAATAAATATTTTATTTATTAATATTAGTAAATATTGGTAAAATACTTGTGGATCTTTTCGTATCAACAAAAAATAACATGCAGACTAAAATGTGAATAAAATTACATACAATAAAAATGTAGCCAGCACCCATCTGCATATCCACCTTTGAGCCCTAATTCTCTCCTTTAAGGATTCAAAATCTTTCCAGCATTCACTGGCCAACAGACCGCTCATTCTGCTGCCAACTGCAAGGTGGGGAACCCTTCTCCGAACTTCAGGTCCAGGGGTGCTGGTGAGGGGTGTCTCAGAAGCACTATCCAGTGGTTATTCCGGTGAAGGGGGCTTCCCAAGGGGAGAGAGCCCCTTCTTTGGGTCTACTTACAATTCTAAAGGTTTTGACCCACGCTTTCTTTTCTCCTACCTTTCAATGGCTTTCCTAGGAGTATCCAGCCTGCTTCTAACATCGCCCTTAATTTTTCTTAACTTTATTTCATTTATTTATGTGTGTGTGTGTGTGTGTGTGTGTGTGTGTGTGTGTGTGTGTGTGTCAGAGGACAGACATTGTGTGTCCCTGTGGAGGACCAAGGGTGACTTCGGAATCATCCTGGATTGCTTTTACCTCCTTTTTGCTTCACTCTGGGATTTCCCAGGCTCTGCCCACCAGGCCTAGAAGTGCAGGCCACGGCTGTTTGCACCACTTGGTGTTTTTACGTGGGACCTGGGATCTGAACTCAGGACCTTCTGCTTGTAAGGCAAGAGTCTTAACCCCTGAGCCATCTCTCCAGCCCAACATTACCTTATTCTGCAAGGTCTTCCTGTGACTGTGCCACTTGCCTAAGTGAGTCAAAACTGACAATTCTGTTTGAGTTTAACCATCTCTACCAGCTGGATGCTCTGGCGGCACCATTAGCCTGTCTTGACTTAACAGAAGACAAATGAAAACATTTGTTTAAATTAAATTTGCCCAGATGTGTGAAGTCATTCTGTCCTAAATCCAGCTGGCTTTCAGGATAGTTAACACCATCCCAGTGAGCCTTCCCCACAGGTCTGTTGAAAGCAGAAAACTTGTGCCCCAAAAACCTACTAAGAGAAGTGCGTCTGGTATTTTTCTTTGTCAAGTTAGTAGACAGGCCTAGCTTTGAGATTTTTCTTTCAGTAGTTTCTTTATTCTTTGACACCCCCATTTTGTTCAATGGGTACCCTGACTGCTTCTTCCTCTGATCCCTCCCCCATGTTTCTTTAGATTAGAAACAACAGCTTTCCACGGTCGCTCAAGTTGGAGTTCTTCATGATATTCAGTTTCACAAATAGCCCTGCTCTTCTACAAACAAAAAGCAGTGTAATGAAAAGTAAGTGCTGAGAATTTTTAAGAGGTGGATCCAGACACAGAGACAGCGGGACCCCGGGATCACTGAGGCATATGTAGTAGCAGATTTAACACAGTCACGTTCACTACCGAGAAATCAGATGTCCGTACAGCCATTTCTCTGATTGTGAGTACCATGGTTTGAAATGTGACTTGTCCCCCACTGGCTCAGGCGTTTAAATCTTTAGTTGTTTGCCAAGATCATGGCACCTTTAAGAGGTGGAGCCTTGCTGGAGGAAGGCAGTCACAGGGGGTGAACCTTCAGGTGTCTCCTGCTCCCAGGAGAGGTCTGCTCTGGCAATTGGCAGTTTGGCAGTTCTCAGGCGCCCGGACAGACATGACCTTAGGCCACCTCCAGCGTCTGCCAGCCAGTCATGTCTTTTCTGGCATGGAGGACTGTATCTGGCCTCTAGCAACACACGCTGAAAAAAAAAAAATCTCCCTTTTCCCCATTAAGTCGCTTCACTTTGAGTGGCGTGTCTCACAGCACAGAGAAGAGAGCCGGTTCCCTGAGCTGGTGAGAAACACACAAGGAGTGCACTGAAGCAGCCACCTTCGTGTAAACGTCCCTTTCTCACGAACTCTACTTCTGCAGTCTAGCGCCCAACTGCAGCCCGCCTCACCTATGAAGGGGGAGGAGTTCTCAAGTGGTATAAAAGACAAGTGAAAGAAAGGACATTGCCCTGTTTGGGAGGAACAAATTCTTCCAAATTCTTCCAACACAAATGAGCCTTGCGTTCCTCATCTTTGGGTTCCCTTTGTCCCTTTTCTGCACCGGCACAGCTAGAGTTGCCACACGCCACAAACCAGGGCAGCTCAGTACTGGTTTTGTGGAGGAGGTGAGTCTGCAGTATGTTCTCATTGCTCTCTGGGGAAATGCGAGACCCCCCCCCCAATTTAGGGAAAGCACATCAGGAATGCCACAGGAGCCAGTCAAACTGGTCCTAGAGATGGAGTCAGATGTGCACTCTGAAGGCAAGTATACCTGAGACTCCGCACCTGCCATTAGGCCTGGTCCCCTCCGCCCCATCTGCAGAACCAATGGCTGTCTCTGTGCTCCTAGGGTGACAAGGTAACTGGTCTCCCTAGTAAGCTCCCGTTGTTCTTCAAAAGAAAACTGAAAGTCAAACAACTTAATGATTCAACCCCTCCACTTAGGGATAACTATCCAAAAGAACTGAAACTAGTATCTTAAAACACAGCTGTATTCCTATGTTTACTATACACTATTTATAGTAACCAAACCATATGGAAGAAAATCAGCATCTGTCCAAGAATGAATGGATAAAGAACATAGCATGTACATAATTATTTAACGCATCTCTACATCGTCATATAACAGAATATTCAACTCCTCGCATATATGTATGGTGTGTGCATGCGTTGAGCCACACGCACAGGTATGTGTGACTGTGC
The DNA here is from genome assembly GCA_023101885.1 of Typhlomys cinereus. Lineage (NCBI taxonomy): Eukaryota > Metazoa > Chordata > Mammalia > Rodentia > Platacanthomyidae > Typhlomys > Typhlomys cinereus. Next base: position 462,537 of record JALPQD010000300.1, on the reverse strand, counting down.
GTGCATGTGCTGAGGCCAGAGCTCTATGTCTGGTGTCTTCTCTACTGTTCTGTCAGGGTGTGATGTAAGTTGTTCCCCACACGTTCACCTGCTTGATTCCTTAGCTGATGTTGGTGTTTGGGATGACTGCTGCGCCTTTAGGAGGTAGAGCTTGCTGGAGGAAGGCACGTCACAAGGGCGGCACGTCACGGGGGTGGGCATGTCACGGGGGTAGCATGTCCCGGGGATGGGCATGTCACAGGGGTGGCATGTCACGGGGGTGGCATGTCACGGGGGTGGCATGTCACGGGGGTGGGCATGTCACGGGGGTGGCATGTCACGGGGGTGGGCATGTCACAAGAGTGGGCATGTCACAGAGGTGGGCCTTAAGGTTGGGTAGTCTGTGTCTGGTGTCTGTGACTGGAAACAGCCTCCTGCTTCTGCCTCCAAACCACATCTTCTGCTAAGTGATTCCCATTATAAGTGGACTACATCTCCCCTCTGCATGACTGCAAGCCAAATAAATCTTCCTTTCTTCCCTAAGTCGTATGCGAGTCCTGTCTCACAGCAGCAGAAAGACTAACTGCAACATGTTCTCCACCTTTGAGACAGAACCTCTCACTGAAACTTAAGTTCACTAATTACCTAGACTGGCTGTCCCGAAGCCCCTGGTCCTCCTGCCGCGGTCTCCATGGCTAAGATTGCACGGGCCATGTCACCACGCCTGGCTTTATACATGGGTGCTGGGAATCCAGACTCGAGTCCTCGTATTTGTTTGGTAACTGTTTTACCCATCTCCTCACCCAGCTCTCAATTTCTAGAAAAGAAATCCTTCCATTTCCAACAATGCAGATCAACTTGGATGACATTATGCTTGCTGAAATAAAAAAATAAATAAATTGCATGCTCTTACTTATATATGGGCACTATAAATGTCTAATGCACAGAAACAGAGAAAAATTGTATGTCAGGGCTCAGGGAGAAGTGAAAATGAGATGTTGCTCAAGGTCACATGTTGATCTGTCAAATGCACATATACTATTCACGCAAATAGTTCAGTTTTCATGAAACTCATGAGTTCTGGAAATACAACTCTCAGTATGGTAAGTGTAGCTAAAAATACTGGGATGGATACTTGAAAATTGCTAAAGAAGTAGATAACAAAAAGAAAATAACTATGTGCAATGACTATGCACCTTCAATATATGTTGTCAATCAGACCTGACATATAAATAAGATAATTATAAAATACACCAAATAAAAATTAACTAGTTAACAAATTATCAAAAGTGGCAGAGGGCAGAAATCTAACTATTTCAGAGAAAAATAAGAAGCATTAGAAGGCAAGGAAAATTCGCAATGACACCTTTTTAAGTAGTCATGCATCGAGTCATGGATGCTTAGGGCAAATGGGAACGTTATTCATGACCTCGAACTCTCCTTTCTACACCAGAGCCCACACCACCAGTGTTGGCACCCTTTTTTTTTTCAACAAACCACTGAGACTGCTCATGCCAATTCTAGTAAATGTCTTGAAATTTCAAAACTCAGTGAAGAGGCAATGAGAGAAGGCCATATTCCTTGGGTTCAGATAACTGGCTAATCAAAGGTAAAAATGTACCTTATCATCCATGTGGGGGAAAATGATTTGCGGGAAGATGCAAAGGACATTTAAAATGAAAGAGATCATTCCTAATAAGTTACTCAAGCAGTAATTTAAACAGAAACCATTAACAAACTGGCAGCTGGGCAAATTGTGGAAACCTCACGGTCTTGATTTATTTAGAAAAACAGAACCAAAGCATTCAAGCGAAAGTGAACATTTCTGGTGACATGTTCAGGGCCAAGTTTTACAAACTAATGCTTCTGTGGTTATTTCTTGTAATGGTCTGACACTTTATGGTCATGGTATATAACACTTTCTAACTATAAAGTTTATCTTATTGAACAAAATACTCCACACAAGTTAGGGCCGCAGTAACCATAATCAGACTTTGCATGACCTGCACAATGACTGACATGTCAACGACCCCCCAAAGTCTAGCATGGATCACAGGCACTAGGATCCTTAGAGGCAAGGGATTAACAGTTATAAGAGTGTTCCCATACTAAAGAGGAGCCCAAGAAAGGGCTCTAGGCTATGCCACTGGGTTCTTACACCTTACGAGGGTGGAGGACTCAGAGGGAAGTTTGATATTCACACAAAAGGATGCTCCAGAGGATGGGAGGGGGCAAGGAGGAGGCACTTGGACAACAGGAGGGAGGGGAGTGAAAGGAAGGGGAAAGGGGAAGGTGCAAGGTGGACTGGGGAAGGGCGGAGTAGCGAGAGGACTGGGGTACCTATTGAGCTTGTATGATTGGGGAAAAAATAAAGAACTTTATCTTATTGAAAAACACCAAATTTTCTCTTTAATGTCAATGTATACACTAGGGTTATAGCATATAATATTAATCCTGATGATCCTACTGGGTACTTTTTAAAAGGTATCTTTGGAAACTGAGACATGTACACATGAAATGCTGTCTCAAGATTTGCTTCCTCGTCTCCAGAAGATTAGGGGAATGGACATTTAGTGAGTGTAAGATGGCCAGAAGTACTTGTTCAAAATGAGTGACAAGTACATGGTGTTACTTAACACTGTTTTTCACTTCTGTATATGCTTTGAATTTCCGTGAAAGAAAGTTTTTAAAAAGTAAGACTAGGGATACGGAGGCGCTCATTTGGTAAGTGCTTACTGTTCAAACACCCCAGATCCCATTTAAGTGAGGTGAGCAAGTGACCCCGTGCGTGATCTCAGCAGTGGGGAGGCAGAGGCGGGCAGAGTCTTGGATCTCCCTAGCCAGCCGTCCTAGCCTCCTTGGCCAAATCGCTCCTTCTGACTTGTCAGTGTGGAATGAAGAGGAGGAATTTGAGGAGAAAATAAGATAAAACCGAAGAGATAGAGCTAAAGTTGTTTGTGTGTGTGTTTGAGCGTGTGTGTGTTTGAGCGTGTGTGTGTGTGTGTGTGTGTGTGTGTGTGTGTGTGTGTGTGTACTAAAGGGCACTTGAGTGTGTGTATTTGTGAAGGACCAAAGGTGATTTTAGGAATCACCCTGGATTGCTCTACCCCTTTATTGCTTTGCTCTGGGGTTTCCCAGGCTCCACCTTCCGGGGCCAGAATTACAGACTGCGACCTTTTCCACTTGGGGTTTCTACATAGGATCTGAGAATCTGAACTTGGGTCCTTTCGCTTGTGAGGCAAAGGCTTTAACTCCTAAGCCATCTCCCCAGGCTGTGGACTCCTTCTAAGGCTAACACCACCCCTATGGTCTAGTCACCTTGCCCACCTGCTAAAGATTCCACCGCTTCCAATACTGCTTCACTGGGACCAAGTTTCCAGCACAAGCAACAACAACAAAACTGGAGAGCAGTCTCAAAACACACCCTAGGTGTAGAAGTTTCTCATGCAAGTAGATAGGACCATGTGATTGAGCCTGAACCAGAAAACTCTTGTCCTCACCCCTTTCCTCCACTGAAGAAATGCTGGCTATGGAGATCTTGGAAGCCATGCTTGGAGCATTCTGGAACTACCATCCATCCTCAAATTCTCTCCCCTCTAGTCTTTGAAAATAAAAGGGAAATGGATGCAACTAGAGATTTTATATTTAAAGTCAGACTAGGGTCTTAGCTTCACAGCAACACCCCACTTCTTGGTATCAAAGTTGTCTTAGTTTCTCTTCAGTTGCTGCAATGAATACGTGACCCAGATAACTTAGGGGAACAGGGTTTTATTCCTGCTTATGGTTCCAAGATACCAGTCAATTATGGCAACAGAGATACCAGCAGAAGCCTAGGAAACAATAACCACAATCTAACATTAACTGCCACCTCAGAAAGACAAACATAACATGTACTGTCTCACTGTGAGTCTTAGATTTTCATATAGATACATAAAATCAGGTAAGCGCATGTGGCACGAAAGTAAAAGCAAAGTTGTTTAAGGGGATGAAGGGGACTAGGAAGAAGGAGGAGGGGTAAGGAAAGCAATCATTAATCCATAAAAGAAGATATTGCTATTTGCTATCTGAATTCATAGTCCCTCAAGGAAATAGAGGAAAACCTTTCTTCCTCAGTAGACTGATCCTTACATAATACAATGGGCACCAGACACATCACTGCCTTTGGTAACAAGGACCGAGTGAGCTGGCTATCACACAGCCTCTGATTGATCCACAATGACCACTACATCCTTTTAGAATGTCCCTACAATTGCTTCTCTGCCTATTAGCAGTGTCCTCTAACTAGAATCACATCTTAAAATATCCTTGATCAGTGATTCCTAACATGCGAAGACTTTGAGGCAAGAATCATAGACCTAATGGGGCAATCCTAGACTCTCTGACCCCTGAGAACTAGTGTGTATGTTCTCCATGACCTTCTGACATTAGAATCAGACAGTTTGCAACAATTTCAAGTTCTGAACTCACCAGTCCCACTGCTAGACCTTTCTGTGTTTCCATTATAATGTGTTAATAATTGGATAATCTCCCAAAGTTTCTCTGACAATAATAATTCAAATGAAATTATACGTTTCAGTTACCAAAATGATCTAACTTAATTACCCTATTATCACAAATTTTTGGTCAAAATGTAAACATGCAAAGCAGGATTTGGGTTTTTCATCGATATTAGAAGTTTTTGTCATTAGCTGCACAGTAAGCCCATATCTTCCAACCTTATAGAGGATGTCACAACATGTATGCAAGTCCTGCAGCACATAAGGTAGCCTTGTGTCTATAACACCAAGATCGATCATGCTTCCAAACAGGCTCAGCACTTTGCCCAAACAAGGACTGGATCTCAGCTGCCATCCACCCTTCTACTTAGGAGTTTCAGCAGCTGCAAGAGCACAGGGGTACTCGTGCATCTGTGTGGTTGAGTACACTCTGCTGACATGCCCAGTTAGTGCTCTGTGAACTTTAGCATGCATGTGCATCGCAGGGAAGCAGGACTTCCCACAGGGCTTCTGTCCTGCTAAGCCCTGCACCTGCATCAATCATACAACCTGCAGGTGTGCTTAGAGCTTGCCTTAGCCATCAGTTCTTCAGATGTGCCCAACCCTCAGCCTGCAATTGTCAAGTTGACACCTGCTAACGATCGATCTATCAATCGATTGCACTGCCGCAGTTCAAAGTTTCCTTTAGAAGGATCCCCTGTGGGTAGGGTTTTGCCTGGTAACATGCAGAAGCCGGCAACAGAGCCCTCCTTTCCCTGCCCACATATCTTTCTGAGCAAGTTGCCTGAGGGCAAAGGAGCTTCTGAGATGCTCAATTCCTCCAGGAAAGTCGACCCAAATGTAAAGTGTGAAAAGTATAAAGCTGAGCTGATGGATCAGCAGCAGCATTTGAGAATTAGTTGTCACTAATTGTCAACACAGGACCTCGTCAGTTTTATAAGTAATCCAACATAATGGATCAAAAATACACTTTCAGCAAAGTTTCTTGTTTTCAATTGGCTGAATGACTTTATTTTGCCTCTTCAGAGACTATCACAATTCTTTTTCCTGTGTGGATATTTGTAATAATGTATTTTTTTAATCCACAAAGTCTCTCTCTATGAGCGATCATGGTTTCTGTATGATCCTTTCCTATTGGAATAACTATGCTCCTGGTCAAAATCCTCTGTTCTTTTTCCAACAGAATGTGGTTAAGTCCATGGGAACACAGTGTTTGCAAAGTGACCATCCCTATGTCCAGAGTTCTGAATCGGGATCTGTCCACAGAAGGAGCTCTATCTGTTTTCAACTAGTCTCCTGAAGGGCAGACCTGGTTGCTTACTTGCTTTTGCTTTAATCAGCCAAATACGACCAACCCAGTAGGTCCTGCCACTGACGAAGACGTGTGTAGGTCTTAGCTTCAACTTCCCAAGGAATCAGTCTAATATGTGATTTGACCCAGCTAATGAGAGAGGCTGGCTCAGCCCACTGGCAAATTAGGCTGTGCAGAAAAATGAGCTCTGAAGCCAAGTGCTGCCCCCTGCTGATCAAAATGCTAACTGCATGTCTTAGAGCTCATCCTGTAGCAACAGTACTTCCTATTGACTGGAGTTTGTCAGCTGATTCAGTAATGCTGAGGATTTCTTTTTTTACTCAAAAAAAAAAAAAATCCAACTTAGTTTTAAGATGTTCCTTCCGAATACTGGTGAATCACTGGTGAATTTGTAAGTCGCCTTTGGACCTCCACAGAAACACACAGTGGCCTCTGACTCACCCGGGTACAGACACACATACACACACAAAAAAATATAAAAACATGTATTTGCATGTAATAAATCCTGCCCACTCTGGGTGGCACCACTTCCCTGGGCAGGGCATCCTGGACTTACAAAAGTGGTGAGACTATACAGTGATACAGTGTGACTAGGTGTCCCAAGTTGGCCCATTGTGATTTCTCCTGGAACATTCGTGTGACCTTGAACTATGGGCTAACACAAATCTTTTCCCCTGGAGTGCTGTCGTCAGAATGTTACCACGGCAACAGGAAAAGCCAGAGTGCTCATTTTAACCTGGCCTGTTCTACCCCTCTAGAGCAGACTTTGAGATAAAGATTCATAAAGCAATAGTTTCCTAGACTGAAATATCTTTGCCACCTGAGCATACAAGACCCACGTGGACCCAAAGAAAAACAACACCCCCCATATAGCCTGGCAAGAGCAGTGGGCACAACCTCTGGGCAGGCTCCCCCTGCCTGCTCTGATCTTCCTCGCCCATAGAAACTGGGCTCTGAAGGCCAAATGCCCTCAAAAGCTCCAGAGCGCCTCAGAAGAAGCATTTCACTAGATTAAAGGAATCCTCTGAGGCTGGCAGCTAGCTCGGTGGGCAAGGTGCCTGCTCTTAATCTTGACGTACATGAGTTTGATCCCACAAAGCTCACATGGCAGAAGGAAAGAACTGACTTATGAAAGTTGTCCTTTGACCTCTCTCATCCCCTCTCCTGTTCCCTCTCTTTCTCTGTCTCTTTCTCCCTCTTATAAATATTTCAAAAATTCTCTGAGGCATTTATATGAAATACACAAAGTAATTCCCAAGAAACTTCTAAAAGGACAGTAGTGATGGCTAGTCGTCCCAGTGCTAAAGCCTTATAAAATAAGGGCCCAAAGAAAGCAAAAAGAATCTACACCCAAAATGGGATGATTTTGTCAAGACATAGAATTAGATGTCTAACTCGTTGCATATTGGTGTGAGAATGAGCTCATATTCAACTCAAGAACTAATTCCCTGTCCCCAAATTTAAAGAGCTAGAAGCATGGCTTGAGAGTTAGCTGTCAGTAAAGCACCTGACTTGGACACAGAAGGACTTTAGCTCAATTCCAAGAATAATTTAAAACACACACACACACACACACACACACACACACACACAGTGTGGTACAGACAATCTCAGTACTAAGGAGGGAGACACAGGCGGGTTACAGTCTCCAAACTCCAGAACGGTGAGCGATCCCATCTCAAAAGACAAGGTGGTTGGTTTGTGAAGAACGATACCCATGATGGTATCCTTGGTACCCATGCTAGCCTTCATAGGTACATATGCACTTGTACATGTATGCCTCTGTAACTCACAGCACAATTTAAAATACAGATATTCCATGTTGTCTTGTAGCCTAGTGTTATAGCTGAGGAGTCAATAAATACACCCAAAATAAATGTCGCTGAGTCAAAGCAGAGCTTGTGGGACTTTGGATGCATCGATTGATGCTACATAAAATTTTTAGCACTTTCAGCATATTGCTTCCATTTCCACCAGAAGAGGAAAAGTAGTACAATGGCCAAGGTTCTCTCCATGCCCAATGAGCTAATAATAATGCCAATGAGCTTGGTTACCACTGGATCGAAAGCAAACACCTGAACCCCACCCTTTGACAGCAACCTCTGGTCTCCTGCAGGTGACCATTCATGGCAGTGGTTACATATATTACTTGTGCAGTTGGCACTTTGCTTTGAGTAACCAATAAGAAATTAGAGGGCTTACCCTTGAGTTAATTATTGTCACGGTTTGAAATGTGAGTTGTTTCACACAGGCTCATGTGTTTGAAACCTTAGCTGTTGACAGTATTTGGGAAGGTCATGGCACCTTCAGGAGGTGGAGCCTTGCTGGGAGAAGGCACAAGGGGCGGTTAGCCCCGTCCTGCTTGAGCTAGTGAGTCTGCTATTGAGCTTGCAGCAGCTGTCAGTCTTTAAGAAGGACATAACTGAGCCCACCTCCAGCTTCTGCCAGCCAGCCACGCCTTTTCCGACATGAAGGACTACGTCTCCCCTCTGGAACTGTAAGCTGAATAAATCTCCCTTTCTCCCCTTAAGTTGCTTGACTTTGGATGGTATCTCACAGCTACAGAGAAGACAGTTGTCTTTATTTGACTTTTATAAATTATTTTTAAATAGGGGGAAAGTTTCACATCCATATCCATTAAAAATGAAGTGAACAATGAAAGCAGACTATGTCACTAATCATGGAATCCATACGCCACACCACCACATGCTGAAATTCAGCTCCTGATGGGCGTGGGACACTTCCTGAAACACCCTAATGTGCCGCTGGTCACAGTTTAGCTGTTCATCTGCTAACCGGTTCACATGACCGTATGCACATTTCCATACGCATACATGCAGCTTCACATGCAGTCTGGACTCAGGCAGGTTACAAGGCTCTGGGATTGCCAAAGATACTCCTGAGTGAATAATCTTCTATCATGGATGTCTACAGTCCTGACAAGTGGCTGGAGCCAAGTTGTTTATTACGTGTTAGGCAGGAGGGGACACTGGGAAGGATTGACCAATGGGTCCCCAAAGATAGGGCGTAAAAAACATTGGGTGGGAGAGCTTAACATCCCCAAACAGGATAGAAAGACACTAGTGTTTGCTGGCTGGTGGTCAAGACATAAAGAGAGAGGCAGTGATTGAGTCCTGATGGGCCAGCTCAAGGCCCCCAAAATGGTGAGAGTGGCTTACGCTACCTAGGTCAGATTAAAGCAACTACAGGACTGCCTCTCAGGGGAGCCTGCACAGCTTCTCTGGCCCCTGGTAAACGCTTTAGTTTTAGTTGAACATCTTCCTGCTTTGCTATTGATTGGTAAGGCGTCCATAATCTTTTCACACACATGAGCAGCTAATGCAGCAACACTGGAACTGGGAGAAAGTTCTCCAACCATTGTTTTAAGGCCAGTACTGAATATCTCAAAGCTGTTCTTTATCAGAAAGCATGTTAGTGCAGAGGGCTTCTACAATTGCCTCTACTTGGTATTCTTTCACTTTACTCACTAAAGGGCCGAGACCCTTAACAGCTAAATTCTGGACTTCAACATTTTTATCTTCTAGTAACTTCAACATAATTTCCACAGCTTTGCTTCACCATCATCATCCAACTTGACAGAATCTTTCTGTGGCTCTGTCATCAAATCATGTGCAGCCGTAAGTCTGAAGTCCTTGTCGCTGGAAGTCATTTTTCCCAGCAAACTGGAAATGTGGTGCGAGGTACTCGTCATGTTGATGGCTTAGTGCTGCCCGCTGATGCTGTGGGTAAACCTTTCAGTTTTAGGGGTACTTAAACCTCGGTGCTTAGTCTTGTATCTTCTACATCATAAAGCAGACTGAATTTTGGGTAGATTGGACTTCTTAGGTCCAGCTGAAGCTGGGCTCAGCCCGCTCTTTCTCTAGAAAATATATTCTCATTTCTTTGCATGCTCTGTGTCAACTCTTTGCTTCTTCTACTACTGTGTCCCTTCTGAATTCTTCTCTTTCTGAACTCAAGAATGGAGACAGTTCTGTGAAGGTGTGACCCGAAGAATTTGGAGACTCCCCTTTAACATTAGAAATGTAACTGACCCAGACTGTATTAGCCAAGCTTCTCTAGAGAAACACAACTGATATATACTCACCAAAGGGGGTTATGACACTGACTTGCACGATGCGAGCTGGGTAGACCTTCAATGGCTGGCTGCACTCTGGAGAGACTGAGAACCAGGCAGCTGCTCCCTCATGTGGCCCAATGCCTCATCAGTGCGGTGGGGCTCTGAAGGCCTGCAGCCGTCCTGCATCCATGCTGGAAGAGCAAAGAACCTGGGCACTGAGGGCAGGTGTTGATAATAAATTCATAACCAGATGGCTTCTGGGAACCGGGGGAGGGGATTTCATGCCAACACCAGGGGGAGGGAACTGCCACACCATATCTCAGGGACTGCTGAGAGAGGGACAAACCTCACTTGCCAGACAGCCCGTCTGTTCAAGTGTGTCAAAGAGCGTCGGCTTTCTGGGTCGGTTCCCTCCATTTTATCCACCTGCCCAAAGGGAAGTCCCACCCACCTTGAGCTGGGTCTTCTCTATCGACTAGATAATCTCCTGGGCTTGCGCAGGACTTAATTACTAACTCCTCACAGCTGTGGCCAGAACGCAGTCCTCAGTGGTCCAGTGGACACCTGTAGGCAACTTCGGGGAGAGATGCACACAGCAAGAAACACAGGCGGCCAAACAAGTCCCCCTCTTTTCCTTTCGGACCTTTTCACAGCTGGGCCACCCAAAGGCACTGCCCTCTCTAGGATAGGGTCTCCCCACCACCACCAGTCAGTCTTTCCCAGACATGCCTTTACAGATTGAACAGAGACACTCAGTTGAATCCAGATCCAATCAATTTGGCAATCAAGGTTAACCATCACACAGGGTCCGAAAATGGAGCAAGATGCTCACACGCAAAGTCATTATCTAGTTTTCCATAGTCACCATCTACCCGCAGTCTTCCTTAAATACAGCATCTGCGATGGGCTCTTGGTAGCTGATGATTTGGGCAACGTATGGGGTCGCCCTGAAGTAGCCCCTGCAAACGCGGGGCTACACATACACACACACACACACACACACACACACACACACACACACACACACACACCAGGTTGCTGAGGTTTCACTCCTACTGTTCACCGTGCATGAGTCTCTCCCCTCCAGCCAGCCAGGGCTGATGTTCTTGTAGCCAGGTGCGGCACTACTCCAGCCGGGACAGCCTCGCCCGCGGGGAACCATCCTTGAGCCTGGAGCCCTGATGCTTCTCCACATCCACCGACCTTCTCCAAGGCCTAGGGGCTGGGGCTGGGCTGGGGAGTGACTCGGGGGTGCGTCCAGGCTGCAGCGGTGCTCCAGGACCTAAAGTCTGAGTCACCTGAAGCAGGCAGATCACTGACCCAGGCCACCACTACTTTGAAGTTGCTATCGGCATGATCTCAATTCAACAGAAATTGAAAGCAGTTCAGACACACCACGCTTGCGTATGGGGCATGGGGCTTGGGGGACTGGGGTGAGGCAAAATGAAAGGAGAGCCGTTCAAATGGTCTACACTGGCATTTCCGGGGTTTCTGCAGACTTCAGGTTTCTTCTGGGTCCACCCTGATGCGCAGATTCTTCTGCAGGCAAACCCCAAGGCCCTGCCGCCCAGCCCCACGGCCCACATCAGCACGGTCAGAATTCAAGGACAAAAAGATTTCTCACTTAGACACTGAGCTGCCGAGGTATAAGGATCACATTAAGAAGACCAGAGAGGGTCCTGCCAAGAATATCGTGAAAGAGAAGGCCTTGCGGGATGTAGGCATTGCAAGGAGGTCATTGCTGGACAGGCCTTTAGCATGGAACAAGCTGAGCACACCCTCAGGTCACTGAAGGACGCCGAGACCTCAGTCCATGCCCTGAAACTGGGAGCAAAGCATAAGCAAGTGAAAACTGAGCAGGCGGAGCACGGACAGGCCCGGCTGGCGGCGAACACACAGGTGGAATTACAACCCGCAAGCAGAGTCGTGCACTGGGTGACAAGCTTCTGGCTGGTGGTCATAGTTCTGCCTTGAACCAAACAGCATCCCTGCTTGCAACTCCAGAAGGCCGTCCACTGTCGAAAAAAACACAAGGATGGCATCCTGAAGCATGAATTTGGATTGCCACAGATTCCAGCCTCAGAGACTTCCTTGAATGTGTATAAATACACATTCTGGGGTAGGAAATATTTCCAAATTCATCATAACAGAGGGTCGGTTTTGTTTCCCCTTTGTGGCAAAGTTACCTATGCTCCACCCTTATTTGTATGTCTTCCTTTAAGAAACTCCTGGCTTGGGGGATACTTCTTTGGACTGAAATTTGATTCCTTTTCTCCTAGGAAAGATTAAATTTAAAAAGGCTCTTTGACTTTGTACAATTTGTTTCCATTCATTAACAGCATTTTGAAATGAAACCAAGATGAGAATCTTTAAGCTCTGTGATAGTATAACTTTACAGTCTTGGTATGGCTTGATAAGTTGATAAGATAAAAATAAAACTATTGGGCTGGCATCCTGAAGTTCAGGGAAATTCACGGAAGAGGGGGCGGTAAGATTGTAAGAGCACAAGGTTGAGAGGAGCAATGATATGCAAGATACTCCACATAAGTTAGGGCCGAAGCAATCATAATTGGACTTTGCATGCCCTGCGCAATGTCCAACACACTACTGACCCCACAAAGTCTAGCATGTGCTAAAGACACCAAGATCCTTGGAGACAAGGGATTGACAGCCACAATAGTGTTCCTATGCTTAAGGGGAACATGGGAAAGGGTTCAGGGAAATGCCACTGGGTCCTTGTACGACATCGGAGAGGAGGGCCCAGAGGAGAGTCTGGCATGCACATTAAAGGATTCTCCAGGGATTGGGGGGGGCACTGGGGGATGGGGAAGGAGGGGTGAGGGGAGGGGGAGCAGGGGGGTCAGGAGGAGGAGGAGGGAGGGAGGGAACCGGTGTACCTATTAAGTTTGTATGAGCGGAAATAATAATAATAAATGTTAAAAAAAAAAAACTATTGGGCTGGGACTATAACCCAGCCTAGAGTGGGTGGGGCTTCTCTCGGGGCAGGTGGATAATGGAGGGAACAGACTTGCAGTCTTGAGGACACAGTGTGGCCAGTTCCCTCGCCCCTGGTGTTGGCATGATACAGTGCTTGCCTAGCAGCATGAGGTCCTAATTCAATTCCAAAAGGGGGTGGGGGATAGAGAGAGAGAGAAGAAGAGAGAGAGAGAGAGAGAGAAAGTGGAGGAGAGGGAGAGGGGGAGAGAGAGAGAGGAAGAAAGAGGAAGAGAGATTTTAGAAACTGTTTATGTTATTACTAAAAATGATTATGTTGTTGTATCATAACTGGGTTAAAGAGATGAACTTTTGATAGGTTTTGTTATATCATGTGAGCAAGTCATTACTGTGTCTAACATTGGGATGAATTTAATATTGGGGTACATTGTTGCATCATGAATTGGTATTTTGATTCTATAATCTCCTCAACATTATAGCCTGGCTTATAATGAATGCTGAATATTTCTTGATATTTAATGTATAGAATATTTATTTATACTTGACCAGTGGGCAGCAAACTATGGGCTGGAGTCTATAATTGACTAAAAGGAAATGTTGGAGAAAATTACCCGCGTTTTATGCCCTTCACCTGAGGCCAACCCAAATTTAAGTCATTAAAACTCACAAGACCAGGGGCATGGTTTGGTATAAAAGGTGCATCCCACTGAGCTGATGGCCCAAGTTTAAGCCCTAGAACTCACATGGCGGAAGGAAAGAACTGATTCCCACCTGTTATCTTCTGACCTTCATACACACACACACACACACACACACACACACACACACGCACGCACGCATGCACACACACGCACACGCACACACACAATTATTTAATTAATAAGCAATCCCAGAATCCATATAGCAAAAAAGAACCAATTCCACAATTCCACACATTATCTTATAAATTCTTCTCTTTCTCTCGAAATAATTAAAATCCTGTTTTTAAAAAATATTGAAAACTCTGTTAGAAAGCATATAATACATACAATATTTATGGTTTGAAGAACTAGAAATCAGAGTTTGGAACAACACAGCCTTTGAACTATGAGGAAAAATCACAGAAGAGAGAGAGTTGGAGAGGAAGAAGCCTGAATTCCATGTTCAAGCCCCTCACGGGTCACCAAATGATGCCTGAACTCTGCTCCTGCAGCGCTGACTCAAGAAACAAAGTCAAGTTTGAAAAACTGAAGTAGACATGAGCCATTACTTACTGTAAGAAACACCAGCTTTACACTTTGAATCTTATAAAAGAAAATCAGTGTCATAGGAAAAAAGCAGAAGGTACTGTCTTCATATGTGTAAAACTTTCAATGTCTAAGCGAAACTCAGAATTACTTGAAAATCCACAGATAAGAATCATATTGGTTGGACTTCGTGATTACCAGGATAACAAAGCTGATGTAATCTTAAAGTATAACGCAGATGAAGCTAGAAGTTTGAAAGCATATGGCGAGCTTCCGGAACATGCTAAAATCAATGAAACTGATACCTTCGGCCCTGGGGATGATGATGAAATTCAGTTCGATGACATTGGAGATGACGATGAAGACATCGATGATATATAGAATGGACTCAGCATTTTACATTCCAGTCTTTTCTGAAGATTGTCCCACAAGGTTGGAATCTGGCCATAGACCTCAAGGAAAAGTTTTCACTCTCTTGGTTGTAATTTGATAAGGCAAAATTGTTTGTTACTAAGGTTGCTTCTTCACTTTTATCTTAAAAGTGACCTGTTAAGCCCACTTTGTTCCTTCGATATTATAGAATTTAGATCACATTAAAAAATACATTACTGCCTTTCCTACTTTGAAAAAAAAAAAAAAAAAAAAAAAAAAAAAAAAGAACATAAGATGGCTCAGTGGGTAAAGGCACTAGGAGCAAACCTGGCAACTTAAATTTGATTCCCAGAAGTCCATGTGATAAAAGAGAAAATTGACTTTCAAAGTTTTCCTCTGACTTCTATCTATGAGCTAAAGTATGAATGCATGCCTCTAATCTCTCTTTTTCTCAAGAACACAAATATTTTTAAAAAATAAAAATGAAAAAATAAATAGATAAGCAAAGAAGCCAGGAAAATGTGAGCCTTTCTCATGAGAGATACAATGAATGGGACTGACATGAAATGATCTAAATGTTGGAATAGCAAACCAATCATTTAAAAGCATTAACATAATGACCGAAAGTAATTTATTAGGATTACCAGTAGAGCACAATAAAATATGATTAGAAAAACAAATTCTAAAGCTAAAATGCTCAATATCTGTGATTCAGAATTTGTAAGATGTATTAAATGTCAGAATGAGATGACAGAGGAGGACCAAGTAAACTTCATAATTCAGTAGACATTATCTGCATAAAACTGAGATCACCTGCTGAACAAGCCAAAGGACCAGTGTTCAGATTCCCAGAGTCTATGTAAAATGTCGGTGGATGTGGTAGGATGTCTATAATTCTATAGAAGACAGAGACTAGGAATCCCCAGAGCAAGCTGCCAAACAGACAAGCCCCATTATTGAGATTTTGGTTTAATCAGAGGCCCTGTCTCAAGAAGAGAATAAGGTAGAAGAATGATCAAGGACGATTTCAGATATCAACCTCAGGCCTCCACACACATAAGCTCATACATGTGAACGCACATATAGCCACTCAAGTATCTCCCTTTCCCACACACATGCACATGAAAAAAATCCAAGCTGAAATATACAGAAAAAAATTGATGGAAAACAGTAGAAAATTTTGGGATTATATCAAGAACCCAATGATTTCAAACACGATTCTCAGACAGAGAGGGAAGAGTCAACAAGGCAGAAAAGGTATCTGAGAATATACACTAGCTGAGAAATTCTCAAATTTGATTTTAAAAAAAGACATGGATTTATAAATTTAAGAAACTTGGCAAATGCCATGCAGGATGAATAAATGGAATGATTTTTAAATTTCTAAGCACAGTAGTGACAAATTATTATTGTGTGTGTGTGTGTGTGTGTGTGTGTGTGTGTGTATCACAGGCCACTGTGTGTCTCTGTGGAGGACCAAAGTGATTTCAGGCATCATCCAGGATTGCTCTACCTCCAATTTGCTTAGCTCTGGGATTTCCTAGGCTCCTCCTCCCAGGATCAGAAGTACAGCCCACCGCCATTTCTGCCCTGCGTTTTTACATGGGATCTGAGAACTGAACTCAAATCCTTCTGTTTTTGAGCAAAGTCTCCTCTGAGTCATCTCTCCAGCCCTAGTGACAAGTGATTGACCACTAATGATACCATCAAAACATTGAAGGCAAGGAGAGAAACATATTTTCTTTGTAGCAGAATCATGGCTGACCTCTCAAAAGTCACAGCGGCCAGAAGACTGTGAAGTATCTTTAACTGGCTGCAAGATAAAAGCTGTCAACTCAATATTCTATGTCCATTGAAGATATCACTCAAGGATGACAGAAAACAGAAATATTTTCAGAAGAAAGGAAACTTAGCGCATGTTTCCAGCAGACCTGCACTAAACTATTGGCAATATAGCTTCTTTAAAGAATGGTTGGTACCAGATGGAAACTTGGACCTTTGGGAGGATTAAGGTAAATAAATGAGCAAATATACTACTAATTTCCTCAAAACATATTACACCATAGGCTTTATCTTGCTTTCAACATATTATCATAACATACAGGATACAGTCTGTGGCTAAATGGGCCTATTGTATGATATGTTCTTAAGTAAACAGTAAATATTAAGAATGTTTAGTATAGATCACAGAGAAAACACTAGAAGATTATGCAAAGAGGCATAACATAAAAAAGCAAATTAAAATGGAATTTAAAAAACAAATCAAATAATCCAAGGGAAGAAGAAAACAAGGAATAGGGAAAAGACCCAGAGAGAACCAGTAAGAAACTATCAAGCAGTGTCCCAACAATTGTCCTAACTGTAAGAGTAGCAGGCACTCTTCATCAAATTACATTGTAGGGACTATTGCATTTGATATCCTAAAAAGCCCAAACTGCATGCTTCCTGTAAAAGAGGCAGCTTAAATACAAACAGTTATAGACCTGTGTTGGTTTGCTGTTGCTAAAACCCTTAAGCTCAAAAGGAAGAAAGAGTTATTGGCGCAAGGCCTCAGGGGATCCAACCCATGAATACTTGGGCCTCTTGCCTTAGGCTGTGGTGGCACCATGTCACATGGCAGGGAACAGTCACCAGAGGACGGCTGTTCATCTCATGACGGTAGGCAAGATAAGAGAAAGAGAGAGAAGGGGACATGGTCCCAATATCCCTACACATGCACTCCTTCAGTGACTTAAAATTTCCTTCTTCTAGTTCTCACTTAGAAGGTTTTACTATCCCCTCCACCCCCACCCCCCCAAAAAAAACCTCACGGGCTGGCAACTAAGCTTCCAACACATGGCCTTCGGGAACCTTCCAAGTTCAGAGTAACAAGAAATTTTTGGGATCAGTCATAGGGAAAAGTTTTCAAAAGCCCCAAAGTTCCCATCTAATTTTTATTCGGAGCATTTTTTTTCTCGTTGTACTTACATTTTTGTCTTTTAGCATCCACTAGTACATTCAAGTTTATTAAACTCAAAACCGTGGACTCAGAGCCTACAAGCAGCGATCTAAACAAACACATACTCAACATTTTTCCCAAAGCCTGTGGGACAGAGGAGGAAAAGATCCAAAGAGTTCTCCGAATTATCTGTTTCTAATGACTTCTCAGACAGGGTGTGATCATACTTCCAGGATCCAGGACATGCAAAAACAATGACTTTTTAAGCAATATCAAGTTCATGAACTTGATATTCTACTTTAGAATTATTAAGTGATGCTGTACCTCACATGCACATCACAGAGTTCTGAAAGAAAAAGTCCCATGACGCTTCTCCACCCACCTGCACACCGTGTCTTCCTACAGGTCATTTTGGACACTTAGAAGAAATGTCATAACTACTTTCATTACACAATTTAAGTTAGAAAACTTGGATAAGGCCTTCTTAGTTTTTCACAACAAAAAGACACATTTATAAAACCATATTTTAAGTTTTATGAGAAATACTATCAAGATCGCCATGATCTAATCATAGAAATATGTTTAAGACCTGAAGTGAATATGTTGATGAAATAGAAAATTTTCATATCCGAAGGTAACTATAAACCATCATGTACTGCAATTTTGTAGTTGCATTTCACAATTTGCATTGCTGATTTCAGATCATATGTATCTTTATATATAAAGAGATACATGGATCTATGAATTGTTTCTAATAGCTAAAGGACTAATTTTTTCCTCTGAGGAACTGGATAGACTAATGGGCCGTTCCACAAATGCCTCATCTTAATAGTTCCACATATGATACTCTGATAGAAAGTGGGGAATGGGTCAAGGTTCGTTGTGAGAATTTTGAATTTAGTTGTATCCATTCCCACATTCTTTTGCTCTAGAAAAAAACAAAAACCACTAAAGGCTGGATAGACATTTCTTTAATGAGAGTTGATGGTTAAAGTATTCACTTGATGAAAGACAATTAGGTGAGGAATTTGAACTTGAACTTGCTGGATTTGAAGTCACAGGAATCGCTCTGGAAAGGATTAATGTCAAGCACAGGGCTCCACGACACACAAACATCCTAAGGCCAAGTGAGAGCAAGAAACCCAGTAGCATTTCCCTGCTAAAACTGAGAGAAAGCAAGAGCATCCAAGATGAAGGCTAAGCAAGGCAGAAAACGTAGCCCAGTCTTGTCAGTGCTAAGCAAGGAAGAACATTTCTTTTTATATCAAAGCTTTATTATTTCAAAAGATTTAAAATGGGAGGACACTTTGCAATATTTCAATAGTATATATTGAATATAATATAATCAATATGCATTATTGATATTTTCATCTTTCGTTGTAGTTGTTTCACCAAAAGCTTAAAAGATAATTTTTGGTGTGCTACCTATGTTTGGGTTTCCTAGGGTGCTGTCACGTCACAAACTTGGTATCATCGAATCAATTTTCTCACACTCTGGAGGCCAGAGGGGGGAGACCAATTTACTTTGGGGGTAGGTTCCTTCTCAGGGGCTCACAGGAAGGATCTGTCCTTGCTGGTCCTTGGGGTGAAGCAGAAGAACTTCAGGTTCTGCCTGTCTCCCCAAGCATGACGGCCTCACACCAGGGGTCTGCGTCCAGACTGCCTTCTTATAAGCACAGCTGTTTCTGCACCGATCAGGAATGACCTCATCTTAATTTGACTAAATATGCAAACTACTGTTTCCAATTAAGTTCATATTCTCAAGTCCTGCATGGATATGAATTTGGAGAGAGAATTACTCAACTTAATATATATCTACTGTGCTAATTAGATACAAGTGTCCACTTGCCAATCAAAGGCCAAGTTCTGGGCACATCTGTGTAGAATTAGTAGTTAAGGCAAACCAGCAGGAGATTGATCGCTGAGGGAACCATTTCCTGTGCAGGTGGATAAGGTGGAAAGAACTGGTAAGTTGGCATACTTCGGTATACTTTGGCAGACTCAAAGTCTGGTGGGCGAGGAGGTTGGCCCTCACTCTGCAATTCCTATGGATAGTATGTGGCCAGTTCCCTTCGAACCTAGTTAGTATGAACTATCCTGCCAAGCTAGACTATGACCCACGATCAGAATCAGAATCAGAATGTGAAATAAACCCCTTGTTCCCTTAAGCTGTTCGGCCATATATTTATCAGCTACACAAAGACAAACTGCAAATTTGAGTAGGAGCCCAAATGTCCAGGTGCTGTAGCAACTGGACATGGGATAAAGGGACACGTTCAAGAAGCTAAAATGGTACAAACATGGATGAATTTTATGTAGGCATTTATGTATCTTTCAATTACAATAAGAGCCCAAAGTAAGTGGGTATCTACAAAGCTTTCCAAGTCAACACACAGTCAACTGCATATCTGTTTATTGTGGTCCTGCTCACAGTAGCTAAATTTATGGAGCCAAACTAAGTGCTCATCAGAAGAGGACTTGATAAGAAAAACGTGGGAGGGGGATTTTTTTTATTCATAAATAACCAGGTCATATCATTTACATGGTTGCAACTGGAAATAATCACAACAAGTGAATTAAGTCAGTTCCATAAAAAACAATATATGCTCTCTCTTATTTGTGGCTCCAAGACTTTATATAGGTTCACAAAATGGTATATGTATACATGGCATGAAAGTGGAAATAAAACTGGTTAGAGAGACAAAGAAGACTAGTGGTATGAAGGTAGAAAGGGGAATATGTTTGTCACTCAAACTTCTTCACACTGAACTTCTTTAACATTTGCTATAAGAAATCAACCGTTTCTATAAAGAAGATATCAATACCTCCTCCCCCCACCCCCCACCCCCACCCCACACCTCTCATTCACTTCAGGGAACTAATAGAATTAGAAAGCCTTTATATTGCATAAGGACTGGTTTGACAGCCACCCACCCCATGGTGACTGCTATGCACACGGTCATGCTAATGGACTCTTTAAAAGTCGAAGTAATGAAAGGTGTGGCAAAGGAACTCACATTTATCCACTAGACAAAATGTACCTTTCCCTCATTATCATCAAATGTTCACTATGCACCCTGGGCTTTGGGGAACCACTAGGTATTAAGAATATTTGAGTCTAAAAGAATTCCTTCCCTGAAATGACGCTGGGGAGGAGCAGGAAGTATGCATAAACACACGACTTTATTTTAAATAATATTTCTGATATTACTTTGAGCCAGTCATCAATTCAATCAGTGCGTTTTTTAAGAGTTGTGATCTCTCCCAATTGCCCCTCAACTCCCTTCCATTCGAGGCTCTTTCCACGGTTCTGGTCCCCAAATCTGAACCAGGGTTAGCTGGTCACCAGGACTGCAGCCCCAGGACCACCCCTGGATGATACCAGAGAGTGGCAGGTCCCCACTGTCGGCCTGGGCACGGAAGGGGAGGTGTCTAGATAGTTTCCTACCAGTTCCCAAAGTCGATAACGTCTGTCATACACGTACACATAAAGAAATCAAACACGCCTTTGGAACGCCGGGCCCGTAAAGATCCGGTGGCGTTTTTAAAAAGAGACGGCAAACCGGCTCTTGGTTGAAATGGAGTCTTCGAGCCTGTGGCGACAAAAGACCGGGTCTGACAGGGTGTTTCCAGTTAGGACGACAGTCCCGTGAACCGTGCAACCTGGACATCTGTCGGAACACGTCTGCTGCGGCGAGCGCGGAATGCAACATCTTCACCCGAGGGGCGGAAGAGCTGGTCCCTGCGGCGAGCGGAGACTAGGATCTCGGGCCCCGCTTGGCTCGCGGCGGGGTGAGGACACCCCCAGTTCGGGCCGCCGGGTCTCCGGGCTCCTTCCGTGTCCCGCCGGCAGCAGCGGACACTGGGGTGCCATCTCGGCAGCCAGCGCTCGCTTTGCACTTTTTCCTTCCCAGGCCTCTCCCACTTCCTTTCCCACCGCACCCCGCCCGCCCCGGCCTCCTGCAGGGTCCCGACTTCCCCCGCCCCCTGTCCCCTGGGACCAGACGGAGGCGGATTCCTGTGGGTCCCAGGAGTGCCAAGAGCACGGAGCGAGACGGGAAATTGCAAAAGTCCTCGGCCCTCCCTGCCGCCTTCCCGTAACTCCCGCCCCTGGGCGCTCGCCCCGCAGCTGATTCATAGCTGGGGCGCGGGGGCGCTTCCACCGACGTCCGCACCCGCGCCCCGAAGAAAGTTTGCCCCGCGCGCGGGGCTCCGGAGAGGGTTTCCGGACCGGTGAGTACTGGCGCCCCCGCGCCCCGCGCCGCACCTCCCAGCGCCTCCCAGCACCATTTCTCCGACGGGCGGACCCGGTGTCCCCGCACTCCCGAGGGCTGGATATTTGGGGTGCGCAACCGCCAGGCTCTTGCTCCGCGCAGCCTCTGCCCACAGTTTGCTTTGGCTTCCGAGCCCGCGTTTGGAGGGATCCCCACCTGGTTCCCCCATACGTGGGAGGGTCGAGAAGTCCCACCGATCTGGTGGGTAATCCTAGACCCGATCCTAGGGCGCACCCCGCTGATCCCCTCCCCTTCAAGTGGTCAGCTGAGTTACATTTGCCATTTCGGAAGCTTTGACCTCAGTCCCCACTCATCGCGCGTGGGAACTAATTGCTGATCCACCTGACCCTGTCAAGCTCTCTCTGCCCAATCCTTAACTTCCACCTGGCAGAGCCGCTTCCCTGGGAATCCACGGGTCCCTGGCCACCCCATCCGGTAGAGTGAAGATGGGGGCGTAGCCCTTCCGCACCGGCGCCGAGGAAGGACACTTGCAGGTGAGCGCGCAGTGGCCGCGGCAGACAGCTGCCTCCTGTCCACGCACTGGGGCTTTTAATAGGCCAGGACGCTGGTGCCAGGACGCATTAAGGTAGAGGTCGCAGCATTAAGCAAAGGTAGCGGCGTGGCGCTGTCCCAAGACCCCTTCTGAACAGTTCTTAACCACTCGCTGGTCCACCCACGGTGATCCCGTCTGTGCCCAGGGCACACTGATGGAGGTCGCTTTCCCATCGGTCACCTACCTGGAACACTTTGTGACAGTGCTTTGAAACCAGGCTATTCCCAAAACGGCTAGACGCAAGGGTGTATATAGCAGGGGAGAAGAGAAAATTAAGTTCCTACTCTACATAGATATATTTACTCATTTAAATTTCACCAGTAAATAAAAGCTGTCTTCATTTTTATCAATGAGGAAACTCAGGTACAGGCAGACGAAGTAACTCGAATCTGATGGCAGCTGGGATTTCACTTCAGAGTTGCCTGTAACCACAATGTTGTACCTCAACCCTTAGAACTGTTTGGAGTGGGCCAGGCGAGAAGGCTCAGGGGTTTCCCAGCTGACCTGTTTGGGAATCATCCTGAAGCTTTCAGATGCGGTCACCTATTCAGATCAAAGGGGAGGGGCGGGGCAGCTGGACCTCACCCTCCTCAAGCAGAGTTTAGGTGAAGTTGAAATACTTTTGCTGCTGGACAAAGTTTGGAGCTGCATCTTGGCTCAATTTATACTTACTGGTGTCTAAGTTTTTTGTGTCAAAGGCATGTTTGAGAGAACAGGTCTGGTGTTGGCATCCTGTAGCTGGTCTCTGTCACTTTCCTTCATACGCACAAAGCAGGGACAGCCCATCCCATGCAGAGTCTCCAGGCTCAGAAGTCTTGTAACTTTTATCCTGGGGTGGAGTGAGGAAGCCCCGTCAGGAGCCCTGCTGTGGTCTTGAAAGAGTGGCTGGTGATAATGTATCTGACAAGAGGAAAGCAAAGGAGAAAGAAATCCATAGACACCTCTCCTGCTTAGCAAACAGTGAGTGGGCTTTGGCCTTCCTCTCCCTGGAAAGGAAACCTTTCTTGGCTATAAAACAATGTGTGAAATGGAAAACAAAATAAACACTGTACTGTAAACCTTGCCAGAGAAAAACCCCTCCCTGAAGTGAACTTCCTTGTAGCTACCTGAGCATTTCCTCCCCACTGTCTGCTCCCTGGCTTCACAACCTTTCTCCCTTCTCCACTACCTCTCTTTCTTCCTCAGCATTCATTCGCTCCACGGTAAACTTGCTTTGTGTGTTTTTAAAGTAACATGGTGATGGCTGAATGCATTCTCACTAAAATGATTTGAGAAGTATATTTCCAAAAAACGATGTGTCATAGAACATCAGCTCTCCTACCCGCCAAAGTGGATCGTGGCTTGAGGGTACAGTCCACTGTGTCATCTGGAGTGTGAGGTGGCTGGTCATTTGGGGTCTGCAGTTTGGAAGCAGAGAGAGAGAGACGGATGCTGGGCTCAGCTAGCCTCTTGTCCTCCCCCAATTTCTATACAGTCTCTATGTCATCTCAGAGGACAGCATAGGTCTTCCCTTATCAATTAAGGCATTTCCTGAAATGCCTCCACAGACATGTCCAGATAGGTGTCTTCTAGATGATTCCAAATCCAGCAAGTCGAAAATGAAGACCAGTTGTCACAAGTCCATAGCTTACTACAATGACACACAAACATATTATTTTAAGCAACTACATGTGATAAATGTTATTCTAAGTTTTTTCAGATTGCCAAGAATATATATGTAAAATACATGTTTTTAAAGTATGTTTATACATGGAAATCTGCTCTCATTAATGCATCATTTTTGCCCATCCTGAGATGGAGAGACCTTCCCATATCTGCACACCCCTCTTTGCCAATGGCACCAAACTCATCTAAAGAAGAAATAGAATACAATTCATCCTTTCTTTTATTGATGAACATTAGCTTTTGAGAAATGATTTAGAAAAAAAACAAGTTGCGTCTGGGCGTGATGGCACGCTGCTGTAATTCCAGAACTTTTTTTTAATCATAAAATATATTTCTATTGCTAGGAGGATCTGTTTCAAGAGTCTGTTCTTGTTGGTTTCTTTTGTCCCTTTCTATGTCAAACATCATGGTGTTAAATACTGGGAGTGATCACTAACAGGATGGCCTGGTATCTAATAATACATATTTGTGCTTTTTTTCAAAACAACTTTTAGAAATGGTTCTCATGTACTTTACTCTCCATTAAAGTCTCTAACAGGCTTGGGAAGTTTAAATTCCCATTGGCATTTTTCTTAGGGTTTTTTAAAAATTTAGTTTATAATGGTCAACAATGACTTCCTATCTCATCGCTTATTGTCGCATGGATTCTAAGCACAGAGGAAAGGTTGCCTTTGGTGAGTGACTCACCTGGTTTTGAGCACTAGCAGGTCAAATGTGTCACAAAGGCAAGTTGTTTTTGACCTCTTTCCTCTATGTGTCCTCACGCTGCCCTTGGGGGTCAGGGGTGATAACAGATTCTTTTTCATAAGGTGTTGAGAAGGTTTAGGCGATTAATATGTGTCACTTAGCAAAGCACCAGGTAGAAAATTAGCCTCCATTCTGTGTTACTTTGACTGTTTTTCTATTTACCTCTGAAATCTACTTCTGATTTTTATGGATGTGTTGTCGATAAGAACTAGTCAGCATTTTCTTTGTAGGTACTGTCGGAGGAAGAAAAAAATGTGATAAAATAAATGTTGACTGTAGTAGTGTTCCTTAAAGTTCAGTGGCCCTATAAGTCACCCGAAAGTTTGACTTATTATCAGACTTTTCTATTTTGTAAGTCTGGTAAATGTCTTGAAATTTCCATATCAAACAAGTTACCGAGTAATGGAGGTGCTAATTTGTGAGTCCCAGATCCTACTGAGAGACTGTCCCGAGAACCACAGTGGACAGACAGTTCCTGAGAATGATATCTGAAGTTGACCTCTGTCCTCTTCACGCACCCATGCACTTATGCACACAACTCGTGGTGAACACACAAAGATCACATGCTAGAGATCTAGTTCTTGTTGTGCCTCTTCCTTTTCCCTTCATCTCTCAGTGCCTCTCCTTTCTCTTTTCTTTCTTCTGTCCCTTCTCCTCTCTCTTCACTGTACACTCTCTCTCATTCTCTCACTAAAAGAAAGGTTAGTAAGAGCCATAAGAAGAATTTGTGTTTCTAGATTAGAAATAATCATAGCAATAGGTTATCTGGATTATTTTCACTTGTTATCATAAACTGAAAAGATTCATTACTTTATTTGATATATAAATATATATATTTTGAATATAAGATTTGAAATTTTACTTCAAAGCAAATACTTCAATACTTCAAATACTTCAAAACAAGGCACAATTTTAAGTGGCTTTGCAAATAGACAAATAATGAAGCATATTTGGGAAATGCAAAGGTCCTTGCTAAACACAGGAAGCTTCACTGCTCTCGAGGATATGTCAGCTTTCTAGAAGTTTCCAGAATATATAGGCCCCAATAGAAATTATTTTCTTTTTTTTTTTAACTTTCTTTTTTTTATTATTATTATTTTTTTTCAACTGTGTGCATATGCGTGTGTATGTGTGCGCGCGTGTGTATCTGTGTGTGTGTGTGTATGTGTGTGTGTGTAGAACCACGGACGAATTCGCGAACCACCATGGACGCCTCCACCTCCTTCTGTCCCGGGATTCACAGGCTCCACCCTACCAGGACCAGAAGCGCAGGCCGCCCCCACTTCCGCCTGGCGTCTATACGTGGGATCTGGGATCCGAACTCAGGACCTTCCACCTGCAAGGCAGAGGCCTAACCCCTGAGCCACCTCTCCAGCCCAGAAATTATTTTCTTATGAGTAAAATACTCATCTATTATTTTGGTCCTCTCTCCTTAAGTTCCAGGCTTGCTGATGAAAAACGTTGGTTAAATCAACTTCATGTGTAAGTTGGGTGTCCCTCCATCACAAGGAGTGATGGTATACTTTTCTACATAGGACAAAGATTACTTCTTGCGTTTGGCATGGATTATGGAAAGTATCTGTACTGGAGTCTAGGAGCTCACTGATTGTTTACTGAAATGAATCATACCTTGGAAATTACTGACCTCCTCCAGTCTGCTTAATAGCCTAGGGTCAGATTTAAATGACAAAAGAATGTCAACTAGTTGATCCCCCCCCCTGGGGTATATAGGGTTATAATGTAAAAATCATAGAAATGCCATTACTTTTGAGGTCATTCATGGACACACACGTCTACATGCACACACATTTTAAAGAATGCTTTCTGTACAGAATCATATAACATGAAAGAGTTATTCATAATTCCCCTCATCTTATGACCTTTCCCCTATCCCAGCACTAAGTTCATAAGTATGAATAGACAGCCATTTGGGGGGGGGGCAGCTTGGATTCCTTGGATAGAAGACTGCAAGCAGTCTCCTGGAGGGAGAGAGTAAAATGGAGCGGGTGTCGGCAGAGCCTCCAGACCAGCGTCCGACCCCTGTGAATGCAGCTGGGGAAGAGGGAAGGCTTGCTTCCAGTCAGGGTGCATTTCTGAGAAAGCTGTGACCACACCAGGTAGACCTGCTGATGACCCTCCTTAGAGAAGTCTCATGGCAGGTAAAAGGCTTGCTGGCTTCGTTGCTGGCAGGAGACGCCTAGGAGTGACCATGCTGGAATTCTGAGGAATTCCCAATCACCAGGTCCTCTGGGAACGAGTTCTGAGCAGTCGTGCAGCACAGCTGCCAGACTTGTAGAGATGCTCTTATGCACACCCTAGACGGAGGCTTGCTTTCTATTTAGCATTCCAGGACATCTCTTCTGTTTATTCTCCTAAAATGTTATAGTTTCCTTTGTGAAAATGCACCATAGTTTAATTTCCTAGTTCCTTTGAATAGCTTTACTAAACATGAATAGTTTACTTGAATAGTTTTGGATAGCTATACTGTCTGTAGGACAAAATTCCACCAGTAGAAATGGAAAATTAGTTCTAGATCAAAGGAAAGGTACAATACTGTTTTAACTGATACAGTCAGTAACACCCTTTGAAGTTATCCTTTCTGATCATTCATGCTGATCATTACCAGCAAGCAGTTTCTGGCCATTTTAATCTCTGCCAATTGACATGACACAGACATTCATATCTACAATGGTTGTCTTGCTTTGTTCGTTGTTTTGAGACATGGTCTCATTGCGTGGCCCAGGCTGATCTGCAGCTTATTATGTAGACCAGCTGACCTGGAATTTGCAGCAATCCTCCTGCTTCTGCTTCCTGATGCGGGATTGTAGGTATGCATACAATGTTAATGTTCTAACTTGTATTTGTTTGACTCTTACCAATGTGATTAGTTTTTCATTTTTATTTTTTAAGTAAGTGCATTTATCTTTCATTAATTACATGCTTACGTTTTTCTACATTTGCTTCCATTTTACATTATTTTTAAGAGTTCTTTGTATATTAGGATAGTAATTTTTTGTCATATATATTTCCAGTTAGTGTTAAAATTTTTTAAATATTTATGTGGTCAAGAGAGTGACCTTTGTCATTATTTTTTGCAGGATTCATATCATATCTGCCAGATTATAAAAATATCTGGGCTGGAGAGATGGCTCAGGGGTTAAGACTCTTAAGCAGAAGGCCCTGAGTTTGGATCCCAGGTCCCACTTACAAAAATGCCAGGTGGAAATGGTAGCAGCCTGTACTTCTGACCTTGGTGGGTGGAGCCTGGGAAAGCCAAGTAAAAAGGAGGTAGAAGTTATCCAGGAAGATTTCCAAAGTCACCTTTGGTCCAGACAGTGCTGTCTTACACACACACACACACACACACACACACACACACACACATACACACTAAATAAAAATAAAATATCACACCTGTGATTTACTCAATTATTTTCAGTGGTTTTATGCCTCACATTTATATCTGTTTATTTGGAATATGCTTTGTGAAGGGAATACAACAGCAATGACAAGATTAGCTGGATTTACTACATATGACCTCTCATGATCCCATCTGATACCCATGTCCACATACTTAAACAAGAGGAAATGTATCCCTTGAAGCTCAAAGGCTATGACGGTTGTTCCAGCTATCAACTTGACACTTGTGGAGAGGGCGCCTGGACACACCTACAAGGAATTGTTTAGTTAAGGTGGGTTTAGACAAGCATGCAGGAGATTGCCTTCATTTCTTTACCAAAGTGAGAAAACAGGCCCATTGTGGGGAAGAACCATTCCTGGGCAGGTAGATAGAGATGGAGAGCTGGTTGGCAGTTGGCAAGCTGGCAAGCTAGAAAGTACGCAAGTATGCAGCTTCGTTCGGCTCCTCCCCTGTGCTCTTGATTTTGGAAATGATGTGGCCAATTCCCTCAGCTCCTGGTAGTAATTCTCCTGCCAGAATGGACTCTAACCTGTAATGATGAGCATGAATAAAATCCTTCATTCCCTTACATTGCTCGGGTCAGATGATGAAAGTAAGACAGTGTTCAAATATCTAGTCCTTGTCGGTATTTAAATACCTGTTCTTAGTCATTCACAGAGTGCAGAGCTGAGCTCGATCCCATTAATGTCGGATCACAGCCTCACAGCACACTTGATCACTGGAGCACCCTTTTCCCATAAACATCCAGGTTGCTGTTCCCATGACTTTTGGGAGAACGATCCATCTTTTCACAAAAGATCAGAATACCACTTTAGCATGCGCTAAATCCTGTCATACCTTGGGGTTTCATGTTGACCTCTTGTGCAGGACTTGATTTATTAAATTGGTGGAAGTAATTATCCAATATCTACTGTAGGGTGCAAGATGGGGGCGGAGAAGCACCAGAACCTTCTGTGGTAGGAGTTGGAGGAAAGCTGCAGGTAGTCAATTGCATGCTGTGATGAGAGGTCTCTTGGGGTGGGAGCTGAAGACTAACGGTAGTGCTTTGGAGTCTGAAGGTCACAGGGACCTCTTCTAAGTGACACCCTACTCTGCTGCTGCAGCACAGAACTCCTGTCTTTTTTTCTCCCCTATTTTTTTAATTTTTTTTATAAAAGATTCTCAGCGTGGTCTCAGTTTTCAAAGTGTGTTGAGACATGTGGTCTACCATGTAATCCCAACGCTGTCAAGAACAGAACACACAGCCAGGCTTGTGCTTTCCACGAATAGCTTCCTTCTTGAAAATGACATTTGCTTTATGTTATCAGTGGGTCACCCGCCAGTTTTGAAGAATTTGGCAACACACCCAAGTTTGGGGAACCAAATGACTGGTCACCATGCTGTGTCTCATGGGGATTATTTTTGGTGAGGAAACACTTCCCAAGAATACACACAGTATACGTTGGAGTCACAATTAAGCAAGAAGTGCTGGAAAGAGAGGCTACATTACGCTCTCTTTAGAAGAGATGTTTTATTACACATGCTGTAGTCATACCGAAGAATCTTCTCTAAGAATGAGACTTTGCAGGTAAGATTTGAAGAAGTTCTACAAAATGAGTAGGCAGTTTCTCCGCCCTGTTGAAGATTTATGAATTGGACATGAGGATTTGTGAGTTGCGGAGACGGCTTAGTGAGCAGGAGGGTGGCTGGTTCTTTCTGTGTAGGCAGCAGAGCTACCAGGGCGTGGCGTGTTCTGAGCAGTAGGTATCAATGCCCACTGGTGCAGACAGACACATCTCCCTGACTTAGTGGAGATTAGAGGTAGAAGCGCTGCTCACTGACAGCTGTGAGACTTGCGAATCTATCGGGTGAAGAGGACTCACTCTCTCAGCCTCCACCTTTCCACCCCCTCCCCAATACATTTGCCTCCTTGAAGTTTCTTGAGTCTACTGGGCATGTCAGGATCTCATCTGGCAACAGGTGCCACCTTGGATCAGGGTACGTGGAAGAGAACGGATCTTGGTGTATACAGTTGACCCTGGCACTTGCAAATAGCTTCTGCTATTTGCACTTGCAAGTGCTATAGTGTCTGCTTTTCTACGCGTGGTCAACCTGCGGGCCATCAGGACATGTGTTCCTGTGGGGTTTCAGAGAGAGGGCTCTGTGGAGACTTTGGGATGTTCCAGCTGTCAGCTCCCATCCTGCACATTTCGAGGAATTGTGTTGATCCTGTCTGGAGGTTTGCAGACAAAATCGAGATGCCCAAGATCCTCGCTGACTAGGGCCTGAAACGCAGAGTGTGGCAGTCGTCCAGTCAGATCAGTGGAAATGATATACTGGTACCCGGCGTCGGGGGGGGGGAGTTCTAAGACCACAGGGGATGCTCCAAACAGTGACACGAGCAAAAACCTGAATGTTCGTAGGTTTTCTCTCAGGCGGTCCAGAGTAGTGCGATGACACACGAACGGCGACGACACGGAACAATTCTAACACCACACTGCCCTGAGTTATTATTTGAAGTTTGGTATTTTTTTTTAATTTCAGGAACTTTCATATTTTCAGACTGTGGCTGACTGTGAAGAGCAAGGAAAGCGAAGCATGAGCACGTAGCCGCCGTGACCACTGAGCTCCCGTGCACGGGGACCAGGTGGCTAGCTACCTGCACATGCCGACTGGGAAGAACTGCAATAGCAGGTTGCCGCTGGTCCCAAGACTCACAGCCCAGCAGGTATTAGAGCAGGAACAGCTCCCAGCGTGGCACCCGCACTATTCCCCAGGCGCCTCCTAAATGGCCTAAATGGTGAACCTCTGCGATGACTCCTCTTTTCCCATTGAGTTGCCTGTCAGCTTTTATTCTCTAGTTCATGCCGGATTTTAAATGAAAGTGGCATCTGA
Source organism: Typhlomys cinereus (assembly GCA_023101885.1). NCBI lineage: Eukaryota > Metazoa > Chordata > Mammalia > Rodentia > Platacanthomyidae > Typhlomys > Typhlomys cinereus. The sequence continues at coordinate 431,647 of JALPQD010000300.1, read as the reverse complement.
TTTTTCTGTTCCTATAACTGAATTTTTTTTTAATGATTCACAAAATATTTAACTTGAACCGGGGAGATGGCTCAGAGTTTAAGCCTCTGTCTCCAAGTGAAAGGACTTGAATTCAGACCCTAGATCTGGCCCTGGAAGACAGAGCCTAGGAAACCCCAAAACAAAAGAGGGAGGTCGAGCAATCCAGGATGATTCCCCATGTCACCCTTGAGCCTCCCCAGGAACACACACTCAGCTGCATTCTTACATATACACACACATGGATGTGCGTGCACACACACAAAAAATTAACAAGTGTTAGAAACGTGTGTATATTCTCACAGTAAGGCTTATTTACTTTTGCTTGAAAGATACCAAACCAGCAACTAACTCACACAGGAAGCAAACTGGGGTACACTGGTCTAATACATGTCAATTCATTTTATACCTACCCCAAAAAGAGTCCTGGACCATCCTCTATTGGCTGACGTCTGGCCTTAAGTCTAAGAAAAGAAAGGGGCTATGGATTTTCCTATCATATACTGTGCTGCTTGGAACAAAGGCCTAATTAACATTTTGATTTGTATTACTTTTATTAGTTAGTATTCTCAAATACCTACTTGGCCTAAGGAAAAGTATGTAAGTAGCTGTTCTTTTATCTTTATAGAGATTAGTTTCCCAGAAGGGAAATACATCTTCCCTTCCTTAGAAGATAAAGAGTTCTCCAAACTAGAGAAATCAAGGCAGTTTTAAGTACAGAATAATAAATCTCAGATAAAGCAGGAATGCTTAAACTGAGGAAAGCGACAGTTTAAGCATTTCTGACATGAGGAAACTCCATGTGCATGGAAGCATTTTATTTTATTCTCTTCTTTCATGTATGTCTATGTGGGGTGTGTGTATGCATGTGTGTTTGCATGTGTGCAGCGTGCAAGTGCATCTAATTAAACCCAGAGCATGTCATTAGGGCTAGTCTGGACTTCGCAGGCTGGCATCTCAGGACTGGAATTACAGGCAGGCAGCCACTGGGCATTTTTTCATGGGATCATTTTGCTTGGGAGGCAAAGGCTTTAACCACCAAGCATCTCCTAGCACCTGGAAACATTTTAAACAATCTTTCATAATGCGAACATTTGACCTCGGTGTGCATGGCAGGCAGGAAATCGGCAGGCAGGAAATCGGCCACTTTTATACATGCAACATGAGATTTCCTTCCCAAGGCGGCCTCGCATTCCTGGCATGCCTCTCTGCAGTGTGAGGGGCGAAGGGCCCAAGGAAGCTCAGCGCACACTGCAGGGCGGGTATTCGCAGCTGGGCTTCTTGCTTTCCAGGTTTCTGAGCATATGCTATTTCCCCTCGAATTAGCTTTGGTAGTCATTTAGACTGGGAATCAGCGTGAAGTTCTTAGTAATAAGAACATTGGAGGACATAGGAATGACCTGTTTGCCCAGAGTAGAAAGCCGCAGAAAGCCTTGCGGGCAGGCTGGTGACCTGAAGCTGCCCTGGGCCCACCTGGCAGCGCCTCAGAGGCAGCAATGTGTGGCTCACAGTCCTGCAGTCCTTGCATGGTCCCCATTTACTGGAAGATTCTGTTAACTAAATTGCAGTAGAGATTGAAAATGGCTCCGTGAATTTCTAGCTTTGGGTGAGATCTGGGAAGCTGGATTGATGTAAACACTGACTTTGTGTGAATCTTTCTCTGTGTGTGTGTGTGTGTGTGTGTGGACCCAGAGCCCTAAGTGAAAAAGTGAAGGTGCCACTTTCCCCTGACCAACACAATTGGTTTTTTTAAAATTTTTTTATTATTATTTTTTAATTTATTTTTCCGCTCATACAAACATAATAGGAACCCCTGTCCCCTCCCTCCATCCACCCCTCCCTGGACCTCCCTGTTCCCTCCCCCCTTTGCCCCTTCCTTTTCCTCTCATTCCCTTTCTCCCAGTGCCCCCTCCTCCCATCTCTGAAGCATTCTTTAATGAACCAACACAATTGTTAAATCAAGACCAGATCTCAGCCGCGTGTTCCCTCACTAAAGTACCTGTGAAGCTTTGGTCCATAATTTACAATTCCTCCTAAAGCAAGGAAAACAGGAAATTATGTTGAACAATGAAAAACTGCCTGCTTCTTGGGAATGTTTGCTTCTTGGTAATGTATGCTAACATTCCCCAGCTGGGATTTTGATGTGAAAGCTAGGAAGGGCGGAGATGCTCTAGTGATTAATTTAAATTGAGCTCTTTCGAGGCTGCAATATTTGCTCTCTTTCTAATCAGCCTATTTTTAATATTTATGTAATATGTGATAATGTTGCTGGGTGACTCTCTACGAGTGTGTATATATCCAGGTTCTTGTGTTTGGAGTTGAAGAAATCAGAACACGCGTAGAGGATTAAGATAGAGTTTATTAGAGGAGAGAAAGAACGGAACTCACAGGGTCCAGACGTGGAGTCCCATGAGGGCAAGGGCACCCTGGAGAACTCATGGACTCCAGGCATGGGATCCATGAGGGCAAGGAGCTGGAAAGAACTCATGGACTGCATACACGGCGTGCATGAGGGGCAGTGCCAAAGATGGCTGCCAGGGTCAGGTATATTTATACACTTAGGCAAGTGGGGGGGGATGGCTTTTTCTCATTGGTTAGCTCATATTGGGGCCCAACCCAGTTGATCTTGTGCCCACTTAAAGGCAGGGTTTAGCTCCAATGGAGAATTAATTTCCATAGCTTTTCAAAAAATGAGGATTGGGGGAAGTTAGCAAAGGGTGTGTTTCTTCTGTGGAATCCCAGCAGTGAGGGTGGTTTTCCAAGACCTCCAGAGACCTTCCCAACATGGCTGCTCTAAAACTGCTTAAGTACTAAAATTATAATATACAATAGACATATTGTATGATACATGCCATATATTGTTTTATTTTATATTACAATGGATAATATAAATAATACCTATTTTTCTGCTTTGCCAGCTTTGTTTGGTTTGAGGGAATTGAATGAACTGACCAATTGCTGGCCTGTTGCCACCAGTAGTACCTTAGTGCACGGCAGCAAGCCTTCATGGCCGTCGCATCTGCGAACTGGCTCATGGCTGGGGCTGGCCAGATGCAGGTGGATGGGGGCTAGCTTTTCTTCATGCCTTGTTCACTCTCCTTATTCTTGTGCGCGTGCACGTGTGTGTGTGTGTGTGTGTGTGTGTGTGTGCGCGCCGTGCCCGCGCATGTGTGTGTATTTGTATGCACAAGAGGGTGGCTGAGTGTGTGTGTCTGTGGAGGCCCAAGGGTGACATCAGGATTCATCTTGAATCGCTCTACCTCCCTAATGCTTTGCTCCAGGGTCTCCCAGACTCTGCCCTCCAGGGTCAGAATTGCAGGCCACCACCCTATCTGCCTAGTGTTGTGCGTGGCATCATGGGATCCAAACTCAGGTCTGTTTGCTTGGGAAGAAAACGCCAGCCAGTCTCCCTAGCCCCCTCCTCCTAGCTCTAGTGGAGTAGCCCAGAAGTGGTTTCTTCCTGTTATAGGTGGAAATACAAGAGAACAAGAAGAAACATGCAAGCTCTCTGGGGACCTCAGTTTCTGACCAGCGAGCTATCAACTCTGTCATGTGTGCGCTAAGGACTGTCATTGAGGCAGGAAGATACATTCTCTTTCAAAGACACACACACAGGAAAGGAAGATGAATGAGAGAAATCTACTAGAATTCAGAGTTAACAAACAATTTCCCTTGTAACTTTTTCAGAAAATCCGGGACTATGGCTTTCTCTGTGGTCCTTCAGACGACGTTCATCTGGGCCTTGCTGTCCTTGAGGGCCTGCCAGAATGAAGGTAAGAAGTAGAAAGAACCATAAAAATCGCATAAAGATGAAGTAAGGGGCACTATGGTGGAAAGCTGATTTTCTTTCCTTAAAGGCAGGGTTGCCTTGGTAACCTTGGGCTCCCTAATCATGAAGGCATATTTAATGAGCCACCCCTGGGGTTGGGGGGACGGCTTGGGGGTGAAAATGCATACTGGACAAACAGAAAGACCAGATCTCCAGATCCCAGGAAAATGCCAGGCGGACATGCTGGCCCATCTGTAATTCCAGCCTGGAAGATGGAGCCTAGGAATCAAAAGAGTAAGTTAGCTAGCTATACTAACCATCGTGGTATGTTCTGGGCTTTATTGGAGACCAGGTCTCAAATCCATAAGGTAGAAGGAGTGATGAAAGATCTCACCCTTTGGCATCCACAGGCACACAAATACACGCCACGTGTATCCAGTCACAGAGGTACCCATCCACATACACAAACACATGCGCACGCACCCCATACCAAATAAAAAATAATGTTCTCCTTAGCCCTGACTCCCTGGTCAACGCGTCATTGATGTGAATATGGCGGACCTGGGCCCAGAGAGCTTCATGATTGGTGTGCTTTACCAAGGGCACTGTCAAAGCGGTTCCCTTTGCACTCAGCTGGTGGAACATGGAACATTCTGGACCGGTGGTTTTGGGGTGAGAACAGCTGTGACGTCCTGCAGCCACAGTCACTGAGAGCTGTTAGGTTAGTTGATACAGGTAAAAGCAATGGACGCCTATGAAGCAACGGAAGCTCTCTGTAGTCTGTTGAAGGTAATATAATATCCTATGTGCTGAAATGCTATTTTCAATCAAAAGAATAGCGAGTGCTTATCACTGAGTTCTCCTCATAGATGTACTTTGGGATAAATCCACTTTATAAATGTGGTATGTGTATGGATACTTTATCAAATGTTTATGGATTCTAGTGCTTTTTTTTCAATTATTTATTTTTCTAGTTTTACAAAAATAATGAGTGGCTGTCCCTGCCCCCTCCCTCACTCCCCCTTTTCTCTCCCATCTTCCCTTCCTTCACCGATCCATCCCTGTCCCTCCCACTCCGCTGCCTGTCTGCTTGTGTGGGCCCCGGGTTTTCTTTGGGTTGTCTGCTCAAGTGGGGGCTCAGGCTTCTGTGGCAGATTAAGTGATCTTTCTTGGGTGGGCCCACAGATAGGAACATTCCCCTTCACCTAGCCCTGGCCCCTAGGTTTCCCCTGTATGAAATGTTTCTCCTGAGTTCCTCACTGGTCGGTGGGGGAATGTTGACATGCCAGTTGTTGTGCAGATAGGGTGAGGAAAGTCTCATTGCAGTGAGTTCCTGGATGCAGCAGCCCTGTTTTGAGTGGAATGTCCTGACCAGCACTGGGCCTCCCCACCTTAGGCTCTTACAATCTTACACCCTGTTTTCAGCAAGATTCGCTGACATGGGGAGAGATTTGATTGGCCTGATTCTGGCTGAGAGTCACTGATACTCTGCATTCTAGTTGGTTGTCTATTTCACTACTCTCCTATTGCCATAGGCTTCATTTTGCTTGGGTGTTGAGGTATTTTCCTATCCAAAGATAAAATGAGGTGTTTAGATGGATTTTTACTATCAGTGTTTGTGGTTAGTATTGAGGCTTCTGATCCTGTCCACTGTCAGTTTTCTCCCCGTTTACCACTGTTTAGACTGGTCTATAGTGCTAGGCATGTGTTCCCTGTCATGGTGTGTTAGGTGCTAGTAAGCAGGTAGTTGGTTACTTGAAGGCTAACCCCACTCCCTATTTTGACTTTTCTTCCATAAAAGCCCTCTTTAATTGTTTACCCCTTTCTTTTGTTTCTGATCTTTTGTGGGCTTCCACCCCACTACCCACAGGTGTTCCTTTGTGTTTGTGGGCGTTACAAGAGTTTCTGTTTGATTGCATCAAGCTGAATGCTAGGATCTACTTGTAAGGGAGAACATACAGTGTCTGTCTGTGTCTGAGATATATCACTCAGTATGATTTCTTCCAGTTTCATCCATTTACTGGCAAATGTTATTAGTTTGTCTTTCCTGACAGATGGATAGTACATATTCAAATATGTACCACATTTTCATTAACCATTTGTCAATTGTCGGACATCTAAGTTGGTTCCATTTCTTTGCTACTGTGAAAAGAGCTGCTATGAACATGGTTGTACATGTGACTCTGTCGCGGGATGCAGTGTTCTTTGGAAATAGTCCCAGCACTGGTATAGCTGAATTATATGGGATTTCAATTTCTAACTTTTTTGGGAACCTCCAAATTGATCTCCAAAGGAGTTGTATGAGTTTACAATGCCACCAGCAACGTATAAGGGTCCCTTTTTCCCCACCTCCATGCCATCATTTGCTCTTTTTTGTGTTTTGGATCTTAGCCATTCTGACTGGAATGAGATGATATCTCAGCGTGGCTTTATTCTGCATTTCCCTAATGACTAGGGAGATAGGCCATTTTTAAAAAAATTTTTTATTATTATTTATTCAATTGTGCATGTATGGTGTGTGCGCATGTGTGCATGTATGTGCGTGTGTGTAGAACCATGGACGAATTCCGGAACCACCATGGATCATGGATCGCCTCCACCTCCTCCTTGTTTACTCTGCCCTGGGATTCACAGGCTCCGCCCTACCAGGACCAGAAACGCAGGCCGCCCCCGCTTCCTCCCGGAGTCTATACGTGGTATCTAGGATCCAAACTTTTAGCCATGGAAGGCAGAGCCTGGGAAATCCCAGAGTACAGCAGTAAGAGAGTAGAGCAATCGAGGATGATTCCTGATGTCATACCTGGGCCTCCATTGCCACACACAATGCCCTGTGATACACACACACACACACACACACACACACACACACACACACACACACCACACACACCCCTACAAAAAAACAACGAAAGAGAAAGAAAGAAAGAGAGAGAGAGAGAAAGGAAAGGAAGGAAGGAAGGGAGGGAGGGAGGGAGAGAGGGAGGGAGGGAATGAGGATGTCAGTTCTCTTCTACCACATGGGCTTCCTGCGATTATACTCAGGTCACCACGTTTGTATATAGGTGCTTTGCCCACTGAGCCATCTCACCAGTCACGATGTTTAAATTCTTGTTGAGGTCACATTTATACAACAAAATTAACCATTTCTACAGTTAGAGTGCAAGAAGTCAGTGACATTGAATACCTCATAACACTGTCAGTCGCTGCCATACCGGTCCTGGAGGAGCTGAGCACTAAAGGGAGCCACTCCCCTGGGTTATCAGGCTATGGAAACAATTGTCTCCAGGGAACTGGAATTCCCCCAGGAAGTTCTTGCTAGGAGGAAAAGCTGAAGCCCTGGCGAGGCAGAGGAGGAGCTGGTCTGCCAAGTAGAGATTGTGCAAAGTCCCACCACTTTGCAGGAAAGGCGGGAGCTGAAGTAGATAGGAGGGATCTCACCTTGACCAGGCCTGCTGAGTTAGGTGTAACTGCCTTCTATTTAAACCGACACCTCATGTCAGGGCACCGAATGTGGACTGGGGGTGTGTGGGGGTCATTAGGCCTCTTTGTTCCAGCTCTTTCCGATGCAGTTACATTGAATAAATCTCCTTTCTCTGCTTTTTGCTGTCATCTCACTCTCAAAAGCTTGCTCTAGAGGGGAGCACCCCTACAATGACCGAACAGTGGTCCTCCCCGTCAGGGAAGGTCATCCCCTTTGGTAGACCAGGTAGCTTCAGAAGGGATGCATGTGGTGCAGTCAGGAAGGGCACGCCACCCTGCTCCCCGCCATTCAGGTCACCCTCACGTCTTACTGCCTGACTCTTGCCCTGGTCTATTCAGATGGGCGGCAGAGCCTAGTTTATTGGGGCGTTTAGAGCCTAATGCAAGAACTGAAAATCTCTCTAGGCCTGTGTCATGGTTTGAATGTGGGTTCTCCCCCACAGGCTCGTGTGTTTGAATCCTTCATTGTTGTTTGGAAGGTCATGGCACCTCTAGCAAGTATCTCCCCTTAGGAACCATTAGCCAATTAATCTTTCTCCCCTTAAGCTGCCTGAGTTTGAGTGGTATCTTATAGCAAAAGAGAAGAGTAACAGGTACAGCTTGATTCGCATGGTATTTCTATGTCTTTTTATTATTATTAGTTATTATTATTGCCTTTCTTATGGTTCATTGTGATTTGACTGGCATTTTATTAACGATGAGTGATATTTAGTATATTTGCATAGGCTCTTCAGCCAGTTGCTAATATTGTATAGAGAAATGTCCAAGCCCCATGGCCATTTTTAAATTGACTCCTTTGTTTTCCTATTGTTGTTTTATAGGCATTCTTTACATAGTCTGAATACTAGAACCTTACCAAATATACGATTTGCAAATATTTTCTTTCATTCTGCAAATTCTCTTCTTACTTTCTTAACAATTCTCTTTTAAAGCTTGGCGAAATTTGATTTATCCACTTTGTTGTTGTTACCATGTGTTCTGTGTCACAGTTCCTGAAGGAGACACTGCTAAGTGCAAGGTCAAGGTGTCCACACTGAGCACGTTCCTCTGTCTTCAGTGCATTTGTGACAAAGCCGTACTAGAAGGGTAACTATTGGCGAATGGTTAAATTCTTTCATTTTATGGGTGTTCTCATTAGTTTCCATCCAGAGAATCTATTGTCTGACATTTTCTTGTGTCAGACACATACTTCTCAGACATTCCATTCCACCAGAACTGTGATTAGACAGTCTTACCAGCTGGGGATCAGGACAACAAAGGGGAGCTCTAGTTTTGGTATAAAAGAAAATGCTGGGCTGGAGAGGTGGCTCAGGAGTTAAGCCTCTGCCTTGCAGGCGGAAGATCCTGAGTTCGGATCCCAGATCCCACGTATAGACGCCAGGTGGAAGCGGGGGCGGCCTGCGCTTCTGGTCCTAGTAGGGCGGAGCCTGTGAATCCTGGGGCAGAGGAAGTGGAAGCGTCCATGGTGGTTCCCGAATTCGTCCGTGGTTCTACACACACAGACACACACGCGCACACATACATACGCACATACGCACAATTGAATAAAAAAATTTTTTTTAAAAAGAAAATGCTGAGTCCTGTAGAGGGGCTGGCAAGATGGCTCTGTGGGTCACGGCACCTGAGTTCAATCCCCAGAGACGTCTGTACGTTGTCCTCTGATCTCCACATGTTCACTCCCACCTGTGCTCGCTTCTCGCTCTCTTTCTCTCCCTCCGTCTTTCTGTCTCTCTCCCTCTCTCTTTTTTCTCTCTCTGTCTCTCTAGTGAATAATGAAATATTTTTAGAAATCACTACCTTTCAGTTTTGAGGTTTCACAGTGTAACGAAGTAGCCGCCATCACATACGCCTGGTACACGTGCTCAATCATGCTGTTTCTGCTTTCTCTGTGAGAAAACCAGCAAGTGTGCACTGGTGAACTGGGGACCTTTTAGGGATTAGGGGTCACTTCCATTTCAATTGTCCCAAGGAGAGAGAAAGCCGGACCTAGGCCTTCACTCAAATGCTCTGCCACTGGGCCGCTTCCTCCCATCCTTCTTTGGCCTTTCAAGTATCAGGCTAGAAAGGGTTTCAGATCACTAACTCCAACAAGAGCAACGGATGCCTGTCAGATGATTTGTCCAATACAGTGGACCATGAGACCGCAGCTGATTTTATTACGGCAGTTTTTATCTCTCAAAACCTCTGTAATATCCCCAGTTTACTTCAGCTTCCTTCAGTCCAATAGCTGAAATAGTTGGACCAGCACCACACAGTTCCTTTCAAGTCTTATATGGTATCTTCCTCTCCTAAGTGGGATATCACAACTGGTTCTCTAGAATCCGCAGTGACCTAACTCACTAGGAAGAATCAACAATGACCTAACTCACTAAGGGCCCAGTCCGCTCTCTAGTGGCAGAACGTTCTGGTCTATGCTCCTGTGTAAGGATCATTGGCTGCAGAGCTATTTATGGCTTAAAGACAGTCTGAGGGACAGCAGGTACTTCCCAGGGTCAATGACCTGCACAAATCCATTCATGTTTGAATTCCTACTCTTGCAGCCTCTAATTATTTCTAAGAGTTTGTTGTGTTGCTCCAGCTCAGCTTCTTCAAGCTGGGACCGTGTCTCCAAAGTGTTGGTTTCACATTAAGCACCTGCTATGTCTCTGGTCACATGGAAAAAGTTCAGTGCATTTCTACTGGGAGTGTTTTCAGTTCAGCATATGGAAATGCAAAGAATTGGCTCCAGGGACCCTCTACTTTCCCACCTTTTCGTAAATTATGAAACCTTAACTTGGCAAAAGCAAATTTTAATTTTGGATTCTAGAAAATAAGATCTACAGTAGAAATCATCTTCTTCCTCTTCCTATGAATTCAAGTCAGCTAGATCTGCTAGTTGAGATGTTGTTTGACCATCAGTCAGCTTATTAACTTACCGTGTGCTATTAGGCAAGTTATCTCTACCATCCGAGTCTTACTTTCTTCCTCTGTTAACCTGACTTCTAGATTCCTTTCCAACTTCTCAAGGGATCTGATCTAGGACGGACGTGTGAACATTAGCCTGCAGAGCTCTCCATTGAACACTTCGCCCGGTTTCTTTACCTGTGGTTCTTCAGTCACGCGCCTGTTGAAATCCGTTTCATACCTCTTTTTTTTTTTTGTCTTTCAGTCTTTGCTGAACACTTCCAGTTGGTGCCTGAGATACTTAAAGTCACCATCAAGCCTAAACCCCAGCAAGTGCATGTACAGTGGACTGTGCCAAACCTCACTGAAGGTCAGGAATTGAAAATGACATTTCAGATAGAGATCAGCAGAATGAAGACACCCAATGTCATCTGGGTGGTAAGCGCGCTTTTGGTTTACTGTCTTAAGAATCCTCTTGTGCCATGATTTGACTTTGTAACCTTCGAGAAATTTCATTACTCTGTCACCCCAATGGCGAGCTCACTGCTGAGGAGCAGGTGGAGATTTGCAGCGGCTTCCCGGCAGCTGAGACACGACTTCCAGTCACGGTCCCCAGGACTGCGAGAGTTCTGTGTGGACACAAGATGGACCCTCAGCCCGGATCCTTCAGCTGTTTGTGACCTTGGCAGACAAGACCCTCGCTGCCCGGGAGAGGCAGCCGATGGATCCCCGGGGCCTGGGGACATCAGGACAGGGTTCCTGTCACCTTGGACATGCGCGATGTACTGATCGCCTCTTTGCCACATCCCCTGAACCGCTGGGCCGCGGACCCTCCAGCTGCTGCTTCTGTAGCCTGCTGACTGAGCTGGGGCTCTCATCCATGATGCCCGTGCTGGCACAGTTCAGGGGGGCCTTGGGGGTGTAGCTCTTTTCTTCTACGACCTTCATGCTGGAGAAGTGTTAGGCTTCCAGCCCCAGTCCTTCAAGGCATCGGGCACCAAGCACCTCTCAAGGAGGGGAGCTTGGGATGGTGCCCAACGTAGAGGCAATCCTGGAGGACTTTACTGTGTTGGGAGAAGATCTGGTAGGGATTGTGGAGGCTCCAAGAGAGAGGCGGGATCCCAACCCTGGGGCAAGCAGAAGGTAGATAGCAGGTCTTAGACCTCAGGAGCAACATGTCTAGGGGCAGCCACCCGCTGGCCTGAACACACTTGGTGGTCCCCAGAGAAAATCCTTCCAGCTTTTTCTGTCCAATGCTTAGCACTGTCATCCCCTCTCCAAGAGCTCCCAGGGAGGGACGCTGCCTCAGCCTGACCCACACTCCCTTTCTGGCAACCCCGATCCTCTCCCCTAATCTTAGCTGTCTTTCTAGTCTCAGCTCAAATGGTACCCCTCTCAGTCCTTGCCCTCACCTCCAAGAACACAACTACACCCTATTGACACTCATTTACTGACAGGCATACGCACTGGTGTGCACCTTCTATTGCTCAAAATCTGATTTAAAATTAAATTTTTTAATTCTAAAAAAAAAAATCTCATTACGTGAGAATATTAGTCATTTGAAACAGTTTTTCCTAAACTGTTCAATTCCTGCATGCATGGTTAAAAGAATTTCCAAGACAAAGTAATGTGTTACCTTCAGTTTGATGGGGTACATGAAAGAATTCTTTTTCCAGTTCTGCTCAGTCCCCAGAGTGGACTATTGGATTAATGTTCATGAAAATACTGGATCCCCATGTTCCATGAAGATCAACCGTCTCATCTCTCTTCCCTTTTTTTCTCAGTCCCCCAGACATTTTCCTAAGTAAGATGTGATTATTTACCAACATTTTTCTTGCCAGTGAGACTTCTTGTGCTTTCATTGTGTAGTCTGTGCTGAAGTGCACAGAAGACCAAATCTAGTATTTCTTGCCTAACGTGTCTCCTCGCATGTGGGGTCTCTACAAAAAATAAAGAAAACCCTTCTTGAAGTAGTCGAAAGAGGATCAGAAGTTTAAGTCATCCCTGATTACATAGCAGGTCGTAGGTCAGCCTGACTACACAGGACCCTGTCTCAAAATGTAAGTGAACCAAAGAAATTCTTTACCTTTCTAAACTTGGAATTATTGGAGGCACATTGTTATTCACCTTGGTCTAAGTGAGGCCTGTTGTTTGTGATACCTCCCCTCAAAGTTCCCCTGGAGTACATTGGTCCTAAGGTTTAGATACTATCATGGGATGATTAAGGACAATAGAATGCTTTGTTCTTCTAAGGTACTTTAGAAATCTCCTGAAGGTAAAGAACAAAGGTTCTCCATTGGTCCCACTGAAACCCCCCCTTCTCTCAGTCAATGGAGGTTTTGGGTACAGGGATCAAGACTCAAGGTCACTAATGCTGAAGCGCCAAGAGTTCCATGATCACATTTTAGATCTTTGCAAATAACCTAAGGTGAACCTGACTCTAACTCATTGGCTACTTGATGATGAGCAGCTTCATGCAGTGATTATTGTCAGATGTACAGATATGTTAATTCTGTGTGTGTTGAGAGAGAGATAGGGCACTAGGTGTGCCTGTGGAGGCCCAAGGGTAACTTCAGGCATCATCCTGGATTGTTCTACCTCTTCTCGCTTTGTTCTGCGATTTCCCAGACTCTGTCTTCCAGAGTCAAAATGTAGTCCACAGTCATTTCTGCCTGCTGTTTTAACGTGGGATCTAGGGTCCAAATTCAGGACCTTCTGCTTGTGAGGCAGAGCTCCCACAGGTGTCCACTTCCTACCATCAACTCTTCTTTGCGTCATCCCACCTCGCATTAGAAGTCTGACCTTTGTGTTGTTGATACATGGACTGACTGGCCATCAGGACCCAGGAAAACATTCGGCAAAGGTCTTTAAACACTTAAAAAAAAAGGTTGGGAGGAATTCTGAGAAATCAGCACTTATCATGGTAACAAAAATATTAACTATAGAACAAAAACAACCTTTTCTGTATTTTTCTAAAGATAATTTCTAGCTGTTCTAGAATCAGGAAAAGTAAATAGTGCTAGCCAAAGACCAAGTACATCCCACTCTTGGTTTTCTTACATCTGTTTGCTTATTGGACTCGGGAATGTAGTCTCCCTGCAAGGGAAAGCAGCGTGGAGCAGTTATTTCTGTCACTTCTGAGGGCTTAGGATGCTGATGGACAGAGTCTCGTTGTATCCATCACATTGAACTCATGCCGCACAGCCCTGCCTCAAACAAAGGTAGAGAAGACCACAGCACAAGTAGTTGTGTTGGTCAGTGTGAGATGGCAGGGCGGTATCATGAATCTTTGGCCTCATGTTCAGACAGGGAAGATGGCCACATGCCATGGCCAGTAGAAGCCCCTACCAGACTCCCCTGTGCCCGAATGAAGACATACATAAGACCTTCCTTCAGTGACGGGAGAGAAGACCCCTCCGTGTGGACAATCTTTCCCTCTCTTTGGGCTGTGCCCTGCAGTGCCGGCCAGGATCACACCCTTACAAATGCTGAGGGAAGCTGCCAGACTCATCGATGTGTTCCCAGCCAGTCAGGGGAAAAGCATGTCGGGTCAGGGGCCCACAGTTAGACGGGGTCACCTCCTGCATAGCGCTGGCCGCACGGAGCTCCACCCGGCATTGCTCTACATGGTCCTTCCCAAGTTTTGCCAACCCCAACAGTTTTTGCGTGATTTTGTGATGGGCCGGGGAAGCCAGAGCAGCAGGCTTGGCAGGAGGCCTGCAGCGTGAGTCAGGCAGGCACAGGCTCACGCCTCTGCAGTGAGTCAGTGGGCAGCCTTGCCCGCGTGTGCCAGCCCCCCAGTGACCGTGACTTACAAAAACGTCTATAAGGGCCAAAGTCAACGGGTCACTTCAACGCATGAAAACAGCCCAAAGACAACTCATCACATTAAGGATAAAGAATCGCTGAATTGATATATTCAAAGCTTTATCTCTTTCATTGACAAGGCTGCAGAAACCACAAAGCACAAACTGAGGCTGAATAAAATCCACACTCAGCGTCCAGGAGAAACATGACCCGCTGCATACTAATGAAATGAGTGAATCACCCTGGGTTAGGCTGTGGGCCCAAGTCAGGCATTGTGCAAAGCTCGGGGATTTCAGGGCTGAGCACACAAATAGGATGTTCTAAACGTATATGTGGGTGCAGGTCCCTGCCTTCTTTGAATTGTGATATAAAAATGGAATTGTAGTGAACTTCATGTGGATGGTAGAGAGGAGAGGAGAACCATCTGAGGAGAACCAGCAGATGTGATCAGAAGCTCTGAGTGGGGGGTTCTGGGGAGCTGTCAGGCTCAAGGGCAAGATGCAGTGTGGGAGCTCCGGGCATGTGAAGGCAGGGAGTGGTAAGAAGTGAAGGGGGCTCCGAGGACCAGCAGGGCAGAGACGGCCTGAAGGAAGGGGCTGAACGCAGGGCAGATACAATCGGAGAATCTTTATCTGTGGTCCTTCAACCTCCTCACAGGGCGGTCGGTCGTCATCAGCAATTTAGTTGAGTTTTTTCTTTTTCCTTCATCATTTGGCGCTTGTTTTTAAATTAAAAATATTTAGGCATAATGTCTCAGACTGCTCATTTGTGAAAGTTTTGTGGATCAGGAACTTACAAGTTACAGATAATGGCTAGAGAGAAAATGAGCCATTTTAAAGCCCTTGCCAACACCGGGAATGCATGCAAGATTCGAGTACCTTCTATTTCTCTTCATTTGATCCGTGCAGGTCCCCTAGATTTGGATGAAAAATGGAGTTTGTAGGAGGCTATCCCAGTGCTGAGACATGAGGACATAGGAAATCAATTTGTTAGGAAGTGACTTCACGTATAGGCTCTTATAAGGATTTGGAGTGTCACAGAACTTAAGTTTGTGCTTTGGAATAATAAACTGATCTATTTTTCAGAACATAATAACTGTTTGTTTCTAAGTATTTCTTTTACTTTTCAGGAGAATTACAGCACCACTGTGCAGCAGAACCAAGTTCTGAACTGGAGCTGGGAATCCGAGTTCCCTTTGCAGTGTGCAACACACTTTCTAAGAATAAGGGGTACAGTCGACGATGCCAAGTTCCCCCAGTGGAATTTCTGGAGCAACTGGACTTCTTGGGAGAAAATTGACGGTAAGAAGTGCAGTGGTCAGAAGAATGGACATGTTTGCTATCTGCTGTCACTCAGGAATCAGCAATCTCATAGAGGACGTTCCCTTTGCAGAGCTTTGGATAGATAACAGACATTATTTTCTATTGGCCCATATCAAAACTAAAAAGGATGGCTTTTAACCTCCCTGGGGATAGTGATGTCTGACACTTTACCTCTGAACATCTTCATTGAGATAATTATTCAATTTAAATAATTTTGTATTTGTTTCCAAATAAACTATGTGTGTTAGTAAAATGTTTAAAAAAATAAAGCAAGACATAAAATCTCTATGTGTTTCCATTAACACAATGCAAAATACATTTGTAGTTGAAGCATGTATCAGCCTGATAGTTAAAGGATGCCTGGCCATTTCATATGCAGTTCTGCCAAAGCAATTTTATTCCTTTTTTAAGCATTTATGCAAATTTGCTAATTCAAACTGGCAATCTATTTATTAGTCCGTGAGTAGCTTAGTACATAGATTTGTATTAATAACCAGAATTACACCAGTACTGTACAATTTTAGACACCAGACAATTGTTTGCCCTCTGAAATGCACTTTATTCTTATCTCTACTTTACAAATGGGGAAAGTGAGGCCTAGGGAGAGGCAAGTGTCTAGTCAAGATCATGCTTATAACCACATGATATTGCTGAAAGAGAGATGTGTGCAGAAAACCAGAAATTAACGGGATATATAGGAGGCAGGCATGTTGGCATATGCCAGCCCCATTGCCTGGTATCAGAAGTCATAAATTTTAAGCCAGCCTGGAGAGTTCTCAGCAGTATCAGGAGCCAAGAGAAATGAACGCACCGTATCCACAGGGATTGCTGAGAGGGGGCAAACGTTTGCCAGACTCTGAATCTGCCCAAGTCCGCTGAAGTATAACCAAAGTACTGACCCGGCTTTCTCTATCTTTAAATTTTTTTAATTATTATTATTTATTCAACTGTGTGTATGTGCGTGTGTGTGTGTATCTGTGTATGTATAGAACCACGGACGAATTCGCAGACCACCATGGACTCCTCCATCTCCTTCTGCCCCGGGATTCACAGGCTCCGCCCTACCAGGACCAGAAGCGCAGGCCGCCCCGCTTCCGCCTGGCGTCTATACGTGGGATCTGGGATCCGAACTCAGGACCTTCCGCCTACAAGGCGGAGGCTTAACCCCTGAGCCACCTCTCCAGCCTAGCTTTCTCTATCTTATCCAGCTGCCCAGGGAGTGGTCTCGGGTACCATGGGCTGGGGCTTCTCTTCCTCACAACTCGACAAGCTCCTCCAGGCTTGCTGCGGGCTTTCCTTAACTACTAATTCTTCACAAATGTTCTCAAAGGCCTGGGCCTCAGTTGTCAAGTTGACACGTTAGACTCCTCACAACTGTAACCTCAGAACGAATGCAAGCATAAAGGGTGATGATTCCTAACTCTCAACAGGGCCGGTTCTCAAAGGGTTCAGATCTTAAAAACCCCAAAGCTGTGTGTGGCACCAGTGAGGTGATGGTGATTTCTAGTGGCCTGGTGGGCGACCGGCCAGATGACTACCGCTGAGAAGTGAGGGGGCGGGAGGCAAAGCCTGAGCAGCAGGGATAGGCGGCTCCTTTAAGGAGATGGTGGAGAAAGAGACAGGACAGAGGGACAAAAGACAGAGATTCTTCAAGGAGGGAGAACCCTGAGGATCATGCTCTGTCCATGACCCCTACAGGGGAGACCTAAGCAACAAGAGACAAGCATTGAATGAGCAGCATGTTTGGAAAGATGGGAGGAAATGTGACTCAGCTTGATGGAGAGATGCTTGGCTTGGGGGCTGGGCAGGCCCTGCAGGTCTGAATGCGACCTTGCCCATGCGTCCAGAGGTCCTGAGCTATTCGACACAGCTCTTCACACTCACCTCCCGCATGGTGTGGGGGGCGGGGGCGGGGATTCTATACAGAGCAGCTTCCAACCACAGTGGTGACAGCGGCGGTTCTCTTACTGCAGTCAAAATGGCATTAGTGTGACCAGGAGGCAAGAGGGTGGAAAGCACTGGTTTACATCCACCAGAGGCTACAGGCATGAAGTGGAAATGCAAGCTGCTGTCTTCTCCAGAATCTAGGACAAACCAACTGGGGATAGGGAGGGAGTTTGTCTTGACAGCTGAGTGAAATTCTAAGCAAACCTTTTTGTCTTGCAGTACAAGTTCCAGTTGGACCCAATGAAATCTTCATATTTCCTAAAGATAAAGTGGTAGAAGAAGGTGCCAATGTCACCATTTGCTCCATCTATGGAAGAAATCTAAATAATGTATCCTGTTTTGAGCAAGAAAGACCACTACATGGAGAACAACTTGATTCACATGTGTCCGTGTTCAAGCTTAATAATGTTGTTTTCTTTACGAATTCGGGGACAAATTTCTATTGTAAACACATAAATGCTACCAAGTACGATGGTACTGTCCTCTTTATCTCAAGTAAGTATGCAAGTGCCGCGTCTCCCTTTCTTCCCATTTCCCATGAGATGCATGTAAACATTTCTGTACACAGCCCTGGCTTTCTTTTGTTCCACAAAGCTTGTCGTAGAGGTCTTAGACTTCCAGGATTTCCTCTTGCTTTTTCCCCTTGCTGACCTTTTACCCTAGAAACCAATAGTTAAGAAGGGAGAGGAAGTCAGGGCTTGACCTGCAGTTCTGCAGAAAGTATCTTGCTTTGCCAGAGCTGTACTGAGAGAGGAGGAGGGAGGGGAGGGGAGGGGAGGGGAGGGGAGGGAGGGAGGGGGAGGAGGAGAGAAGGGGAGGGGAGGGAGGGGAGGAGGAGAGAGAGGGAGGGGGGAGGGGGAGGGGGAGGACGACGACTGTGGAGCAGCCAACCACAGAAAGGCAGAAGGGAAGTCTGGAATACTTAGGCTGACACCATCCCCCGGCTGAGCCTGGCATCTTGGCTGAGTTTGCACCACTGTGAGATGGGGACGATGGTGGTACACATGAGAATGTCTGGCTTCAGTGTACTAGATGAATGCATTTAGCAAATGACGGACATTACTGTCCTCAGCTACATCCTTGGTCTGTTTGAACAGAGTAGAACCAGCTATTTTGTGTGTGGGGGGGGCCCTTGAGTATGTGTGCCTATGAAGACCCAAGGTGACATGAGAATCACCCTGGGTTGCTCTACCACCTTCTTGCTCCTCACTGTTTTGCTCTGAAGTCTTCCAAGCTCTGCTTTCTGGGCCAGAAGTGCAGGCCACAGCTGCTATCTCCCCCTGGCATTTTAGATGGGGTCTGGGGATGCAAAGGCAGGTCCTTTTGCTTGGAAAGCAAAGGCTTTAAACCCTGAGTAATCTCCCTTGCCCAACCTGATTTTTCTGTCCACCCCCATGCGTCAGTGTTGGGCCTTTTGTGTTTGCTCTTTAGACTTCATTCCCGCAGACAGAAGGGACATTGCTCTCCCTCTGCTGCCAAAGGAGACAATTCTAGGCCTGGATGCTTAGGTCATCTGTGTCCCTAACCATGACTTCTAAGAACAGCAACGGCTGTGTTGTAGGAGCTTTGCCATTTGTGGGAACACCCAGCTCCTCACTCTGGAGGTTAACAGTTCACAAAGGCTGGCTGACTGTGGTCCCTTTCTGTGAGCCACGGAACTGAAAATGGAAGACCAGTGAGTGGCGGGGGTGTCCGCGCTCAAGTGGACACACTGCCAATCACTGACGCTACTTACACTCTGGATAGCACTGACTACTCGGCCAGTTATCCTAGGAAATCACGAGCCAACCCAGAAAGCAGGGTGGGGGGAAGGGGAGAAGGAGGGCCAGGGAGAGACCATGGACATTTACCTTTCTGAGACTTGGATGTATTAGTTCCTGCTTCCGGGAGCCCCTCGGGGACTTCAGATGCAGCTCGCAGCTTTCCTTTTTGACTTGTCCTTTACCAAATGAGAGTAACTAGTTCTTTGGGTTTTTTCTTTTCCTTTGCATGGACAGAAGTGCTTGAGGAGCCTAAAGATTTTTCGTGTGAAACCCAGGACTTCAAGACTTTGGGCTGTACATGGAAACCTGGGGTGGACACTGCTTTGGGGTGGTCCAAACAACCATCTCAGAGCTACACTTTATTTGAATCGTAAGTTAGCTCCGGTTACATCATGGGCAGAGTCTTCCTTAAGATTCATGTGACAACATAAGGAAATCTACACTTAGAAACCAAAAAAAAAAAAAATGTGTACAAATGTTTCAAAACTACTTGCTAGGATCACAAGGAATTCTTAAGTGATCACCCTTATATATAGTACCTTCTATCTGAGGTTTTCTTTTTCAACACTATAAACTATAAAAATAAGGGCAACTAATGATAGATCTTTGCACCAATGGTCTTATCTGATGATCTAGCTTTCCTTAGTTTTTCCCAGTCTTTAAAAATAGATTAATTAATTAATGTTCTCACCACCCACAAGAGGGAGTCAACAATTCATTGTTAGCACATTGTATCACATGCAGCAAATTCATTAAAATGATATTTTCTTTGTTGGCATTTGTTGGTTTCAGATCCATACTTTAGGTGGCTTGAAAATCCCACAGGACAGGAGTATATGCTTTGGTGAAAGTGTTTAAGGCCTGTCATTTTGTCTTGTTTTATTCCATTTTTAAGGTTCTCTGGGAAACGTGTACAATGTGACCATAAAAGCTGGTGTCGTTGGCGGATCACTCAAGATTCACAAGAAACATACAACTTCACGCTCACCGCTCAGAACCAGTTAAGGAAAAGAAGTGTCAATCTCATTTTTAACCTGACTCATCGAGGTGAGACAATTTTTACAGCCACTAGAAAACTGTTTTTGCAGTGTGATCAAGTGAATGCAATGCAGATTTTGACTTAATTCATAGCTTCTGTGAAATTTAAACTTTGTATCTGTTATTTGTTCCACACTTCTGCTCAAAGTCCAAGTTGGAAATACAGTCACTTATAATATTTTACCAAGTATTTTTAAGTATTAGATAAGAGAGAGAAAATTATATCCATGATGCATCTGGCACTGATCTTTTTGTATATTAAATGAAGTAGGGATATAATCTTGATTTCGTTAGTTTATCATTCATCCATTTCTACTGATTGAGTCTCTCTTCTCTCTCCACTGATGTGATATGGTCTCTCACTGGTAGACAGTGTAATGGAGCTAGTACCACTCTATTCTATTTCTAGTCTATTTCTACACTAATCTCACATTAATTCAGTGAACTTCAGTTGCAGATGAGCCTTGATAGGCTGTGAGATTAATTCTCCTTGCCTGTCTAGTGTCAACCTGCAACTTGACAGAATCTAGAATCACCTGTGAGTCGAGCCTCTGAATCCACTTGTGAGGGGTTATCTAGGTTATATTAGCCTCCGGACAAGTCTATGGGGTTTATCTTGGTTAGACAGACTTAGAGTTAGAAAGACTTGCCCATGGCGGGTGACAGCATTTCCCAGGGTAGGATCCTGGGCTTTATAAGTGGGCTGAGCTGGACACAGCATTCATCACTGTCTGCTTTCTAACCGTGGATGCTATGTGACCAGCTGCTTCCAACTCCTACCGACTTGACTTCTCCGCCACAGTGGGCCACACATTGAATATACCCTTTCCCTCTTAAGCTGCTTTTCTCTTTTATTACAGTAATTGGAAAAGAAAGTAAGACCATCTTTATTAGATCTTTTTGGTATGCAAGTTACTTTATATTTCAATATTTGCCATTAGTTCTTAGGCAAATGTTTACCTACACATTTTGGTTATTTGAAGTTTGCTCCTAGGATATTCTTCAGAAAGTGCTGAGATAATAGTTTCTTGAATTATTGAATGTAAAATTTGGACTCTGGTCTTTAAATTTAACATTCATTTTTGAATAGGCATAAAACTCTTCTGTTTTTTTTCCCTTGAGTTTAAGTCCATCACTCCATTCCTCTAAGTATAAGGAAGACTGATGATATATCTAATCATTTTTCCCATTATCAAACACATGTTCATTTTGCCTAGATGCCACAAGGTTTTTTTTTTCTTTGAAATCCAGAACTTGTATTACACTTTGTCTGTTGTCTCTCTTTGGTTGATACTTAGAGTAACCAGGTATGTTCTTTCAATATACAGAGTTCTAGATATTCTTAAGAAATATTTTTGAATTACAGTTTTCAGTTTGTTCAAGTAGCTTCCATGTTACCAAGCAATAAATATCAGGGAAAGATGAAACCAGACCCTAAGCTCACTGGTTCCCTTCCTTTGGTTTTTCTTCTTGTAAAGTCCTATCATTCATGTGTTAGATCTTCCTTCCAAATTTCACTATTTGCATTTCTCTCAGCACTTTTATTTCTTCATTTACTTTCAGAAGTTGTTTCTTTTTACTTTTCATTTGCTAAAGAAGTACTTAGGTATATTCATTCTGGTAATTCCTTTTTTATTTTTAGTATTATTTGTATATGGTTTTGTTATTATTCAATTTTGTTAAAAGTTTAACCATTTTGTCTTTTTCTAAAAAATACAGTTATTGGCTTTTAAAATATCTATTTTCTGATACCATTTTTATTCATTAAGTTTATGCTTTTCCTGTCATGACCATTTTTTCCTTTTCCTTATTGAATTTACTGTTAATCCTTTTATTTTCTTGCCATCTTGTAAGTAAAATACTTAAAGTTGAAAACGTCTGGCTTAAGATCAGTTTGGGGCATCCAAAACAGCCCAGAAAGTTTTGACATCATAGCATTTTTATTTCAGCAAACTATATATACCATCATCCCCAATCCATGAATTTTATTTAAAAAATTCCAAATAGAACTTTTTATGAATTTCTAATAGAATTTCACTGTAGTTAGAGATGTCTGGATGGGAACTTTGCATTGAGCTTGCTGGGGTTTGTTTTAGGACCTTGAACCTGGCTGTCGACATACGGTCTGTGAACCACGACCATCTGTTGACGCCATAGTGCAGAATCCCATGCACTGAGATATGAGCCATAACCATCAAGTGTTTATTAGCTATGTAGTGGTAGCTATCTGCCTAGAACCTTTTATACAACAAACCTTGAGTTTGTTGATCAATCCTAAATTATACACCATTGGTAAATTTCTCCTTGACCTTCCATAAATTTTTGCTTTTATGTGTTCTGAAGATCTTTTTTATCAAGTTCACACCTAAAATTGTCATCTGCTTTGTATGCTAGCAGTTAAACTTTATATATTTTTTTCGTTGATGTTTCTTTGGGTATCTGGTGTTCTGGTCTGTTTGTTCTGATAACACTGCTGCTGTACAATCTGTCAGTCACTGTTTTGAGTTTCTGCTGCCATAGCTACACTGCTTGGATGTCTCTTCACTTTGGCATTCGAGCTTGAACAACTCTGCAAGTAACTATTGAGGAATTAGGCCTCGATTTAAAAAAAAAAAGCTGTTAGGCCCAAATCCCGGCTTGTCAGCTCAAAGCCTAAAGCAAGGGAAAAGAAAAGCTGAGGGTCGACGCTGGAGGCTCCAGCAAGCCATAGTCCTTGTAGCAAACAGCTGCTCAGGACAGTTTTTACCCTCAGCCCCACTTCTCATGAAGCAAGCTAAGACAGCAGAGGTGGACGTGTGCCCATCAATGATACATGTCATTCACTTGTAATCAGAACATCCATGTCCACTTTTAGCCAAACAATAGCCTTCTGACTAATTAGCAACTACAATCTTTCAACTCTAGCTTTAGTTTGACAGAGTTATTATCAAACCTTCCAAATTGGAACTGTCAGCAAGTCTTCAAATGTCCACATGTTCTAGAAAGAGTTAAAGTATCCCTCATAGGTCTTTGGCCTTTCTGCCTTTCTGGTAAAGCTAGCCATGTATTTGTGGAGGGACTGATCTCTGTCATGAATGCACAATTTCACTTAATTATCAGGCTCTTCATGCCCAGGGTAGACCTTTGGTCATAAGATGCTTGGTCTCCAGAAAGTTGCACCCAGAAACAAGCAAGGAACTGCCAATGCCTATAGTTCCAGCAATGGGGAGGCTGAGAAGGATGAGCATGAATTTGAACACAACTTGTACAATATAGTGAGACAAGGAAAGATGAAAAGGAAGAAGAGAGGAAGGAAGGAAGGAAGGAGAAGGAAGGAAGGTTAGGAGGGAGGGAGGGAGAAGAGAGGGAGGGAGGGAGGGAGGAAGGGAAAGAGGGAGGGAGGGAGGGAGAAAGGGAGGGAGGGAGAAAGGGATGGATGGAGGAGGGAGGGAGAAGGAGGG
Source organism: Typhlomys cinereus (assembly GCA_023101885.1). Lineage (NCBI taxonomy): Eukaryota > Metazoa > Chordata > Mammalia > Rodentia > Platacanthomyidae > Typhlomys > Typhlomys cinereus. Next base: position 408,180 of record JALPQD010000300.1, on the reverse strand, counting down.
AGGGAGGGAGGGAGGGAGGGAGGGTGTCTGTCTCAGGCACATGCCCTGAATCTGAGAGTCTAGTATGCTGATAACAGTGTTCTGTTGACACATTCTGCATTCAACAAGGCTAGAGATTTTAGATCCCTGGGACTCCATGAGGCCCACAGACTCTAAATGTTTTGGAAGCAAGGGCTGCATTACAACTTACTGAACAGCCTTCATGGCCTCTTATTGCAAAGATCTCCATTTAGAATCACTGATGTTCATTGATCATCTTGGCTCAGGAGCGCAAGCACACCTAGCTGGACCTAGGCTGTCTCCATAATGCAAAGAAACCTATCAGCACTGGGCTTTTCTAGCAGCAGGCGGATCAGAATCAGAATCATCTACTTTTTCCTGATGGTCTCTAGCAGATTTCTTTGACTTTCAGCCCATATGGTCTTGGCATTTACCAGCAGTAGCCTGTTTGTTTCTATGCCCAGGGGATTCTTCAAACAGGGCTGTCCTGTGGTGACAAGCTTTTAAAAAATGTGTTAATCTCATATGAACAGAGTAATATCCTTCTTCATTTCAAATGCAGGACTGCTTTCACTGAATAATGCATTAGCTCAGGCAGGCGTGGGCATGACCACTGTGTGATTCAAATTCTCAGCGCTGAGCAGCACCCTTCTTACGTGGAGGTAACTTTCTGAGCCACGAGTGGTCAAAATATCAGCCTCTGTGTCCAAATGTACTCAGTATCCAAAGAGCCCAGTCCACAAGCATGTAAGCAGAGAGCAGCCAGAGGTCACTTTTTGTCCCCGAACTGCTTGTTATCATCAGTGTGTTTTTGCCTACGAGGGAATCAGAGAAGTTGTCTTGTGGACTCCAATATCCAAAATCACACCCACACCCACACACACAACCACATGGACTTTTCTGTGTGTGTGACCTTGATAATCTATCACCCGTGGGAACTCAGAAACATTGACTTTCACCATAACTGCTTTAATCTGCCTAAGATACTTGGGTCAGAATTGGTCTTTTGCCAAACAGGGACACACTAAGGGCTGCACGAGACTTAGCACACTGTAGCAGTTTGCCTGCATTGTTGTTGACAAATTCATGACCAAATGACTAGAAGAAACAAGGGATTTTATTCTCTGTTATGATCCTCCAATGTTAGTCCAACTTGACAGGAAAGCACACACCAATAACCAAGGGCTGAGACCACTGGCCACACAGTATCCACAGGACTACTGACAGGGACAATTCTCACCTGCCAGACCAGTTTGATTTTGACGTGTCTGTACGTAGTTTTCTTTGGATTTGTTGAACATATCACTTCTGCATAGATTACCAAATCTGGGTCACAAAGATCTTTCCATTATTTTATTCAAATTTATACCTTGAGTCTTTTTTTTTTCTGGTAGGTTTTTTACAATATTAAAATGCTTTCGTTGGTGCAAAAAGTGTAGGCAAGTGACCCAGTTCATCTGTTGCTGTGGTAAAATATTGTGGCTCAAGTAATTTAAGGGAGAGAGGTTTATGATTCTGACTTATGGTTCCAGAGGCCATAAAGTCCATCATGGCAGGAAAGACACAGCTGAAGGCATGACAGCAAAGGCAGGAGGTGAACTCACGTTACAGCCGCCATCAGGAAGCAGTGTGCGAGCAGGAAGTGGGGTCAGGATGCCCCAGTTCAAAGTTCACCCCTGGTGATGTACTTCTTCCCACAAAGCTCCAACTCCTAAAGGTTCCATAACCTTTTCAAACAGCGCCCTAAGTGGTAGACCAAGTATTTAAACCCATGATACTGTGGGGGACAATTCACATTCAAACCAGGATAACTGGTGATATAGAGTATACTTAGCATTAAGGAGGGTCTCATTTAAAAGGAGGCAGTAAAAAGAATAAAAAAGCAATTATGATTCAAAAACTTTGAGGTTTGCTCTTGTTTTGCAATCAGTTTTTTTTTTTTCCTGATCTTCAAGTTGTACTATTTCTTCTGATTATGTAAGTGTTCAGGATAGATTTCTGGTTCTTTATTTTTAGTATTAAATGGAGTTTTATCCTGAGTCTCTTGAATATGTAGGTGTGTGTCTTTCAACAAGGCGTGGGAGTTTTCAGTTGTTATTTCTTGAGCACTGCACTTTTTTCTCACACTCTGGCACTTTAATGTGGGTCAGAGCTTTCGTGGCTACAATCTCGCATTTCCCTGGTGTTGCAGTCCACTTCCATGGTTGCTGATAAATGACCATCAAACAGCTTAAGGGAACAAGGGGTTTATTTTCTTACGACAGTCTGGTTACGGTTCTCAGTCCGGCTTGACAGGAGAGCATCCACTAACACCAGGGCCGAGGGAACTGGCCACACCATCACCACATAACGGCTGAGAGATGGACGATCCTGACTTGCCACACCAGCATGTCTGGCCAAGTGTACAAAAGGATGCCAATTCTCTCAACCAGCTCTCTGTGATTTATTCCAGGGCCTAGTCCCACCCACCATAGGCTGGGTCTTCCCCATCAGCTAGACAATCTCCTTCAGGTTCACTCTAGGCTCAATTCAACCACTAATTCTCTACAAATGTGCCCAGAGCTCAAATCCTCCACAGTCAAGTTGACACCTGCGCCTAACTATGACACCTGGGGTCTGGTCATTCTCCTTGTTCAGTCGGATCGTTTCTGTTGCTCCTGCTTCAGAGTCACTCACTCATTCTTCAGCTCTGGACGGCTACTGAGTCGCCTGAGGAAGTTTGTTTTCTGTTGCTGCAGTCTATTGATCTAAAATTTCTTTGTTATCTTTCATTTCTTTTTTCTGTTTTTCCATTTTTTTGAGGATATTGCTAGTGTTTTATAGCAGCCAGGAAAGTTTTGTGATGGTTTATAGCAGTGTTGACAGTTGCACGGTACTTGTTTAAAAGCCTTTGACAGGATGATCCCACCCTCTGCGCCACCCTTTTACAGACATTTACTTAACATATTTTCTTTTTGATTTGAGATTTTTCTAGATTCCTAGTCTGCTGCATTATTTTGAGCTTTTTCTCTAGACATTGTAAGTATTTTGTTGTGAAACTCTGGGTGCTTGAATCCACAAGGAGCACAGTGAGATTTTTGCTTTTGTCAATACTTAACCTGGCTATGTATGGACTGCATTTCAGCCTCCCTTTTAGAGATCTTGATCCTAATGATGGTTTATTTTTCAAAGCCTTTGCAGCGTTCCACCTGTGTGTCTTCCATTGGCCAATTTGGGACCAAGCAGTGGTCTATTAGCACACACTGCATTCAAGTATGCACCATTGTGAAGGGAGGGTGAGGCTCATTAACACCCTCTGATATCACTCTCTAGCACCTTTCCGCCCAGATATCTTCCTGGTATCTTTCCATGCCCTGGAACTCTTCCTTTCTGATTCTGCAGCCAGAAATCTGGGGCTTTAATTGCCATACTCTGGCATTACTTCTACCATTGTGCATTCATCCAAAGCCAAGTGTTGGGAGGATATGTGGAAAAAAATAATAGGCAAATCGACTGCCAGTTCAGTAGAACTTCCAGTTCTGGTGTGCAGTCTGTGCAGCTGCTGCCTCCTCTTCAGAGCTCTAGACAGCACTCTGTCAATCATCCTTGGCATTTGGGAGGCTAGACGGAGTGACAGGTACTTCCTCTGTCTTTTCTAGAACTAAATCTTGTCCCAGGATTTTTACGTTAGATATCGCATTTTTCACTTCTCAAGTTTGCAATTGTTTCTTCTTCTTCTTTTTTTTTAAGTGAATTTCCATGTTTCTACTGAGAATTGTTTTCTTTTATGGACTTCAACTGTGTTCAGCCTCATACAGCTTTTTTTGACGTATTTTCTTAACAGTTATACCATATGGGTCATCTGTAGGCTGGCAGCTGTTGGTCTTTTCCCTGGGGAATGGGTGACATCTTTCTGCAGTGTTTGTATGGTAGGTGGTTTGGGCGTGTATCTTTGGTATTGCTAATGTTATTTCAGTTAGACTTGGGATTATGTAGAATCTTTCTCCATGGGCTGTCTTCTCTAAATTTCACTCCCCACCACAACCTGCCTGCCTGATTTTGCTTAATTTACAAGTCCTTATGTAATTTCCTTTAAAACTTTTTTAGAGTGTCTAATACAATTTGTATGGGTATCCAATAGAGGTAGAGGGCAAGAAAGAGTATAGTCAGCATACTACATAAAATCAGAAATCTGCTTTTGTTTGTCATTTTCCTAAACACAAAGTACTTGTTGAACAAATAAGTGAAGACATGAACTGCCTGTAATTGAAGGTTCTTTTTTTCCCCCTCCAATCTGTTCCTGAATTATTTGCATTTTCTTTTTTGGCAGTTCATTTAAAGGCTCCCCATGATGTGAATGTTGAAAATGTGAGTGCCACAGAAGCCAGGATGACCTGGAAGGTACACACTCTCGGAGGCAACTACACACTTCTGTGTCAGGTTGAACTCCAGCATGAAGGAGAAGTGATACAGGTAAGAACACTGCTTAGTTTCTTCCCCTCTTAAAAAATTCTTACTGTTCTGAACAGGCGCTGATAGAGCCAAGTCCCTTTGACTTGGTGGCTACACCTATAATCCTAGTGCTTAGGAAGCTGATGCAGCAGATCTTAAGTTTGAAGCCCATCTGCTCTACACAGTGGGACAATGTCTCACACATACACATACACAAAGTGAACAAAATACCCCTTCCTTCAGGCTGCGCAGGATGCTGTCCACAGTAATCTCTGCATGTGGAAGGCAAAGGCAAAGGCAGGAGGAAAGCTGGAAGTGGGCCTGTTCTGCAAAACGAGCTCCATGCCAGTCAGGGCTACATGTAAGATCCTGTCCCAGAGAACACAGCACGTCCGCCAGGATGGCTCAGCAAGACATGCGCTGTACAAGCCAGAAAATCCGAGCTTCACCTCTGGATTCCATGTGGAGGTGGATGGACAGAACTGTTTCCACAAAGTCCTCTGACCTTCCTTATGTACGCACATGCACACGCATAATAAGAAAAATAGAAAATGAACAGTAAAACAAAAGTCAACCAATCAAATAGGCTCTTACTTCTGTGTTGATTCCACGGTGTGGAACATCTTATTTAAAAGGGCCATAAAATTAGTGTAGATTCAAGCAGGCCTTTGGGATTCTTTACCCTCAAAGAAAAAAACAGCCTTACCTCAAATCAGAATTTGCTGTGCTCCCATTTGACTGTGTGTTTTCATGTACACCCCTGTATTCTTCCTTTTCCACCTTCTCTTTATTGTTCAAGGAGCACAACATTTCGGTGGTCAGAGGGCACGGCGAGGACCTCCTCAGAGACCTGGAACCCGACACCAGGTACCAGGCCCAGGTGCGCTGCGCAGATGCCAACCACTTCTGGAAATGGAGTGAGTGGACTCTCCAAACCCTCACCACGCCTAAGACTGGTACGTTCACCTCCACCACTGAGGATCTGAACTTCAGGAAGTGATTTGGCTTTCCGCTGCACTTCACTTGTACCAAAAACTCAGAGAAAACTATTAAAATAGGAAGAGGAAACCATTTTTAAAAATTAAATGCCTAATTATGCAAAAGGATATTAACCGCAAGCATTTGGTGTCAGTGTGATTTCTAGTGTGATTTCTTTTCTTCTTCCCCCCACTCCACACCAAGTAATTTCTAAGCTGTATCTACATTGGATTTGGGGCTGTGTCACTTTGTATAGCCCTTTAACTTAGGACCGAGGACAAGGAGAATCATGAATAGCTGAAAAACTAGCCCATGCTACACAGCCCCACACTGTTTGGGGAATGCGATGATCACCTGAACATTAATCTTTATGAGTGAGTGGTTAATTGCAGTATCAGTCCACTGGGAGCAGTGGAGGGTGCAAGGTGAGTCTTAGTAGGTTTTTTGGAAGCTGACTGCACAGAGTTCCCGTCCATGGACTATTAGGAGACAAGATGCCCTAGTCTGGCTCCCAGCTCACTCCAGCTCAAGACGATAAAGTATTACATAGCGTGGCTTGGTGGAGAGATGTTTTTGAGAACAGGTTTAGCTATGAGGTGTGCCGTGAGGACCAGTGGCAGAGGACGTCATGCCACTGTGTTTCTTGCCCATTTGTCTCCAGGGATGTGCTAAAAAGACATCAGCCATGCTGACAGCTGAAGACAGCCAATCTCCTAGTTGGGGAACGCTAGGAATTCTTTTTTGACTATGACCTTGTCTGATTCTTGTCAGGCTGACTGGAAAAGAACTCTGACAATGGAACGTATGATTGTGTACAGAATATAGTGGAGTTCATAAATATCAAGAAAAATTAATTTGCAAACTAAAAGTAAATTTCATATCCATCTTCATAGGACTTTCTTACCATTCTTACAAGTCAGCAATGAAAGTATTTATTTCCTGAAGCTTAAAATGAGTTATATTAATTGCATCCTTTTTCCATCATCAAAGCATTTTTATGAGCATTCTGCTGAACATGGTCATGAAATCTGAACCTGAAATTCACTTCCTGGAGGTGATTAATGTCATAACCCAGAGAACCTCTCTGCTGGTGCCATTTAGTTTATGTTTGCTGTGGTGTTTCTGTAGTTTTTGTTTGTTTGTTGAGCACTTATCAGTCCACAGAATTACCAGGGGGCAAATGATTTAACATATGTAAAACAACTAGCACACCATCTAGAAACACGAGCTGTTGTTTTCTATTAATTAGTTTTTCCCCAACCATTTCAAAGGGTAGTACCCCAGAATTGATTTGGGCTAAGAAACCAATTCTGCCAGTTGGGTTTGTAGCTCAATGGTTAGAACCTAAGTCTAATCTCCAGCAATGGAAAAAAAGGTACATGGAGATAAACAGATGATAGATAGATAAATAGACAGGTAGACAGATAATAGATAATAGGCTATAGGAAGAGAGGAATTCTTCCTCCTAAGATATTGCTTGATCAAGCTTGGATGCAATGCAAATGGACCAATCAGTAAATCAGTTTACACGAATTTCTGAGCAAGACTCAAAGAGAAGAGAAAGGCTGGACAGAAGGGAGGCTGCTTTGTGGGTTTCTTCACTTTTTAAAGTTTGATTTTTTAAATTTAGTTTTCTTTTTTCAGATTTCATATGTGAATACAATGAATTTATTATTCTTACCCTTTATTAACCAGCCCCATCTCTCCCCTTCCTTTTCCTACTACAAACCTTCTTCCCCTCCAATCTCCCACTTATTTTCATGCCTTTTTGGGCTTCATCTGGGTTGCCTTTGATGACACGTGTCTGACTCTGGCTGAAACAGGAATCGTGGATCAGTGTGTATGCCGTGCAGGAAAGCCATTCTCAGCTCACTTTTCCCTCACTCATTGAGCGGCTTTATGGAGTTTGTCTCAAGTGCCAGGCCCAGAGCCAGATGTGAGAGTTTCAAAGTCAGAAGAGTCAAAGAACAGAAACCTCATGCTCCAGTTTACTGGCACAGAGACCACACAGGTGAAGTCAAGACAGAGAGGCAGCGGCACCCGTGTGCCCACAGGAGACCAAGCTTCGGCATTGGAGGGGATCAAGTAGGCATTTCCAGGCTGTGGCCTCAGTGAGGGGCAGCCAGAGGAAATCACAAAATCCAGAAAGAGCTCCTGGCTTCCTGTCTCAGGGCTCCTTAGTTACTGCACCTCTCTCTTGGATTTTTGCAAGTGGCTCAAAGAAAACAGCAATGATTCTCTATCTTGAAATCCAAAAATTGGGAAATTAACTTACCTCCTGGAATTGTTCGAATGAATGAAACTTCTTTGGTGGCTTCCCAAGGTGTTAGGACTGGACATTCACATAGGTTTCTAATTTGGCACCATGTTGAAGGGCCACTGCTCTTTCACATTGTATTCTTCATTTTCATGTATATGTGTACATATGCAATTTGCATATGTGTAAGCATGCATGTGTGCAAAGGTGTATGTGCTCATGCATGTGGAGGTCCAAGGTTGATATTCCACCCTAATCTTTGAGGCAGGGTCTCTCAAACCCAGTACTTACCTATACACTTGTATGAAAATGTCCTTATATAACACAGTATGAGGTACAATAAAAAACATTTGACAAAAACAAATTTAATCAGCTACGATGTATACACTTCATGAGGAGTGGGCAGTATGGCTGTGGACAGGTGAAGTGGATGGAAGACTCAGTGTGTGTGGTCCTCTGGCTGACAGATGGTCACGATGCCTTAGGAAAGATGGGAAACCTGTGCTGTTCTGCACACACATTGTGACCCAGGAATTTTCCTTCGATTAATTTCAGCTCCCTCAGAAGCCCTTGATGTCTGGAGAGAAGTGAGGTCAGAAAATGGAAGTCACACTGTGACCTTGTTCTGGAAGGTAAGCTCTGAAGCTCCCATAGTCCCCAGCTAGGACGCCTCAATACCAGCCCCATGTCGTCACTCACTGATAGGGGGACCCCTTCACACAGTCAGTCTTATGCAGTTCTTACCAAGATGAGACCCTCTCCAATCTCCTGTCCTAGTACTTGAATTACATCAGCTTCTCAGATAGCCCACACCAGAAATAGTCTATTCTAATTACTAGAGGTTTTCTCTGTATGTTCCACTCAGGCGCACCCCTAACTTTTTCAATGTCCAAGGTAAGGGCATCTATGGAGAATCATACAACCTCTATCTTTAAAGTAGATTGACTTTAAAAGTGACAACTCAAGCTATTAAACTGTAATGTAAGGTGATCATTATCCTTCTGCCCCAGCCTGATACACTTCTTGACAACCCGGAAGGCCAGCTGTGTATTCAGAACTCTAGGATCCCTGTTTCGCTGATGTGCTGATAGGTGAGGGCTGGTCTTCAGTCAGGACCCGCCAGACTCTGTTTCCTATTTTAGGTTCGTTCACGTGCAGGGACCTGCCAGACTGATGCCCAGGATCTATCCACACCTCAAACAGCTGTTTATTGGCTTTGGGACTAGGGGTGTACACACAGAGCAAGGCATGGCTGTCCTGGGGAGGGCAGGCTCCCCAGGGACAGGCACTGCCTGCAGGGATGGGACTGGGAGCAGGAGACTTTTCATGACAGGGAGGATCGGACAGCAGAGGAGCTCAGGCTCTGGGAGGTGGGGGGGGGGGAGCGACCAGCCCCAGGCTCCCCTGCGGGGCTTCAGGGTAGTACTGTTGCACTCACTGTAAGCTGATACTTCTGACACTTCAACTATTTTTTGAGTCACCCATGCCCCAGGCTGGACTTGGATGGAATCCTTTCTTTGGTACTGGTGCCTTGTACCTGGAGTAAAGAGTCATAGTCTTTTACATCTCCCCAGGAAAAGTCGTGGGGCAATTCCTGATTGCCAAATGATAAAATATAATCAGTGATGAGAACACACGCTCTTGGGCACACCTGACTCTCTGGATCCCAGCTGCATACTTACAAGCTGTGACATTTGGAGGAAATTTCTATGTCCCTGTTTGCTTTTCTGTGATATGGAATTGATAGCTACTTATTTCCTGAATCATTATGGGAATTAGTTGAGTTTTAATTACATAAATGTTGGTTGTAACTATGGATTATCTATTAGTGTCTTCTCTGAACATCCTCCCAAATTTTATTTTTCTTCCAAGTTAAAGGGGTGATTTCAGACATGGTCCTTGCTCATTATCCCCCAAATGATCCTCATCTCTTTTCAATTCGAATGCCTGATTCCAAACTTGGTGTGGAAATGATTTCTCTGTTGAACTGGGAAAATGTGCTGGTGTGTGTGTGTGTGTGTGTGTGTGTGTGTGTGTGTGTGTGTCTGTATACTAGGTATGTGCAGGTATGTACTGGGGTTTGTGTATATGTTGGTGCTGGTATGTGTGTTTGTCATAGATGCATGTGTATGTTTGCTGGAATATTTGTATTTTTGCTGGTTTTCTGACTGTGGGTTGGGTGGTGGGAGAAGAAATGAAATTTATACCCATTCTTTAAATTAAGCCCACCTTGAAATTATCTTTTTTTTCAGCCACTGTCAAAATCTCAGGCCAATGGCAAGATTCTGTTCTATAATATAATTGTACAAGATCTAGAGAAGCCATCCCACATAAAGAGCAGCACCGCCCAGCCACCAGTCACTCACACACAACTGAGCCTTCCGCAGAGCTCCTACCGGATCCACGTGTTGGTCCAACAACAGTGTGGGCACGTCACCTGCCTCAGTAATGGTCATCTCTAGAGACTCTGGAAATGGTGAGTTGGGGGCTAGTTTTCATTCTGTAAGAAAGTGTGGGTGCTACTTTGAGCAAATGATGGACAAATTGAGAAACAGTAATTTGGAGCAGCCATGCCCTGTAAGTTATTCCCTTTGGGGTCAGGGCAATCGGCAAGTTTCATGGCGATTGTACCCTGACGGTGGCAGATTCAGCCACAGTCTAGCAGATTTCTACCCAAGAAATGATCTCAAATTCCCCGAAGCAAATTCATCTCTCGCTGAAAGTTAGGGACAGTGTCCCAGAACTTTGTGGCTTGTAAGACATGGGCCACAGTCACTGGATAAATAAATATGTAGCCACCTGTGTCACCTATAAACAGCCTATAAAGTAGCTGGGCACAGTGGTGCAGGCCTGTAAACTTGGCACTGGGGGGTTGAGGCAGGAGGATAACAGGTTTGATATTAGCTTCTTTTATATAGCAAGGAGGGAGAGAGAGAGAGAGAGAGAGAGAGAGAGAGAGAGAGAGACACCCATGAACATCCCAGACATCATACGGAGAACTGGTGTGATCTTTGTGATTTTTCGGGATTTATTCCGCAGTTCTACAAATTCTAAAGACTAAAGGATGACAACTAGCCAATGTCTTAGCCTGCAAAACAGTCAATAAAGTGGAAATGACCTCATATGCAAAACAGTATTATTAATTTCCTTCTTGGCAGAGCCATAGACAAGTTTGGACAGAGTAAAATCTCCAGTGACATGGTATGAGGTGGTGCACATGTGGGTATGACGCAGCTGGGAGTTGCCATCCTGAAGTCTTTCATGAACCTCACAACACTGCCAACCTGAAGCCATTCATGAACCTTGCAGCAATGCCATCCTTTAGTTCCGCTCAAGAGACTGTGAGAGGTTCTGTTGTACCTATTGTTTATATTTAGTTTAGGCTAAGTGAATTAAATTGCAGTTTTATTTTTTATTTATTTTTAAAGAACTGCCCAGAATGTGTATGCTAAGGTAGATAAATTAGTGTTGTACCAAGAAGGACAGTCTTGGGAACTGCTAAGCATAGCTTAACTTTGTAAAGATCAGTATTAGAGGACAGGTGTACTCTGAAGTCATTTCCTTCAGCCAGTGGAGGCAGGCAGACCCGAGAAAGATTGCTTCACACAATGCCAGGCAAAGGAACTGTGCTGAGTGCTATATCGGTTTGGGGAGTTAGGGGTTCTCTGTCTATGTGTTCCCACCATGCAGTCCCATTCGATGCCTGCCTTCAGGTTCCCAGACCTCCCACAGGAGGCTCCGTCTAGTCTGCTGTAAGTGGTCCAAGTTCTTGAATCACCATGGTATATGAAGTCACCATGTCCTATGAAAGAAACTAATATTATAACCCAGTTTCCATTAGGGTGCGAATAGCTAGAAGAAAAAAAAGAGATTCCCCTTGTACTTCACCCGTCCTCTAAAAAGCAGACTGCCGAGAGTTAAACTCCTGGGTTTGGAGTGTATCTCAACAAATGAAGGGAAAGATCTCAGCCTCCATGTGAGATTTGTGTTTTTAACGGGAGGGCAAGGAAGCCACGCGGGTTAAGTATATAAAACCTTCTTGGACTTTTACCTCAAATCTGGGACTGCGTATTATTCCTCTGGGTGTCCCCAGCTCCACAAGAGTGAAAACTCCATATTTTCATGCCAGTATTCGCTTGTGGTTAGAACACGGCTGCCCAGTTAAAAGGTGAGCTGGGAAGGTGGGGAGAGGGAGTTAACTTTGCAGGTCATCTCAGGGAAGCAGTCCAAATTCTTCTGCCTTGAGGTCAAGGTGTGGCCTTACTCATATCCCTGAAACTGGTAATTTCTCAAAGCCACACCAGGTTTTCACCCCTGAAGGGTTTACATGAGATACCATTACTTAGGGGCTGACCTGAGGCAGATCATCCAGGTGGTCTCTGTTCCCTTTGGACGGAAAAGAGACAAAAGGGGAAATGCCATGCAAGACATACGCCTCCCCAAACCCTATCCTGAACCACCTACTACCTCCGGCTGTCTCACCAACCACGGTTTCCAACACCCCTCAAAACACAACAACCCCATGGGAATGATGCTTTCACACGGTCTCTGTATAGGTTCTACTTGTACCTTGTTGGCTGATGGCTACAAAATCCTTAGCTCATATAAAAAAAACTCTGACACTGGGATTATCTTGCTGGTGATAGTTTGCTGATCTCTCTTCTAGCTGTCAAAGTCCAGCGGGGTATCAGGATGAGACACACATGAAAGTCAGGACACACCTATGAAAGCTTTCCGCCTGTAGTCATTCGCTTTTACCTATGAGAGACTGTTAGTCAGCTTTCTATTGCTTTGACAAAATACCTGAAAGAAACAATGTAGAAGAGGAAAAGATTTGTTTTGACTCATGGTTCCTGAGGTTGACTTCATGGTTGGTTGTCTAGCTGCTCTTTGGCCTGTGGCCACATACCATACCATACAACATATCATGGTGAGGTACATGTGATAGAGCAAGACAGTTTTCAGGAAGCAAAGGGAGAGGTCAGAGGCGGGGTCCCAGTGTCTTCTACCATTTATAGCATGCTCCAATGACCCAATTCCCTTCTGCTAGGCTCCATGTCATAAAGGGCCTGCTATCCCTCAACGGTATCATGTGCTGGGGAGCAGGCCATTAAAATACTAAATGTCTCTGGGGGGACATTTTAGAACATAGACTACAAACAAACATTGCAAATGTTTATTTTCTTCCAAGGAAATTATAAAAATAAGTGAGATACATTCCTTTGACTGTCTTTATAGAACAGGTTGAAGAAAAGGAAATTAAAGGCACAGAGGATGGGTTCGTTATTTCTTGGGAACCCCGATCTGAAAACAACACAGGTTATGTTGTGGACTGGTGTGACTATACCCAGGACCAGCTCTGTGACTTGCAGTGGAAGAAGCTAGGCCCCAATATCACAAGCACCACCATCAGCTCAGGTAAGCAGAACTCACATGACTCATCTTACTGTGTTCTCGCAGCAAAGTCATCCTGGAGTTCGGGTCGACCTTTGTATTAAGCTCCTAATTCTCAACTGCAGCTTGGGTACTTGGCATTCAGATTTTTATGAGAATGTGTTTTCAGCTTTGGGATTTAAAAATACATTGCAGAATATGTGTGTGAGACCCACAGCAGATTTTGGTTAAGTTTCTCCTTTAAATCAGAGCACAGCAACAGTTTTGCAGAGAAATGCATGGTCTTGAGATACTTAGGGAATCGAGTTGATGGGAGTAAAAAAAATCAGCTCTCAACTTTTATAAATTCTTAGAATTTGAACTCTCATCTCCCACACTGGGTCTGTAACTTGATAACTGCTGCTTTAGCAGAGTCAAAGAAGCTCAAGTCTGGGTGTAAACAGGGGCACTGAGTTCACCATCTTTGAGGCTGAAGGAAGGATTCAGAATTGTCAGGTCTAGTATATGATACAGGTCTCTGCCATGCTTAGAGGCTTGGTGGTCTGCAGAGGTACAGGTGAAAGGGAAAATAAGGCAGTAGAAAGTAAGATGTCAAGACTCTGGTTTTAATGGGAAGACAGAAGGCAAGTGCTGTCAGGGAGTCACTGTCAAAGGAGGGGGTGAAATGACTGATGTGCATGGTCTGATACACTGCAATATTCTTCGCATGGGTGTGACTGGCTGAGGATTCCAGTTCTAGAAGATATTGCACATCGCACTCCCTGCAGCCTTTGCTGGAGACAACACCCAGGTCAGGTGTTTGCCACATGCACAGAAGGAAGATTCTGAGACTTATAGACTAGGTAGTAGTAGAGAAACCTTTTGAGAAGGAAATCATTAGGGGAATCACCACTCAATGTTCATTCACTTCTTTTTTTCAGCATTAAAATGGATGTCATTCTGTGTTCTTAAAAATCTTTTTGACTTCTCTTCTCCAGATGCTTTTAAACCAGGGGTCCGATACAACTTTAAGATTTATGAACTGTCTTCACAAAGGACTGCTTATTTAGTACAGAAACAAACAGGATATTCTCAGGAGCTGGGTAAGTGAAAGGCATTTATTTAGCCCACATCCTCCCCATGTCTTGGCTTTGGGTTTAGGAAGATTCATCCTTTTATTTAATTTTCATAGTCTCATTGATCTTAGAAATTGCATTAAAATTTGTTTTAAATCAAACAAAACATACTCATTATGACAATCAAAATGAAATTGTTGATATATTAACATTGTTAGAAATATGTGTGGAGTCTCTCAAATAATACCACTCAAGTTAATGAATCTCAGCAAGGTCAATTTCTTTTGATCAAAAGGGTGTCTATGGCTAATCACAATGGAGGCAACTCAGGCATGCCTACCCAGATATCTGGGACCCTTTAAGTACCTGACACAAGAGAGAGGGTCTGGACTGTCCTTCCACTGGCTGAGGTTTAGTGTTACAATCTAAATTGCAATCGCCTAATTTTAATAATTAGCATTGCAGACAAGCTTTTTGTATAGTGCCCCTTGCTGCCTGGAAGCAATCTAATTGTAATTCCTACAATTCTTGAATTCCTCCTCCTACTTAACGAGTTCCGTAGTCAGGCATAGTCACTGGATAGTGAATCTTGTATGAGACAGATAAACAAATGCTGAGAAAAGACAGATATTTCTCATGTGTCTAACAATACCCACAGGCAAGCATCCAGTTCCTGTTTCTATCCTAATGTCCTTTTGCTGTACAGATATCCACTTTTAAGCAAAAATGGAACCTGTGGCAGTTAGTAAAAAATGCCAACTTCGCAAGCTAGGGATGAACTTTTAGGAACATGCGTGAAGAATAGTAGCTAAGGCAAGCTCTGAGCAGGCCTGTGGGAGATTGTCTAACGGAAGCGGAAAGAACCAGCTGGACAATTCAAATGATGACAATGATTTTCACTGGAAACTATAAAACTCATTTTCCAATGCTTGTAGCTCTATGTGTTTTCTGTCTTCCTTTGCCTTCTCTGTTAGGTCATTCCAACCAAGTTCTTTATCTAAATCCATCATCATGATTTTTGAATGAAGTCTTGGAGGAAAACACTCGTGTCTAAGGGTTAGAACGTCTGAAATGCCTGTCGTTTATTTTCCAATACTAAAATCTTTGGGTCACATTGTAAAGTGGCCTTGTAAGTACACCCATGTCTCAGGAGCAGGGGGAGACCCCGGAAGAGGCTTCACAAGGTCCTTCCCAGCGCTCTCTAGGGATACTGCGATAACTAGGCTGACTAACCCTGGGAGCTGGGGTTCCTCAAAATCCCGCTGGCCTCTTTCTCCCTTCTTCCTCATATCTGCCCATTCACTGGCTCAAAAACTATTGTTTAGACTTCAAGGGCAGAATCAAGTCTTTGATAGACTTTCCATTAAATTTTTTTTTTTCCTGAGAGATTTTCAACCATTAATCTTTTTCTCTGGGCATTTATGTGTTTATCTATAAAAGGCAAGGCTTGAGCAAAGTAACTGCTTAGACCCTTCCCAGTGCTGGGCATAAATTCTCTAGGAGACATAAAATGTCTTAACCTGGCAAAAGCTCTTTGAATCTGCAGCATTCCTGTGGTCTGTGTTCAATTTACAGGCAGTCCTGAGACCATTTTCAAATCCTGACTTTTTTCTCTTCTTATCCCTACTTCCTTTCCCAGCCCCCCTGAAGAGCCCAGAAGTGATCATAAGTAACCTGACCTCCAACTCCTTCTCGATGAGCTGGCAGGATTATGCCATCCAGTCCCAATCTGGTTTCATACAAGGCTACCGCGTCTACCTGAAATCCAAGGAGTCACAGTGTCCCGGGGGATCGAGAAAGGCTGTTCTTCCAGGTGACAATCGCTTGTTCACCCACGTCTACACTGATCCACGCTCGTCCACGCTCGGGACCTCACTGCTCCCATGCACAGCAGAGCGAGAGGCTCTGGGTTCCATCTACAGCATGGGGGAAGAAACACAGGATCCGGCACAGGCTACCTTCGGCTGCCCTTGGGCTGGACGCTCTTTCTCTGTCATTTTAGGCTTAAAAATGAGGGAGGTAGAACACGAGGATATGTGAGAGGTTGTATGGTAACTCACCTCGAAACCAAAACTACCATCAGCTCCTTCTTGCCTCTGAGCGAACTTTCCGACTTGCCTTTTCTCCTCTCACTTAGTCAAGGTTCTAACTGTTATTTCTGGTCACTGAACATCAAGTCAGGGCCTCACATGTTGGGCAAGTGAGTAATCTCTCCGCGAGCTGCATCCCCGGCCTTAGAATTGTGTCCAGTACTCTCTGTTACTATACTTGGCACAGCTCTGCCGGGATCAGCAGTGCACCTTACTTGGCGGACTGCTCTGTTAGATGTTAGGTCTAACTGCCCCTCTCCGACGTTCCTGTTCAGGCAAAGAACCATCCCAGTTCCAGTTCTACTTAGACGAGGCAGCTGCACCTCCCAAGGACGGCGCCACAGCCCCAGTCCACCTGCAACGAAGATAAACTGCCACATTCTCCCAAGGACGTTTTCACCCACCCCAAGACAAGCCCCCCTCTTCCTATCCTAGTTCTTTTCCAACTCCATGCCCCTGGCCTACAGTCACACTCCTGTCCCCATGGTCACATGATCATGCCCAGTAAGAGACCCCCAAAACTAGATTTCCTTTCCATGCCTGCCCCCCCCTTCTCTCTGCTTCTGAGACAGCCATGCTGTTTGCCTATTTTGTCCTGCTTCCTTGATACTAAATCTCTTTTGTATGTTATGTGCTGGTTTTGGTGTGACTTTGTATATCCCTGATCATTCCTAGGTAGGGGGGCTTTCAAGAGCCCCCACACTTTGTTCATTGTGTCCTGTTCTGAAGTTTTCCTTAGGGTAATCAATGTGGTGAAATTACAATTTCATTTTGGTTAGGTTTAAAAGTGCATAGGCAGCTGGAGAGACCTGTCCACTCAGTCACACTCTGTTACTATTATTGAGACAGGCTGACCTTGACCTTTCTGCCTCCACTTCCTGGGTATTGGAGTGATAGGATGGGTCGCTGTACCCAGTTTGTAGAGTAATGGGGATGAACCTCAGGTCTTGTGAATGTTAGTCAGGCATCTATTAACTGAGCCACACCTGGCCCCAATACCAGGCTCCTAAGAAAATTTTGAAAGTAACATTGTTTTTGAAATTACAGGCTGTGCAGTGTGCTGCATGTTTGACATCCAGGACCCCAAACGAAAGACACTCACTGTGAAAAACCTGCGGCCAGAAACCTCCTATGAGTTTCTCGTCACTTCATACACAAGAGCGGGTGAAAGCCCCGGGAAGACTTTCAGGAAGGTCACGACTCAGGACGAGCACTGTGAGTTGCGGATGCAGTTGCAGAACTGCAGCCATGACTTTGTCTAGACGGAGAATGTTCTACCACTTTCTCTTCTCCTCTTGCTCTTTCACAGAAGGTTACCCAGAATTCTAGTCCAAACACCGGAAGAATGGTGGGAATCTGACTTTCCTCTTGTCCCTTCTCTGGAAGTCCATCTTGGAGTCATCTAAAAATCATAGAGGACTTTGGCTGACATCAGAAGGGAGCAGGCTGCTCAGTTTCCATGAGGCAGACCGACCCCGTACTTCCTGCTGTGCCAGGGCTTCTAGGGGCAGCTGGAGCTAGCAACGTGGGTGGGATGAGCGGACACAGCACAGGCTCTGGATTTATGCACTCTGTTTGGGAAAAGGATCAGAGAGAAGGTGGACAAAAGACTGAATTCCCATGGCAACTCCTGACAGCCAGTGACTGGGGACTGTGGGGTGTGGGGGGGAGGATGTCTTCCAGGAAGGCCTCGGAGGAGGGACAAGCTGGAAGGGATCTTGAAGGCTGAACTGTATGGACAGGATGATCACACTAGGAGAACCGTGGACCCTGGAATGGCCAGATATACACACGGCCACAGGGCTGATGGTCTCGATGGGCTAGCTACCCTGACTGTTCACGGCTAGACGTAAGTCATGACTAGAGGTCTCCGAGCCCACATAGAACTCTAAATCAAGAACATGCTTGCCATTTGAAGGTGAGCTTTAAACGCACTCTGTGTTATCCTTCGCCACCTTTGGAACTGGCTGGTAGGCACACATCTGTACATACAGCATCCACACGATTATTTTTTAGTATCTTTCCAAGATTTTGTTGATTTTCCTTATGCTACTCACCCTTATGACCTTTTGCTGGTGGCTTTGATTACATTGGTCATTATAAGAAAGGTTTGAGCTATTTACAATTTCCGGACAAAGACTGAATACATTTGTAAACAGGAAACTATGTGACTAGCACCCATCTAACTGTACCTCAGTCCTTATTAAATAGGAATGAAACATGCCAGCATTTGCTAAAATGAGGCTGTGGGCTAAAACAATAAAATGAACAAAAAAGGCCAACCTAAGGAATACTCAAACACTAAATTGTGATACAATTTGCTTATTTTATTGATACCTTCTCAGCACAGTTCCTTCTCACATAAATTGGCATGTTGAAGCTTTCTGGAGACTAGGTTACTAAACAGAACTAAGGGGTAGAGAAGGAGTCCCTGGGGCTGTGCACGGTGCCCAATCCAACGGTAGTTTCTCTGTGTTTGGACATTTGTTATTGTTTCCCTTGAGCTGAATGGATGTGAGGATTCAGGTGGCCTTGCAATGAAAGATGCTGGTGTGAAAGCAGTGTCCATTGGCTGACCTCCGCCCAGGCTGCGGAGATGCGGGGTGGCAGCACATCTCTGCCAGCATGTCAGGGGAGACGGGGTGCCCTGCACAAGCGGGGCTCTGCTGCTAACACACCAGGCAAAACTTGCCACTTTGTTTATAGAGATGCAGCCTACTGCAAGCCAAGAGTGTCTGGGATGAATTTTTCAGTCGTGCGGACAGAAATGGGTTATGTTTGAGCTGAAGGTGCCGTGAAGGTGCCGTTTTAAAACTGACCTGAGAATACCTGACAGACAATAGACAGAGAATCCCAAATGCCGGAAGAGACGCAGAAAAACTGGAACTCTCACACCTTAGAGGCGGGAAAGAACAGGTACAAGCAACTTGGAGAAATTATATGGCAATATCAGAATCTTCCAAGGCATGTTTTTAACTTATGGCTGAGATGTTTACTTTAGACACGTCACTTAAAGAAATGTCTCTCTGTGTATATCAAGAAACACCTAGAGACAAGCAACAGAATGCACAATCCAGGACAGCCACAATAATGAGCCATCTATAGTCATAAAAATAACAGCACGGGTGGAACTCACAAATGCAATGCTGAATGAAAGAAGCCAGGCATGACTCTTGCTGTGTGATTCCATCCGAGTGCACACTGAGCTTGGCTGGTGGTCCTTTCGCTTCCCCATCAGGCAGAATTCAGAATCCATCTTCCTTGGAAGTTGTCCACAGTGGAGAATCTAAAAGCCTTAGGGGCATAGAAGTGTGTGGCCAGTGGTATTTTCCACGCAACAGGACTGCAAGCTGCGTCTATTTTCACAAGACCTGCACAGGATTTGGCTTAGCAACATTTGGTCATGAAAGGGGAAAGGGATCAGAAGATTCCATGCCTCCCTGAGAGACTAATGAGGGTTAATGTTGGGTGCGGGAGAGCAGCTGCCTTCCTCCATGGTATGCCTGCCGGTATACCTTGCTCCAGAAAGCATCCAGGTACATACAATTCACAGTAACCTTAGTAAGACACACACACAGACATGAGAGCAGGAGGGAGGTTGGTGGGGAAGAAGCAAAGTGTGTAGTGGGAGAAAGGGTATTAGTTAGGTAATAAGAAGTGAAGATGACACAAATTCATTGCATTTATATATAAATCTCTAAAAACAGCATAGACCTTTTTCAGAGTTTTACGAGATTAAATGTTTTCTCAAATCCCACTATGTAGGACTTATTTGTGACGAGAAATGTTTTTCCAGAATTAAACTCATAAAAAGAACTTGTATTGGCGCTTGCCTTATAAGTATATTTGAAAAAAAAAAAAACATGTCTAATGTATTCTCCCTCGGCAACTTTCATTCCTTGAAGGAGGTAGGCGTGCATATGAGAAAGATGTCTTCTCTTCCCTTCTCAGCCTACATGCTGCTTCAGACCATACTGCCTGTGACTCTCTGCCTCTTGCTCGTCATGGTCGTGTGCTATTGGAAAAGTCACTGGTAAGTGAGATTCCATCCAAGAACCCAAGAAAATCCCCAAGACAGAAATGGAGGGAAGTACTTCGTATTAAAAATAAAGTTCTGAAAGGAAGCGGTGTGCGGTCAGGGTGAAAGTGTAAGATTTGCCTGACTGTCTTGCCTTCTGGGTTACCTGGAGACAATTTCAAGTAAGTTTCTTGTTGCTGTCATTTGTGCTTGGCAGGCAGATAAGGGGCATGTAGGCAGAGAAGGGGCTGCGTGCGCAGTGATTGGGATGATGATGCTACAGTGATGGGCGCATCTCCCTGCAACCAGTGAGGGAATCGCTGCAAGGACGCAGGGAGCAGACCAAGGGCAGCACACAGGAACGTGATGCAGAGTTCTCCCGCTTAGCTTTGCACCACACCCTGAATGTCAGGTGTCTTCCTCACTGTTCTAGGGTGAAGGAGAAGTGCTATCCCGACATCCCAGACCCTTACAAGAGCAGCATCCTGTCGGCGATCAAATCGAAGGTAAATGTGAGCAAGCTGTATGCACGGCATGTGCTGTGAAGGGCTCCTGTGGCCCTGGTCGCCCAGCACACAGGACACAGAGGCAGACAGATTGCCGAGTCCGGGACAGCCCTGGTCTGTAAAGTGAGTTCTAGCTTGACCCTGTCACACCAACCGTCCACTAATACTTCTCCAGCCCTCTCCAGGAGAATATTACAAATGAGAACCGCTCCCAAGCACGCCTGAGACAGGTGATGAAGGGGCTGGGATCCTGCTCAGAACGCTTCCCCAGCACTGCTTTGAACACCAGCATAGATAGACCAAGCAGCTGGGACTGGAGAGTTGGGTTTCTTTGGACCCGGTGAGATATTTGGTTTTCACCACCACCTCAAGTTCATGTGACCAGGAAGAAACAAAATCCTAAGTGTCGCTTGCACACCTAACAGATGCACTTCTCTGCACACACACGTGTTCATGTTTATATACTTGTCTTTCCTTTGCAGAACCTAACGATCATGAATGTCAAAGACTGCATTCCAGATGTTCTTGAAGTTATAAACAAGGCAGATGGTACCAAGGGAGCGTGCACGGGCTCTGGAAAGCCACACAGAGAAAACACCTCTGCTCAGCTTGCGTACCTCTGCCTCCTGCACACAGAAAGGAATTCCTCTAGCCCTGGACCAGTCATCTGCTTTGAAAACTTTACTTATGACCAGTCAGCTTTCGATGCTGGCTCCAACGAACATGTTTCACTATCTCCAAAAGACATACCATGTCAGCTGGGCCTATTGACCTCGCCTGACGGTCTACTAAATGCGCCAGAAAAAAACTACACTCTCTCCCTGGGAGAAAGTCCGACCGAAGAAATGAGCTTGAATTATGTGTCCCAGCTGTCAACACCCATGTGTGGAGACAAGGATGGTCTGGCCACAAATCCACCCATGCCAGAGCACTGTTCAGAGTATAAAAAGCAGATGGCAGTGCCTACGTGCCTGGCCTCACCTGGTTCGTGTGGGAACAGCAGTCTGTCCTTTTAGACCAAGGGGAACACTAAGGTCAGCAGGAGGAAACCAGTTCACACACTACAGGTGCTCAAGGGAGCACGGTTGACACCACACCAATACCACGTGCCCTGGCCGTGATCCCAGGAGTCGGTCCTGTCTGGAGGACTGTCAAAGGACGGCTACTGTCTGACAAGACTAGAGGCCAAGGCTCTGAAACTCCTCCTTCCTATGGCTTCTAGAAATAGCAGGATCCCCAAGCTGGCTGTTGGGTAGCTCTCCCTTGGCACGACACCCCGACCTTGATATAGGCTGCATGTCAGACACTCGCTCCACACACCTGCCAGGCGGCATGACACGGGATGGCCAGGGGTGGGCCCGGAAGTTGTTTATAGTGAGGCGCATTGCACTGAAATTTATCCTCCATTTAAGACATTAAGGTGAAACAGTGAGAGTAAATCCTTTGATAAAGGCCACAACTCTTCGACACATACGCTGAACCTAACAGGTGAGAGCAACGAAACAAGATGTCCGCAAGTGTTTTGCCGTCTATGTATCACAGTAAAATAGGATTGGCACAGCATTCTGAACTTGGTGTCAAGGTACTTACACTTTGTTCAGTGGAAACCAGTCTTCCTAAGTTTGGACTACCTCAGAACAGAAAAAGAAAAGTAAGTCATTGAGCAATTCTTTCACATTTGATGCCCCCCCTTTGAAAGAATTATATTTAATTAATGACTTGTTTCTAGATACCACCCTTCGGACTCTGGTTGTTGGGTTAGGAGAATTGTTTCATTTATATTCCTATCATGATAAAATAACGAATGAAATCTTGTTGGAAGTAATGTAACTAAAACTTTAAAATGTCCTGTGGAGAGGTAAGTTCTGTATTGGTCTTAGAGCAAGTTGGTGGCTTTGGAAACGGTACACTCGGTGCTATCTGTGGGTTCCACAGTCAAAGGAGCATCTAACTTCAGAAGATGTTCAGAAAAAGCACTGGATCTGTACCCAATGTGAACACTTTTCTTGTCCTTATTCAAGAAATACTGTATGAATAACCCGTCTCAGATCATTTACATTTATTAAATACATCAAAATTCATAGCACAAGAGGCCAGAGAGATGGCTCAGGGGTTAAGACTCTGCCTCAAAAGTAGAAGGTCCTGAGTTTGGATCCCAGAAGGCACAATCTGGGAAACTCCAGAGCAAAGCAGAGGAAGTAGAGCAACCCAGGATGATTCCAGAAGTCACCCTTGGGCCTCCAAAGGCACATACAACAGTGCCTTCTGATAAACACAGACACACACAAAGTAAAAAAAAAAAAAAAAAAAAAAAAATTAAAAAACTCGGGGGCTGGAGAGGTGGCTCAGGGGTTAAGCCTCTGCCTTGCAGGCAGAAGGTCCTGAGTTCGGATCCTAGACCCCACATATAGACAGTGGGCTAAAGGGGGGGAGGGGGAAGGGGGGAGGGGGGAGGCCTGCGTTTCTGGTCCTGGTAAGGCGGAGCCTGTGAATCCCAGGGCAGAGTAAATGAGGAGGAGGTGGAGGCGGTCCATGGTGGTTCTACACACACACATACATACATACACATACGTGCACACACGTACAATTGTATAAAAAAAAAACCTCATAGCACAAGAGAACACACGTTACTCACAAGCACTATTCTATTTTTATACAAGACTAAAGCATGTGAGCGGCATGGGTCCCAGAAGCAGTCTCTGATAGTGCTGGTGAGGAATGACTGTATGTGTAAAATATGTACATACAGGTGTTCAGTACATGCTAGTTTTTCTTTCCTGTCAACCTGTTACCATTCTGAATGAGCATGAAGTGGGGTTCCTCTTTATCTTGCTGGCTATTGTCAGTGTGGCAGGGATAACATGGCTGTTACCAAGAATGACAACACAAGGGGAATAAGCCATATCGCATGTACCTTCAAAATACAGACGCAAACTAAGACCACACTGTGCAAGCCTTTCAGCCTTTTCTGTACATATCACCAAGCCTTTTGCTAGAACATATGGTTGTGCCTTAGCGTAGGACAAAGCAATATCTTTTTATCTTCAGTACAGCGTGGAGAAGACTTTGGCCAGTGTTGTCATTTATCCTATTTATGCTCCTCTGACAAAAGTGATTTTCATTTGAAACTTGTACATTGAAATGTCAATGACATTGATTTGTAAATGATGTATAGTTCATTCAGATTGTGTTTAAAAAATAATCCACAAAACTTTGAAGCTGTTTTTGCTCTTGTAGTAATAAAGCCTTAATTAAAACAGTTCAGTGCTATATCATTGTATATTAGTTACTTACTAGAACCACAGCCTATGGAGCACAGGCAAAGCATCACCTTGAAAACTTGATCAAGTGCCTGGGTACCACCTCCAACCTAATCAGACCCAAGGCACGTAGTCTGAAGCCAAGTATTTCATCATTCCCAGGCATTCAGTCACACCACACTTCAGGTGGTTTAGGCGGCAAAGTCAGGCACTTTCACACATATATGAACCACTTTCCCTTTCTCTCTCCATCTTCCCAGCTTCTTGGTCCCTTTCTTGGTCCATCTCCTTTTCTCCTGTCTTGCCAGGTTTTTCCATTACTTCCTTTCCTCTATGCCCCAGAGAGACCCTCCCTTCCTCTCATCCCCCACAGTGAGACTTCCTCCTCCCACCCACCCCCAAAGTGACTCTCTGTTCTCACATCCCCCACAGTAAGAACCCCTCTCCTCCACCTGCTACAGAGACCTCCTTTCTTTCACCCCGGACAGTGAGACCCTTCCTCATGTCCCCCTTCCTACTTTCATGTTTAGGCAGTTTTAGAGCAGCCAAGCTCGGACAGTCTTTGAAGGTCTTCGAAGGTCATCCCCCACGGCTGGGATTCCCCTGAAGAAACACTCTACTAACCTGGAAGAATGATTTTAATCTTCCACAGAGATAAAGTCTCCAATTTCCCCCAATCTTGTTTATGAAAGGATAAAGAGATTAATTCTTCATTCAGATAAAACCTACTGTCAGGTCAGCCACAAGATCAACTGCCTTGGGCCCCAATACGAACAGACCAATGAGAGATAGAGGACCCAAAACTGGAGGTAACCGATGAGGAAAAGCGCCCTCCCCCACACCTTGTCCCTCATGGAACTGTATCTGGAGTCGATGAGTTCTCTTCCAACTTCCTTGTCTGTCATGTCCTGGGATTCCATGCTTGAAGTCCAGGAGTTCTTCTGGGCTCACTTGCCTCCAGGGACTCCATGCTCGGAATCCATGAGTTCTTTTTGTTGTGGGTTCTTGTGTTCAGAGTCAAAGTGTGAAACCAGAACATATGTAGATGATTAAGGCAGAGTTTATTAGGAGAGAAAGAAAGGCACTCACGGACTCAGCTGTGGGGCACGAGGAGCAGGCAGCATTAATGGCTGGCAGATCAGGTGTACTTATGCCTTTGGATGAGCCCAGGAATGGCAGGGATTCCCAGTTCCTGTCTGAAGCTCGAAGCTATAGAAGCAGAGTTCCTCCAAACCAGGCTGAATCTCTCCTCGCAGCCATCCTCAGCACACATTCCGTGGTTCTGGCATCTTCAACAACACTCTGAGTTCACTTCTGTAGCTATAAGCTTCACCTTCCTTGCAGGAACTCTATGCCTGGCATTTGGTACCAAGCTTTTGCTACTCTCCATGAACCCCTTAATCATACACCAAAACCAGTACTATCTGGGGGACGCTGCCAGATTGTACAGAGGGTTGAAACATAGCTTGGTCCACCTGAACCACAGCTTTACCAACTTTTGTGTGCTGACACTGGAAAAGCCTCTTTCTAGGCAGCTGAAAGGTCCAAAGCGCAGTAAACAGCTTCAGCTTGGGCTTTCAGCCTCTGAAGGAATCTGAGTTTTCAAACCTAGGAGTCACCATCACATGGCATTTATGTTTTCCACCGTCCCAGTGCAAAGCACTAGGTTTTCCTTCACTGATGTTCATTTCTCCATTGGCACCTATTTTGCCCTTTCCACATCCAGAGCTTCACAGCCATCAACACAGCTCTCCTCTATCAAGTAAACCAGTCCATCAGCTTTACCAAGTCCTTGTCCCCTTCATCACAAACTGGGCTGAAACAATCCAAAATTCTCTCAGCACTGCCATTAATCCAAATCCCTTAAACTCCGTAGAACAGTATTTATAATCCAGTCTCAAAATCTTCAAACATTTCAAACTTTGTCCACAAAAGCCATAAAATTCACAGTCAAATTTATCAGCAATACCCCACGTCTACGGTACCAAATTCTGCAGCAGTTAGTTTGCATGGTTGCTAATGAAATCATCAAACAGCTTAAGGAAACAAGGGGTTTATTTTCTCTTATAACTTATTACTGGTTACAGTTGTTTGTCTGTCTTAGCAGAGAGTTCACACAAGCACCAGAGCCAAGGGAACTGACCACACCATCTCTACATAATGAATGAGAGAGGGACGATCCTTACTGGTCTGGTCAAGTATACACAAGGATGCCAACTTTCTCAACCAGCTGTCTGTATTTTATTCCAGGGTCTAATCCCACCCACCATGGGCTGGGCTTTCCCCATCAACTAGACAATCTTCTGCAGGTTTGCTCTGAGCTTAACTCAACCACTAATTCTCTACAAATGTGCCCAGAGCTCAAACCCTCAACTGTCAAGTTGACACCTGTGCCTATCTATGACAGCATTAAAGTAGAGGAGATTAGCTTAAGGTCAGAGGGAACAGGGAGAGCAGCCATAAACATGTAACTAGGAGAGGGGAGGCTCAGAGCTGAGGGGTGTGCACATGGCGGGAGCAGAAAGGAAGAGAGTGATGGGCGGAGACACAATTTTTTGTAGTCCATGCAATGCTAATGAGTATCCCAGGAATTATTGGCAAAATGAGGCAAAGACGGGAGGAATGGTGGGCATGGTTCCCACAGGACCTGACGTTTCTAACTCTACTAGCTGTCCAAGAGGAATGAGATTACTCTTTCAGGTCTGCATCTGGACTGGTGTGAACTGTGCAAAGGAAGTACAAGTTGTACTATGTTGGCTTAAGAGTCCATCAGGCATCTCCCAGGAGTGGGACAGCCGGTCATGTGATTGTTCACTTTTGGTCTAAGGAATCAGGCCTTGCATAGTGGCTGTAGCAGTTTATATTCCCACCACCAGAGTTCATCTTTCCCCACATTCTCACCAGTGTTTGTGTTTTTGATGCTGGCTAGTCAATCTGACTAGCTTGAGATGAAATTTCAAAGCAGCTTGAATTTGCATTATCTCCATAGCTCAGGATGCTGCACATTTTTTTTTCTTGGCTTCTGTATTTATTCTTTTGAGAAATGTCTATTCAGGTCACTAGCATAACTGATTGGAAAATTTTTCAATATTTAATTTGTAGAGTTTCTTATAGAATCTAGATATGAATCCCTAAAGACTATTAGAAAACACTTAGAACTGATAATGATAAATTGTAGCATAAGAACTCAACATGCAAAACTCAGTAGCCTTTCAATAATGAACTTGCTGCAGAGAAAGCAATGAGGAAAAACACTGAGTAGTTTAAAATACTTAGGAATAAGCCTAATCAAGGAGGTGGAAGAACTCTATGATGAAAACTGTTAAACGCAAGGTAGAAAGTAAGTTGGTAGAATATTGCAAAAATGGCTCTAGTACCAGAGGTGATTTCAGATTCAATGCAATTCTCATCAAAATCTCAAGGGCATTTTTCCCAGAACTAGAGAACAATAATTCTAAAGTTCGCACAGAAGCACTTGATGCTTCCCTGAATAGGCAAAGCAATTCAACAGAGCTAAAGGAATCAGAACACCCGATCTCAAACTACAAGGCCACAGAAACAAAACACTGTAGTGCACAGAGACTATCTGCAAAGCAAGTGGAACCAACTGATCAAGCCAGGAGTGACACCAACATCAGGAGCTGAGGAAAGTGGCTACACCACATTCACAGGATAGCTGAGGGAAGGACCTACTTTCTAGCTGGCCGGTCCACTAACTGCCAAGTAGTTCTCTTCTACCTTATGCATCTGCTCAGGGAATGACCCTTGCTCGACAGGGTCATTCAGATTATATCCAATTCAGACTTGCTCAGGGACTTGCCGTAACTAAGTTCTCCACAGGTGTGTCTCAAACTTCAGATGTCAGTTGTCAAACTGATACCTCTAACTGCTACAGGTGTCAAAACACACACGGAAAAGACAGCCTCTTAATTTCTGTCAGGAAAGCTGAAATTCTACATACAGAATACTGCAATTACTTTGTACAAAAATCAATTCAAATGGATCACAGACCTGGAACTTTGAAAGTGCTAAGAAAAGAAAAAGCATAAGCCAAACACTTTAAGACACAGATAAGGACTTTCAGAAAAGAACTAAATCGCACAGAAATAATTCCAAGATGTGGGACTTCATGAATTGAAGGGCCTCTGCTTAGCAGAATGGGAGACAGATGGATGTCTGCTTCAGTGTAGCAGCCCAGGCCTTATCAAGCTCTAGGTTATATGAGAGGCTGTCTCAAAAGAAGACCTTATACTGGTGGACATGTGCATGTATGGAGATGCGTGCGCGCGCGCACACACGTTAATTTTATAGTCAACTTCATTTACAAGAATGTGTATAAGGAAACCAAACTGAATTAGACTTAATATCACGTCCGCTGAACGGTCAACTGCCCCATCATGTCACAGTTCTACAAGAAGAACTTCTAAAACCCTGGATCCTACCACTGAAGACAGGGAGTCTACAGAATGAGCAGCACAATGGGTCTATACCACCATTGCCAATTATCTTCGATTTGAAAGACTAAGCATGTGCAGCTAACTTAGTTCTCTAAGCAAGCATTAAAAGACAAAGCTTACAAAAGTTTTAGCATCTTTTAAAAATGAATACTATAGTATACTTTAGATACTTCCGTAAGTTAAAGTTTTAAAAATGAAATAGTTTTTCAAGTTCAACTGACTTTTCTAAGATTAGCCAAATAATGGCAATATTAAGTATACATTTTATTTTACAGTTATTTCTGATGACAGGTACACAAATACCTCATTAAAGGCCAAACTACCAGAAAAAAAAATGTTTATAGTGATGCCTACCTTCAGTAATCAACAGATTCGAACTTTCCACACTGAATTTTATTCTCCTGAACTGGTAATCTTCCCTGTGACATGTGATTTGGTCAGTAGGTGGTAGAGGTTGGCCTATCATATCCAGCTGTGCTCCACATGAGAAACAACACTTTTCCCAGGAAACCACCATCTTTGCCCACACTCAGGTATCACTGCAAATATTGCTCCCTCAAAAAACTTGGAGCTGTTCTACATGAAGATACAATTTTCCAGATCCTTCATAACTGACAGGATTAAAAACATAAAGATGCTTAATCAAATTACAAGGAAAGCTAAGGTATTCAAAAATTTTGGCAAAGCAACGCCGCGTGGGACTAAGCCAGTTGTGTTTTCAGACCTGAGAAGTCACTCCTCCTGGAGCTAGCCCCTGCCAGCACCTCACTGTGAGAGCCTGTCTTGGTCACATGTGACCAGAGATTAAGTTTCAAATAAAGCAGAAATACCACAAGGTTAAGAATTTTAGGTACATTTTATTAACAATGTATCCCTTTGATAAGATTATGCTTCAGGAGGCTTGTAATGCCCTGGACACAAACTGTACATATTATACAAAACAATAAAACCACAACAACAAAAGAAAATCAAGGTGAGCAAAACCATTTGCGAACAGATCTTATTTAAATTATACACAACTCAATGAAATATTCTTAAGGAAAATATATAAATACTTTTTCTTTCTATGTTACAGTTATACAATATAAATCAGATTTCAATGTCTGTTCAGTGACCTACAAACACCAGAACCTCCAAAAATGTAGCAGCGTATTACTAAATAAAAAAGAAGAAAGTCATGTGGTTAGAGAACACTAAATCTGACATTTTTCACAATCTCTTACCACTCTTCATAACAAATTCCAATGCGTCGTTAGGGTTTATGACAGGCCCATAAAGGAACATTTTTTCAACAATCATCTATAAAATCTCACCGCCCTTATCCCCTGGCCCAACACTTTGCATTTGTGCTAGATCAACCTAGTTAACAGGAATAATTGCTAAGATATGGGTTTTTTGGCATAAATTAATTTTTCATTTTAGGTATTGTATAAAGAAAGTAAAACAAAATGTGCAATTTATGCACGCTGTGACACAGTTACCACCTAATTACAAAAATACTCCAAAACGGGGAGAAAACTCCACATTTCGCGAGTCACATAATCCTCCTACAAATGAAAACTACTATGGGAACAGAAATAGAAACAAGTGAGGAGTCCTGGAAAGATTGCGCTTCTTCATGGCGCTCACTGGGGGGACACCTTGAACTAAAGAGAAGGATGTGCTCTGTAAACAGGGAGACACTGGAGACCTCTCGCAAGGTACATTCCGGAAAAGTCTGAGGTGTTTCTTATGTCTCTCTTAACGAATTCTACCCTTTCTTCTTTCCCTGTTTTAGTGGGTTGTGAATTTGAGATAAAAATGGAAGCCTAAGTCAAGAGAGGGGAACCCTTATTTCCAAAGAACATTTTCATAAGTAGTTTTAAGAGTTCTCACACAGTTTAGCACCTCACTCTTACTGAAGTTGTAATTTGAGTGACAATTTGGTTTTTTATTGCTTAATGATCTGTGCTTTAAGATGGGGGATAAAAGGCATCATCTGAATGGAATGAAATAAAAACTAATATAAATAGTAGACAAATCTACGTAACACTGACATCTACCTCACGATGGAACACTTGGCCATTGTGACATGTCCAGAAGAATTCAGCTTTAGTCAGCTCAAGTCCTAGAAAAACGAACTAAAAACTACTAAAGCCACCATTTCAATGCATTGAATTTACTGTTCTGGAAATAACACATACTTGCAGAGCTACTTCTAGTGCCACCGGTGTGTAGGATGTCCTTATGCTGCCACTCTTAACAGGAGAGCCTGAATTAGAGAGATCGTGCCTTTCCCCTCAAATATAACTAATCACAAACTGAAAATAAAAATCTAAGAAATTTTACAACATGTTTAATTATAAATATTGTTTCTGATTTCCTTATTTATTAGTATTTACTTAGTATGTAAAGTTGAAATCTGTTCCTGAAAAAACTCAATTAGAAATGACAATTCACTTTACAATTAGAAATGCAGTTTTACAACCAGTTTAACTGTTCAAATTCCTCCAAATTATTAAACAATACCAACAGTACAAATTTATATGGGCTATGATTAAATCTAAAATTTTGAAAAACTAATATTGACATTATTTTGGTAATATAAACTATTATTTATAGATGATTTTCTCAATTATTTCTAGTTACCATTGATGCCATTCCTAATTTTTCTGCTATAGTTTAATAT
This sequence comes from Typhlomys cinereus, assembly GCA_023101885.1. Lineage (NCBI taxonomy): Eukaryota > Metazoa > Chordata > Mammalia > Rodentia > Platacanthomyidae > Typhlomys > Typhlomys cinereus. The sequence continues at coordinate 377,066 of JALPQD010000300.1, read as the reverse complement.
TCTTTTACACCTAAATTAATTACTTGGCACTGCATGTAGTTTTCATCACGAATGTCTACTTTTATACAAACAAGTACTTAAGGAAAACATGTTGACCTGTCAGTGAAACCATAGAGAAACCAAACAGCACTATAAATTTAAGTGCTTAGTATGCCAAGAATCACAAAGCTCTGAGTATCTTCCCAAAGTAAGTGCTATAGGCAGATACAATGATATACAACTACATGTTTGTCAAAGTAACAGTCAAAAATCAAACAAAATAAAAAAAAAACAAATAAAAAAAATCTGTTCAGCTAACAGGAAGAGACTTAATTTCTGGATGGCTGACTACAGTGGGGAACCAGGATAGGGAAGGTTTGGTGTGACTAAAACCAGGAAGAATTACTGTTAACGTTTGAGGGATGAACCACAGATTTTATACTCTATAATATTAACTGAGGTAGTGTTTAAAATGAATGTCTAAAATGCTAATCCCATGATGAGTAAGAGGACGTCACTTCCTTTGGAACTTCAACCACTATTTGGTCTAGTATCTCTGACAGCTGGTTCTTTGGAAAGGCGTTTTTGTTATCCAAGACCAAAGACCAAGGTGACAGGCAACGTTTTGAGAAGTACTGTTGACATTTAAATAAACACCTGGGTTCAGTGATAAAAACAAAGCAAAATGTTTACCTTCATTGAACATAATGAGAACATCTGAAGAACCACTTCTTGGTGCGATCAGCAGCTTGGAGCCCTTGTCTGCTGTGCTGTAAGGTGAGTGGCCACACAGGGCAGAGCAGGTTCCTGCAGTGCAGAAAAGGAGGGCTGCAACGGGAGATGAGATGCTCCGTCCCAATGGGAACGCTCAGTGCCAGCAAGTTAACGATCTTTGCGAATTCCGTGGCTAGTTCATGGGGCTCTTCACAGAGCTCTCAAGAACAAGCCCATCAGGAGAGGATGTGCAGCATAGAAAAGGCAGCCGATACTCTGTGATGGCCAAAGCTGAGGTGGAACTGTAAAAATGGTCTGCACAATGGATTAAAAGGGTCCTGTCAGTCCAGTTGGATTTCTTTTCTAGCTCTATATATAGATCTCAAAGATAACCCTTTCAATTACAAGCATTTGAATGAGGATGGCCATGCTATTTTTATGTACAAATTTGCATATATGTTTAATTTCTATAAAGATTTTCAAATATCTTTATACATACACAAATTAGACAGACAGAGCCTTGCCTTCCATTGACTTCACAAATGTGACAAAGGCAATAATTGTATTCTTAAAGTCACCTATCACTGCATTTAGCTTGTGCAAAACGAGAACACTGATAAAAATTAAATTACTACTGCTTTAAAATTTAGTACTTAAGGCTTTTCACTACAACTTCTAATCTTAACAGTGAGTCTCCTCAGTGATTTTGTTCAGGAAATATGGCTCTTCTTTTCCCATGGAATGTGAAAACTACAGGTAAACGTGTCTTCTTTCAGATCTGAAGTACTGTTTAATGCTTTCCTCAGCTTCAGGTCTCAGGTTATAATGCTCATTCAAGTCCCTGTCCAAACAGTGATTTGAGAAGTGGATGAAAATGGCAGTCCACTGGAAATACTTTGGCTCTGTAGGTGGAAAACACTTCACTTGAACTACTGTATTTCAATAGGGCATGGTAGTGAAAAACCTTAATTGGACACACTGAAGAGATGGAAAGCAGGTAAGATCTTGATGCAGTCTAGTGACAGAAAAACAACTTCTAAGTCCCAGTCTGCGGAGGCTCTTCTTTTATTTGGAGGTGATAACCTCTGAAGTAGTGTTAGGAACATGAAGGAAATGTGGAAGGGCCAAGGTTCCCCTAATGTCGGCCATTACAGCACGCCCACAAGGGCAACAGGAGGCAGCCTCACAGACACCCACTCCTGGTTTCGTCAGTTACTTAATGAACAAGGCATCTCTGTTTACCCAGGTAAGAAAGCATCTGGAATAACTGTGACGAGTGTTTGTATGTGTCCTAGCATTGTTCCACTGCCATTACGCTTTCAAATAAACAAACAAACAAAAAATAGGAAACCCATGTAGGTATTCAGTGCTTGGCTCTTGCATATGGTGGTAACTGAAACTCTTAAAATTGTGTAATAAACATGAACCCTGCGAGGGCTCGGCGGAGAGAGAGGAAGTTGATTTGGTTCGGGAAGTCAGCAGTTCCAGCTGTTCGTGTACCAGTAACTGCCGGGGTGGTGCGCAGATTCTCCTGTGCTTGCTGCCCAGCCAGTCAGCATTTCGTGAGGTCTCTAGGAAATCCACAAATAATGAATACATATAATATGTCTCTGTACATCATAAATATGAGGTCAGGATGTGGCATCTGTGTCCACTGCAGGCGGCTTTGGTGGCGCTGCCAGCACAGCCTCTGCTTCTTCGTGCATCTAGGAAAGATGGTGACTTGTTAGCGGCTTTTACAAAAATGGCGGACATACAGACATCTTTCTCAACTTAATTCAAATATTGCATAATTCCAGCAAACCCACAAATCTTACTTGTAGAAACTGTACATCTTGAAACAATTCTTGTATAAACCTCCGACACGGAAGTCTAAATGTGCAGTGTGACAGCAAATGAGAAACTTCAGAGTAAAGACATATGTCATCAAATGTTTGTGGATACTTCTCCTTAATTCTACAATAAAAGAGAAGATTACAGTGTGATGAAAACTATAATCATGACTTGTCCACTTTGACCACAAAATATCATACTGCTAAGTATTTTTTCCTGAAATGGACTATTTGGGGTGATGACTTAAAATATAAAATACTAAGTGTCTGCAAGCCTCTTTTTGCCACAAACTCTCAAGTAGCTCAAGCTAACTTTTGAAATCCTGTCTGGACCATTACATCTCACCTGTACTAAGTATTTCTATTTCACAGTTTAATAGATCAATTTTGAAACCTGAATTATTTCTTATAAAAATAATTAAGTATTTAAAAAAATAAAATATTATTCTTATTTATTAACACAAGAAAAGTGTAATTTTATGTACCAGACTAAGCTGAACTCAAATATTTTAAAAATTAGTATCTTTGGGCTCTCTGTGTCTTTCACTAAGCAAGGGTGGCACCTCAGAATCAGCTGTGGGAGGGCAGAAGGGCCCCATGAGGCTCCATTCCCAGAGCCTTTGCTTCCACCACTTTCGAGTGAGCCCTTATGAAGACCTTGAGGTGAACAACTTCTGAGAACCACCACTTTAACAGTGCAACAGAGATACTGACAATTTTCTCATATTAGTTGCTGTGACTTTGAAAATGTTTCAGTTTTTATTAAGATAATAAAAGGAAAAAAATTCATCAAGTCATGCTTTGCTTGAATCAAAATTTTTGATCTGAAGTCTTTCCTATTTTCTGAAAAAAATCACTGAGGACCTTAAAAAGCTTTTTTTTAAAAAAAAAAAAATCAGTAATAGCCACTAACAATCACCTATTAGAAACTGAAATTGAGGAATTTTTAAAATATTAATTCATAAAAACACACTTCATATGTTAACATAGGTATTTCATTAAAAACACTAATTCTTATCAACACTTAAGAAATGAGAAGAATGGCCCTGTCTTTAGTGACAAGTCTTTTCTCTAGTCAGACTTAGTGGAAAATAGCTGATCTTCATACTTGCTTGGGCTTTCAATTTATGGCTACATGTTTCATGGACTGAATAAGCAGACAGAAGTATGCACAGGGAGTTCCAACTCCACACAGATGCATAAAACAAGTGAGATCAATTATTTTAGTTAAGCTAACTTTTGAAGTATCTTAATTATCTTTTTGCATCTTAAAAAGCAGAATAACACAGTTTATACACAGTTTACTTATTACTCACGTTAAAAGTCCCGTTTCATGACACTTGGTTGAAACTGAACTACTCAAATTAATGACCAATCTTAGAACTTCTTTACGAAGAAGTATGCGGCACATTGGTGTATCATCTGGAATGGTTTTAACTCCTAAAAAGAAGATTGTAGAGTTATGGTCACGCTGTCATCTCACAATGTAATTCATGGCATTTAGTTTAGAACATCACCTAAACAGTTGAAACAAATCAACTGCACATGATTTGCCAAACCTAACAGCAAAATTCTACTAAGAGCAGGCAGCAGAAAAGGTATTTCTGAATGGCAAATACAGAGGCAATATTTAAGAGTCTGTTAATGTCTTCACTAAAACTGACTTGCCATAACTTTGAGACTTTTAACTTAAGGTGTATATATGTGTGTGTGTGTGTGTGTGTGTGTGTGTGTGTGTGTGTGTGTGTGTGTGTGTGTGTGTGTGTGTATATATACAATCAAAATTAACGACAATGGTTAGTATTGATTATCAACTTGATGTCTAGGGATCAGGACTGCAGCAAACCCACTCTCTAGGGCACCCTCTAGGTTAAAGTTGTCCCTAGCTCTCCTGCATAGGACTATCTTGACTCCATAATCGATCTGGGAAGATCCTGTCCACTGCAGATGCGACCATGTCACAGTAGGTTGTCTAGGACTATGTACAGATGAGAAGTAGCCAGACACCATGGTGACTGACTGCTCTCTGCTCTTGCTGTGGATGTGATGTGACTCACTCTTCCCCCTTCCAGCCACGATGAACTGTAACCTAGAACTATGAGCTGAAATAAAAGCCTGCCCCCTCCCCCAAGATATTTGGGTCACGTGTTTTGTTGCAACAATGAGTAATGGAACTAAAACATCACTAAATTTTTCATTAATAATGTTGGGAACAGATTCTGAAGACTCACCTAATAATAATTCTGTGCTTTTGGTGCTGCTAGCTGAACCCTCCTGGGACACTCCATCACTGCAACCAGAAATCCCCGAGAACTTAGAGGGAGCCACTTCTAGAGGGTTGTGGATCGTCTGCTCACACCAGTCAGAATACGGAATATCCTGAAGGTCTGAAGAAAACCAACATTTCAATGAAAGCATTATAATGGACCCAGGCTCACGCTTGCACTGCACGCTTGAAAGATGACTCCTTGGGATTCTATTTTCAACAACTCTCAGGTGAAGACTTTCAAAGTGTATTTTCCTACACTTTATATATTCAATTTTGAGTCTTTTGCTAATTTTTCTTTCTTGTTCTTAGCCTTATTAAATCAGTATTAATAAAGGAATCATACTTGTTCAACTGTCTAAATATCAGTTCATTACTTACAACTAATATCTATTATACGCTGTATGCACATGCCCTATTCTCTTTTTTTAAACTTTATGTGCACGTGTGTGTTTGTGTGTGTGAGTGTGTGTGTGTGCTGTCATTTCCACCTGGTGTTTTTACATGGTACCTGGAATTTGAACTCAGGACCCTTCTGCTTGTGAGGCAGTCTTAACCACCTGAGACATCTCTTCAGCCCCACATATCCTATTCTTAATAGCACTAGTTATAAACCTAACATCAATATCTGTTCAATCAACTGATCAGCCAATCAATCAATCAGTAAATCAATCATTTCTTTCTCTACCGGAAGAGCGTGATACAATAAAAGAACTTTTTTTATGAGTGTTTTCCTGCCTTTACCCTTGCCCTCCATAACTACTTTTCTAGAATTTAGTTTAAAAGCTAGGTCACGGTATTTGCATGAAAATATTATGTTGTTACTAGTTAGGGCTGAAGCAATCATAATTGGACTTTGCATGCCCTGCGCATTGTTCAACACACTGTTGACCTCACAAAGTCTAGCATCTGCTAAAGGCACCAAGATCCTTGGAGGCAAAGGATTGGCAGCCACAGCAGTGTTCCTATACCTAAGGGGAACACGGGAAAGGGTTCAGGGAAAGGCCACTGGGTCCTTGTACGTCATCGGAGAGGAGGGCCCAGAGGAAAATCAGACATGCACAAGAAAGGACTCTCTGGGAATTGGGGCGGGAGGCACTGGGGGATGGGGAGGGAGAGGGGTGGGGAGGGGGAGCAGGGGGTACGGGGGGAGGAGGAGGGAGGGAGGGAACTGGTGTACCTATTAAGTTTGTATGAGCTGAAATAATAATAAAAAATGTATTAATAATAAAAAAAACATACATTGCAAAAAAAGTATTATGTTGTAAGTGTAAATATACAAAGGTTCAATTAGTTTTCCTCCTCTCAATCTTCTGAATTAGTAGGTAAACAGTAATCATTTCCCAAGTAAAAGTTACTCTTACAATGTTCCTCACAGCCTAATATTTACAACCAAAAAAAACTGAAAGAGGAACACTAAGATGGCTCAGTGAGCGAGCAAACATGGCACGCACACACACATACACACAGTAAACAAACATAAAAAAAATCTAAGAAAAAAGGGTATTGCTACATCAAAGGTAAGTAACTTCAGCAAGTCTTTCACCAGCCTAAAACTCTCCCCACAGGTCAAAGTGGACTGTGACTGCTTTGTGACTGGGCAATTAGACAGTTGGTCCCCATGTTTTATAACCAAGTAAAAAAGCAACATTGGGAAGCTCTGTAGTAAGGAAGGTATATGCTGCTCAATGAATAAATAAAGGAGAACTTAGAGAAACTGAATCATAAACAATGTCTATAATGACTTAAAATGTATCTTTCCTATATAGTACCCTAATAGTCTCTAGTTAAAATAATTACAGTGTTCATGGTGTGAAGTACAGGTGCCTAGTATGGAAATCTACCAAATCCAGGTCTTACTGGGACATAGAAGCATTGAAAGGATGGATGGCGTCTCCACACAACTTCATCTTATTTGTGGCACACCATTTGCTATAACCCACAAGCTGGAAAACAGCAAGAACAACTTTGGACAGGTGAACCAGACAACTCTGGTTGCCATGAAATTTCTCTGTGGGTGGCTAAGTACTACTCACTGAGAAAAGTCTTTACACAGAAAAACACTAATTTGAAACTGTTGATATATGACACTTATGATCCATATTAAGAAAAGTTCAAGTTGGGTCCACTTTTTTACTCCTCAAATAAACATAGAGCACAAAATAGCTCTCATCAGTATTTTCTCATGATTTTGTTTTGTGGTGCTGGGGATGGAAGCCAGGGCCTCAGAGTCTAGGCAAGCGCTCTTACCGCTGAGCTAGTCCTTGCCATAGCTATTATCGGAAACAAACATAAGAAGGTGTGACAGGCCAGGCTCTGTGGAAAGTAAGAAGGCAAGTCAGTCCTAGGAGAGCCGGGTGCAAAGAGGGAGGCGGTTAGCACTAGACAGAACCAAAGTATACAGAGGACTTTGCAGACAACTCGTGTTTGAGAGCTTGTGTGTGTGTGGGAGGGACGGTACAGAGAAAAGAGCAGGGAAATACGTGGCCACTCCGAAGAGTTGTCACTGGCAACGGAGAGTGACAAAAACAACACTGGATGAGATAGAGTCAGTGAAGAATTATGAATAGATTGAGTAATACTATGAAAAACTAAGCGAGAAATCAAAATTTGAGGCTAAATTCTCACATCGCAGTAGGGAGATGCTGAGTAGGGAGATGCTGAGTGGCTGCGCTAAGCCTGAGGAAGGGGGACAGAGAATGGGTGACCCACAAAGCCCACAGATTCTTTATGACGGGGACAGGTTCAAATTGCAGTGGAGTCACCTCAGAGGACATCATCACTCACCTGAGTGACTACATATCGCACTTAGTTGATTACTGGGCTGGAAACCCAGAATTTCAATACAGACGCAATAAAGGCAGTTATCATCCGTGTGCTCCTGCAGTCCAGTGTCTTCTGTACTTTCTAGAAACAGAGAAGCATCTGAATGGATGGAGTTCATTATCTCCGTAAGACTCATCTGCTGTCGTAGCAAGTGAAAAGAGTTTTTTACAAGATCTCCAGTTCCAGATGGAAGACCTGTGTGTTTAAGTAAATATAAAACATCTTTTTTCAAGATGGCTTAAAACTATGAAAATCAGAATTCTTTATGACTCAGTATGTAATTTTAAATAGGAAGAGGATAACTCATTTGAACTTATGAAAATAACTATTGTCAGCATGTGTTTATATTATTTTAATGAGGTTTTTTAAAAAACCTGAATTATCTCTGATATTCTAAAACAAAATTGGTAATTCTAAGAGGTATGTGTTAAAAAGAAGATTATGAAGCTGTAAGTTATGTGTCTCACATGCATTAACTTAATAAAATAAAACAGTTTGTGAGAGAAAAAACATGTATTGTAAAAGAAATTTCCGTATTTTTCTCATCCTAAACACACAACTGAGCTGTGGATCTATGACTGTCAGTGTTAAAAAAAAAAAATTAAGAAATAACTATTCTAGGTTTAATGTTCTTGAAAGGCCAGGAACTTAGCTGGAAAAGTTCTCTTTTTAAGTCCTTAAAAAACTTTGGTTTAACTTTAAGTTATATGAGTTAATTTGGTACAATGTTAAAGTTGACCCCAAAGTGTAATGTGCCTGAATTTTTGTGTCATCCTATTAAAAAGAAGAGAATTTATTTTTAATGAAAAGAAGAGTCTTGAGGAACACTGTCCATACATTACCTCCTGCATCATGAGTAAATGCTCTGGAACCTCGATCATCCTGTGGAGGCACGTTTTTGGTCTGAAAATAAGGAATATCTTTTACCTAAAACAAATGTAAATCACAGTGAGTTTTATTATAAAAAAGAAATCTACCTTTAAATATTAAGAAAAGTGAAAACCAATTAAAACAGAATTTCTGTAGTACGCGAAATTCAGTAAGGGAAAGTTTACTAAAGAAGGTTAAGTTACAAAAACTTGGTAAAATGACCACTATTAAGTCTTCCATCATATTCTTAGTGAATCATGTAGGTATTCAAATAAATGACTTAACCTAAATATTCAGACTTGTGTACAAATGTTAAACCCAGCAACTGCTATATACATGTTCTCTCATGGGGTAAGTAAAAGCGACTTTGGACACCTTTCTGTATGGTAGAAAGGGTCAAAGATTAAAACACAAGAAGGTACATGAATCTAAAACATAAGGTTAGAAATTTAGTACATTTACAACAGACTATACAGATAAATCAAAACCAAACAAGGCAATAACATATCATGGGCAGGCTAGGAAGCCCTGTGGATACCACACACACAAGAGCACAGGCTTATTTCATGAAAGAATACAGAATAAATAGTGGAAAAAAGTGAATTTTCATCTTAAAATTTCTTTAGAATTCTATCTGAATGGTGTGGTCCTCATGGCTGGAAGTTAAGAATTTGGTTGAATTTCTGGATGGTGGAAGGGTCCTTTTACATTTCTGTCTTTTTGTGTTGCAGAAGGCTTTGTGATGTTGCATTTCTGTTTACAGTTTGGAAATTTTGTTTCCTGCACAACTTTTTGTGAAGTGTCCATCTAGTTAAATTTTTTTGAATAGTTTAAAATAAAAACATCTCAGAAAGCATTTTATTGTCCCCATTAGTATCCACAAGAAATTATAATTCCTAATAAACAATTACAGATTAAAAAAAAACAGCAAGCCAGCTCCTAGGAAAGGAGTAAAAGTTCAAACGATACCTGGAATATATCATTAATGTCTACGGGAAGAGCAAGTCCAATGTAGTCGTCGGAGCCTCCGTATGTTGCACTGGATACCATGGACCTAACTGAGGAGGATCGCTGCAGGGTATTTTGATTAATAGGACTTAATAAATCTTCTTTATCTAATGATGCATAACTTAAAGCTTTCATGAACCTATAATATCATAAAAAATTATATTAGCTTCTTGATTTATACTATTGATCATATATAAAAAGTTACAACTGTTATCAAATAGCCAATCAAATACTAATCAGTGTTATTGTGTTTATTTGGAACATATAAAGACTTTAATACTAGGTGCTATAGGCCAATGTACAAAAGGTTATCGGGAATACTGAATGTTACCAAAAGAACACTTGAATGATCTCCCAGGTAAAAATGAAAAGATGCGATTTAGAATGACTTCAACCTCTAGAAGTAAAAAAGGAAACTGAACTAGAGACAGATGTATAGTTCAAAGACCGCCTTTGTATTCAGTAAAGACTGCTGGATTTGCCATCATACAGTCTAAGATATATCTGTTAACATCACTTAATGTATTTATAAAAAATGAGATTAATTTGATTGTTAATCTTCATATAAGATTTATACAACATACGTTATACATAACACAATGTTATCATTTATAAATACAAGAGATGCCTTACAGATTTTTCTATAATGCAGTCCTTACTACTGATTCCACAGTAAAGTATACTGACATATCCATAAGATGTACTTCTTTTTTTTTTACAAATTTTTTTTTTACTATTTATTCAACTGTGCACATGTGCGTGTGTATGCGTGTGTATATATGTCTGTGTGGGTCGTGTGTGTGTGTGTGTGTGTGTGTGTGTGTGTGTAGAGGCTTAACCCCTGAGCCACCTCTCCAGCCCCCATAAGATGTACTTCTATTGTACACATTTTTCATATATAGACATGATACAACATTTACTTGGTGTATGCTTTGGTGTGTGTGTATGGAGAAGTACATATATACATATATGTTACTGTTTAAAAGTTCCACATCTTTAACTTGAAAATTAAACTTTATAAAGTGTATTCATATCATACAGCCTGATATTAAATCAAAGAATGATTTCAAAAAAACGCAAAAACAAATCCATCATCAACAACAGCCACTGATTTATAGTAGCAAAAATCATTCCTCATTTCCACCTAACAATATTTTCAGGTGAGGTTGATGAATTTCCTAAAAGAAGTCCATGGTTTCCAATATGCTGCTACACCTCTATGACTTCATCTGATGCTTCAAGTACTGCCGGAGGAGGAGAAAGAAATGCGGGACTCCTCTTTCTTTCCAACTTCGGTTTCACTCAGTTGTGTAGCTCAATCTTACTTACTGTGTTTACTTGGATTTCTAGGGAAACCCTTTGGTGAAAATGTTTGTTTGCTTAAGAAGTAGTACTAAAACAGCTTCAAATTAGGAGTTTGGTCTAATCTCTTCTAGATGAGGTCACTGAGGTTTAGAACTTCTACATTCATGGACTACATTGTAAACTGTACATTTGTATCATGACTTGTTGATAAAACCAGCAAGTTGCAAATACAAAGACATTGTATAGTAACGGAGGACACAATTCATTATCTGCTACCAGGACCCGCTCTACTAAAAGTGTCATGAATGTTATTAGGAATTTAAAGTATAAGCTACATTATCAAAAATTATTCCCAATAACAACAATATGATTGCTTTTTATTATTTACTTTGTAACAGATACTAGTTTGACTACCCCACATCTGAAAATCTGTTTAAATAAATATTAGTAATCTTCAACTACGGAAAATTGTTTAGACTTATTTGGCCCAACGAAACAAAAGTAGGCATGTTTTTGCACTATTCGAATGTCAAACTATATCATTACTGTGAATAGTCCAGTATAATTTAAATATGAAAGTAAAAATCCCTGTTTAGTGATGAGGACCAAGAAGTGCAAGTTAGTTTTTTATTAGGCTCCTATTACATGTACTTCAAACAGATTAAAAAGTATTTAACTGAATTTTTCAGTTATTTAAAAAAAGAGGCCAACTTTTGGAGCTTTCAATTGACCTACCTGAAAAGGTTGTTTGTTATTGTAGGTCTTAAGCTCCCGATTCCCCCGACATGCTTCTTTTTAAAATCGATCCTTACAGAAGCGAGAAATAAATAAAAAAAAAAAAGCTTGTGACTTGTGTATCCTTGCAAAGCACATGTTTATTTTCAGGGCCTAATGGAGTTTTATTTTCCCCCCTCGCAGCTGCAAGAATCCATTTCAAATCACATCGGGTAACAAGGAGCTTATAGCCTACCATGGTGAACAATTACAACAGATCAGTTTGGAAGCTTGGCTTATGTGGTGTTCAACCTGACTAATGTCTTACACTGAAATCTGTCAAACACTGACTTTCAATCATCTTTAAGTATGCATCTGCTCACCTGCTTGGTGTCAGTCTGGACTCAAAACTGTTGGCCTTCATGGTGATGGCGTCAGTAAACAGCACGTCTTTTGCTGGAGATGCCAAAGCTTCAGAGTGAGACAAGGAAGGATGCATTCTTTGCTGCTGTAATCTTTTCAACGTTGCGTAGCCGAAGGCATCTCTAGAACTTGTGTAGCTAAAGTTACAATCTGCCAGACTTTTAATTGTAGCAATAGAGGGTGCCTTAAGGGACTGTGCTCTTCTAGGAAGTGTGTGAGAGGAACCTGGTGGTACCAGGGACACAGAGTTTGACTTGGAGAGAGACAGGTGGTTAGACTGTGGTGTCAAATAGTGGCCTGTCTTAACAGTTTTAGTACTTACCACAGTACTCATACTTCCACAGTCTGTGTCCATAGTCGCAGTGTCTACGCCTACTGTCTCTCGTGAGGGACTTGAGCTCATTGAACTTATGCCACTTGTTGTAGTGTCTGTATTGAAACTTTGGCTGCGAATCTTCATATGTGAGCTTGTTGCACTTTCTACCACTAACCTTTCTCGGCTTGTGTTTTCTCTGTGATTCTCTGTACCAAAACTCTTAGTGAATTTTAAGTCATTCTCTCCAATACTTGGAGTACTGCCAGTGTCTTCGAGGTGCTTATTGCCAACAAATGAAGTTTCCAATTGCAATGTTTTCTGTACTGTGGAAATAGGTGTGAAGTCATCACTATGATTAAAGTCAACACTGGGCTCCGTAAGGGTTCTGATTCGCCGACTGCTTGTCTTACTTTCAGATGACAGCTTTCCTCCTTTTGGATCACTGCTACTACGATGCTTTTTATTAGGCAAAGTAAGTGAGTTTAAGATACGATTCTTCACCAATTTACTAGAAGCAAAGAAAGGGAATGAATTTTTATCCTTTATGGGTCCAGGTCGATCATAAAATCCTGGCTCGGCATCTTCGTTAATGTCAAGGAAAAATGTACTTGTAGAGCTGCTGCCAAAACGGTCATCCTCCAGTATGAACATGCCTGAAATTGAACAGCCGATTAATTCAGGAACATGAAAAATTGAAACTTTACCACAACCCTCAGTGGCATCACTTCTTCAAGTAGTCATCTAGAAGAAAGATTAAAAGGGCCAGACTACTGAGGTGTTCCCCCTCCCAACTGCTCCTTTGAAACTCAGAGTTTCAAATAAATGTGAATAAAATGTAAGATTCTGTCATTACAAGGATCTGTTACTGCAGAAGAAAAACTGCAAGATTCATTCTAGTGTGCCTTATACGGAGCTGCTTCTGCTTTTTCTAAATACGCAGGATGAAATTAAAGGGGAAAAAGGACACTTCAGCACTGGCATCCACTCAGAGGTGACAGAATCCTCACATCACAATGGCAGGAAAAAGTCATTTGATGAGAAATGAATTCCCAGTGCTTAAACATACAACTAGGCCTCCACATCCGTGAGTTGTGCACATATAGATACAACTTTGCACGGACCAAAAATATTGAGGGAAAATGTACTTATTAATATGCATTGTTTTCTTATTATTCCTAAACAATGGAGAACTTACAGAACATTCAGGTTAGGTATTACATTTAATCTAAAGATAATATAAAGTATAAGATCACACAGAGCATACAAGTAAAATATGCCACTTTAATTTGTGGGACTTTAATACCCAGGGATGGAGGTAGGTCCTGGATTATCCATGAATATGAAGGATGACTGTATTTACAAAGAACAAGATACAACGTTTCAATTTTGTATTTAAGCCGACTGTATTTATTCTCCATTTGCCACCATACTTCAGCATAATCAACAGAATAGAATGAAATATACATCTTAACTCAGGTAATCTAATTGTCTAGTGGCAACTATAGGATTAAATCTACTTGTAACTTTTTTATTCAAAATCATGAACAATTCAAAAATACTTTGAAAGAAGCAAAGTAAAATCTTATAGGAACATGAACGATGCACTGGAGTTCTGTATTCTGTCAATAACTTTTCGCAATGATTCTGTCTAAAATCAAGTCTCATCATGCCATTAGGACAATGCAGTAGTGCAACTGGCAAGTTTTTTCTTAATGGAATATGAAATAACTTGCACATTTGGTAATTCAAGGCATTATAGATTTGATGAAATATGGTTTGGTGCATATTGTATTAATTTTTTTCCTTTTCTTTCTTTTTATTTTTATGCTTCTAGAACAGAATCTGAATCCAGGCCTTCACACAATTGTTCTGGCTGGTCTTTAGTCACTCTGTAGTCCAAGCTGACCTTGCAATCCTTCTAGTTCGGCGCCAAACTAGATGGAATGACTGGCTCAGCTTGCATTATCTTTCTAAATGGAGGAATCGCAGCTTGAATTCTGTTCCCTTAACATCACTCAGCACAGGGTTTGAGGTCAAAGGTTGTTTTAAACATGAGCTACTACTAAAATTTTATCTCAACAATTTCATTATTTTACTTTTCTTCTCCCCAGTACTGGACTTGAACCCAGGGCTTCACACATGATAGGCAAGCACTCTATCATTGAGGTGCATCACAGGCTCCTCCACTATTTAACATTCAATGAAGACATGAAAGTAGTATCTTTTAGCAAATATATTCTGGTTTAACAGTCTGCATATGAAAAATGAGTTGTGTTAAATAAATGATTAGATAAAAATACACTAAATTTGTTTACTTTCTGAGAAGTAAAAGGAATTGGCTCCTTTGGCACACAATTGATATCATTGAGCACAAGATTTGTAACAACTATGTACAAAACAAAAGAAAGAAAGGCTAGTGGTCACTCTGTGCTGTGAAAAGATGTGTATTCCCCAGAGGAAGGAGTACATAGCTCACGCCTGGGATCCCAGCGCTCGGAGGTGGAGGCAGGGTGATCAGGAGCTCAGTGCCATCCCTTGCTACATGGCAGGTTGAGATCAGGCTGGGCTAAATGAAACCTGCCTCAAAAGACAGAAATAAAAATGTAAATTGTAAAAGTAACAAATGCACTTAAAATATGAAATCACAAACTTAACACATTAATACTGAGTAATCTGTGAGAACCTGTCACAGTACTTACTTGATGGTGCAGATTCACTCTCACTATTATGCCTGGAGCTGGTTGATTCTGAGTTCAAACTGAGGGTGCTTGGGACAGATGACAGCTCATTACAGAGCTGTTCCACATCATCTGGAACTACAGGCCACAGATGCTTGCGGCTATGTCGGACGGCATCCCAGCTATGGCACTTGAGAATATCACATCCTTGCTTGGTTTTGGCGATGAGCCCAAGGACATATACACAGGTCCTATATGTAAGAAAACACAGTAATAGCTGTTTATAATTCCGAGTTGAGATTTCTTAAATAACAACAAAATAATATTAATACGCAGACATCTAAATTTTCCTTGAAAAGATGAAAAATTATTCAGTTTGTAGAAAAATAATGTGTGAAATTAGGTAAGAACAAATTAGCACAGCTAAAAACTCCACTCAACTCTCCCCAACAAAAACGGTTACAAGACAGAGAAAAGAGCACAGCAGGATCCTTACATTAAATGCAGGATGACATCAACACATGCTATATCTGCCTTATTTGCTTGAAAATAAACTTGAATATCATAATAATGAATATTGAAATGAAATGATAGTATTAAAGAATTCAATGAGTTAATACATTTAAAAATCTTCATTATAATTTACAGTGAATGAAGTTATGAATCACAAAATACCTTTGCCTTACATTTAGTTGCAAACAAGAATATATTCATTAAAAAGCCTTCCAGGTGCATAAACATACCCTCGGATGGAAAGCACCTCACACTGTTTAGCAAGTTTCAGTATATCTGGAATCACATTTTCTTCCTGTAGTAAATTGAGACCCCAATTTGATGAGCCAATATTTCCCTGAAAAAAAAACATACCAAATGTATTTATAAAAGTAACTCTTTGAAGAAACTTGAAAAGCTACCAAGAAACAAATCCAGCTCGAAAATGGGAGAAAAAAATTCATCGAGGAAAAAAAAAAAATCTCAAAAAATAAAGGGTTATTAGGAATAAGCTTATATTCTATTTGTTTTAGGAAAACAAAGGCATAAAACTTAAAAGTCTATTTATTTTATGAGCATAAATATAATTACCTGAATTATCAAAAACAATCCTGACTTTACAATATTAATTTTTTTTATTCAATTGTGTGTGTGTGTGTGTGTGTGGGTGTAGAACCACGGGAAAATTCGGGAACCACCATGGACTGCCTCCACCTTCTTTTTGTTTACTCCGCCCTAGGATTTACAGGCTCCGCCCTACCAGGACCAGAAACGCAGGCCGCCCCCGATTCCACCCAGGGTCTATACATGGGGTCTAGGATCCGAACTCAGGATCTTCCGCCTGCAAGGCAGAGGCTTAACCCCTGAGCCACCTCTCCAGCCCCAGTGACTTTACAATATTAATTTAAGAGCAGATTCTAGCTAAATAATTTTTATTTATTTAGTATTAATGGGAAATATCTAAAAATACTCGAAGAATTACAAAAATTTTATAGAAATGTTTGCTACAAACCAAGGCCCAAAGAGAGGCTTTCAATTTTTTAATTTCTTCCCATTTATCCAAATCTGGTGTACGAACGTTGTGACAGAGCTCTGTAACAATATTCTGGAGAAAGAAAGAAATGCCATGTAAGCAATGGTAAACTGTGGTTTTAATGTACTTCCTTAATTCACAATCAATTAAGCCTATTTAAGGTTTGCCTTTAGTCATTTTTGCATAATTAAAATTCAAATTTTGTTAGGTGATCACATTTGTGCATAGCTTCTGAGTTCATTTTTTATACTTGTCACTAATTAATCTGTAGCAGGTTCAGTTTATGTTTCCAATGAAAGGAAGAAAGAAACTCAAGTTAATTTAGTATGCAAGGTTTTAATTTCTATATTCAGATTATGTAACAAATCCGTTATAAGTTACTTAACCTGTCTATGATTTCCTAATCTTTAGACAGCACCTGTGCTACGAGTTTCATGATTTAATGAATCATTTATATAAAAAATGTTCAACAAAATACTTGGTACCTAGAATTAAAAAAACTGTAAATTCATTATTTTTAAAAAGAAAATTCATTGTTACCTTAAATTAGTCCTTAGATTCTGTCATACCATGTAAGCTGCTATACCAAGTGATTATTTCAAATACTTAGTGAATTTATTTTCAAACACTGGTATCTTCTCAATAGTCTTTAGAAACATAATATAAAACTATAATAGGACTGGTGAGAGATGGCTCTGTAGATAGAGGTGCTTTCTGCTGGGCCTGATAATGTGAGTTTAATCCTTGAAACACATATGGTGAAGGAGAGAACTGACTCCTACATGTTCTTTGACCCTCACATGCACATGGCATGTGAACCTCCCCCTCCAGCTTACACAAATGCTAAAAAAAACCCCAAAATCTACAAAGTATAGTTATGGAAAACACTGGGCTTCTGAGATGAGCCCTGACACAGAAGAGTCTAGCAGCCTAGGAAGCACATGCCCAGCACCTAGGAGACTAAATTAGCAGGAAGAATGTGAGTTGGAGGGTTTTTAAATTATTATTATTTTTTACCTGGTTACACAAGCTCAATAGGTAACCCCTTCTTCCTTCTTCCCTCCCTTCCCCTCTGTTGTCCCCCCCACCCAAATTGGAAGTTTTTATAAGACCTTTCCTAAAAAAACAAAAAGGATTCAATTGCTAGATTATAGTTCTCTTTCATATATACAACAAAAATATATCTGTAACTCCTTTTTTCTTAAATAAGGGAAAGATTACATTCATTGAAATATTCTAAAATATATCCTAAAATATTCAGTCACAAAAGCACTGTATACTATATTCAAAATTGCTTGCCATGACTGTTATGTTCTGCGAAATACGTGAGGACTGAGAGATGTTTACAAGAAACAACTTTCAATGTGTTGCTCGCCAAGTTTAAATTTTCAAAGAAAGGAACCCTTGTTCCTTGCGATGAGATTTTTTATTTCTCCAACAAGAATTAAACAACAAAGAAAAGAAGTCAGATCTTTGTTGGGTTGCTTACTCTGTATTAACAAATTAGCTATTTAAAAGGTTATGTCCAAGTCAGGAAAATACAAGCAAGTCAATAACATAGCTAAGGATTATAAAAACAGAATGCCTAAACTACAGAGGATGACTTAAAAATATACCCTGGCTTTTAGGAACTCTGTTCAAAGACAATATTTCATCAATATTAAGATTTTTTTTAACTCATAATGAATTAAAATAGGTAAGTTATAGGTTTACCTGCACTTCCAATAAATGGCAGCCTGTTTTGTGATGTACCAATTGTCCATAAAGGTGCACAGGCAAGTATACATGAGGACGCTGTAATCTAGTATAAGAAAGGTTATTGAGATAGCTATTGGTATATGTACGCATGCTAATTAAGAAAATGACTACTAATAATGTACTTATAAATAGACTGGAGCTAACTCCCCAATAAATAAAACTATTTAGAAGGCATGAGGATTGTTCTGGAAAATTAATGATTTTTCATCTTTCAACATACTAGTGAGAAAGCTCAGACTACAAAGTAAATAAGGGTAAAAACATGGAGTAGACTTGAATGATATGACAGTACATTTAACATGCTATGTATCACAATAGAAATTTTGAGCAATTGATATGTGCAAAATTTTCCTATATTAGTGCATGAAACAAAACAGACACACTTAGAAATTTTTAAAAAATTGTCTAATGAAAGCTAGTTTTAAATCCGATATTTTAGGAGGAGTAATAAATGGACCCTCTGATGAACTATCTACCTTTGATTACTCCGACGAACATAGTTGTCACCATCAATCGGCTTCCGGTAAGTAGTAAGTGCTTCGTTAAGTTGTTCCTCAATCAAATCAACATACTTTGAATTATATTCCTAGAAGACAATATTGTATTCATTCTATATAGTATAATAATGATCTTCACTAAGTCAATATCAGCTACCTAGAGATCTCCAAAGCATAAATATGAGAAAAATGTAGCAACATGCTCAGAAATTTAACAACTTTGTGGAAAGGTTAAGCATTTACATTATAAATGCAGATGTTCCCCACAATACCCCAAAGTTTTCTGCTTATCATTTTCCCTTTTTCAGCTAGCAGTCTGGGATCCAAATAGGTGAGTGAATAGCATTTTTTTTTTTGGTCACATTTGAAATTCTCTTTCCCATTAAATTTACCCTCTTAAAAAGCTCTGAAGATATTCATTAGAACTTTTAAAAAAGGCAATTATATGAATTCTGTCATTTTCAGTAAGAAAACTTTCCTATAAATCAAGTCAAAAATAAAAATGACTTCTAAAAAACTGAAGAGGAAAAAAAAAACCATTCTAGTTCAATGTTTTAAGCTGTCAATCACAATGCTTTTTACAAAGCGTTTCACGTTAATCCCTAAGTGAATTAGTAAACCTGCTTTGAAAAGTTATTTAACAGTACTAATCAGACACTGAATTTGAGGGGACTAGATGGATGTCTCAGTCAGCAAATGGCTGGAGTGCTTGCTTTGCAACATCAAACGCAGAGTTCAAATTCTCTACAATGATGTAAGAAGCCATGCTTGCAGTGCGGGCATGTATCACTGGGAAGGCAGAAATAGGCAGATCCCTGCAGCTCACTGGCCAGCCATCATAGCCAAATTGTAAAGTAATAAATACAGTGAAAAACACTGTCTCAAAAACTCTGGAGGAAATGGATGAAGACAGACAGTCCCAGCAACAAATTGTGACACCCATATGAACATGTCCAAGAAGATGGACGCATGTGCACAGCCACACCACCACAACACACAATCATAACAAAAATATGTCCAGGAACAGAAGGATGGCACCCAAGGTTAGCATCTACATGCATGTGTACACACATGCACCCATAGATAAGTATGCAAACATACACCATACATATGCACAAAATTACATGCAACATACTTTTTGCTTTAGCAATTGTATTTTAGAAATCTGGTGCAACACGTACTTGTATAATAAAGACTAATACTCAGTAAACTCCGTCAAAACTAAAAAGTTGGGTTCATTTTAAATGTCTACCAATACAGTATTGTTAAACTATGTAGTCACTATAAAGAATGATGAGGGTCTAAATATATTACTCTGAAAAGTTCTCTCAGATATACAAAATAAAAAACAGAATCTATATTTGTAAATAGAATCTACTTATATTTTTAAAAGAATATTTATGGATGTACATATATGAGTGCATGAAAAAGAAATTATTAACACGTTTTCAGAGAAGACAGGGTAAGAGTAGAGATACTTTTTTCATGTTAAACCACTGGGATTACTTCTAGCTACTAAAAGCTTCCCTGTACTCTAGGATTTATATTTAGCTCATAACAGGGATGAGGACTGTTTGCTTGTGTGTGTGTGTGTGTGTGTGTGTTGCTTGTACCAGTGTGTGCCTGTGGAGCTCCAAAAGTGACATCAGAAATCATCCTTGATCAACCTTTTTTATTGCTTTGCCATGGGGTTTCTCAGGTTCCACTTTCCAGGGTCCTAAGTGTGGGCCACTACTATTTTGCAGACATTTTTATGTAAGATATGTGATCTGAACTCGGGTCCTTCTGCTTGTGAAGCAATGGTTTTAACCCCCGAGTCATCTTTCCAGCTCTAGTGATGAGGTTTTAATTAAATATTATCTTCATTCTCCTCTGTGCAATGAATGTGTCAGTATAAAAAACTCACTAAGGGAAGTGTATGAACTTTTTGTAAGATGTATAATCCATCGGTTATACTGGTTAATCTCAAAATAAGTAACCCTTGATAAGATTTATCTCTATGAAGTGGGGTGAATTAATTTAAGAATCACCTTGAAAATCTAGTCCAAAAAGTTTTACCTAGAGATGCAAGACATGTCCCCACATCTGAGGTGTGGACCTCCAGTGACCAGGAGACTTAAACAGGTTGGTGTCCAGAAGACAGCAGCCACTGCCCTGGGCAAGGCAGCCACAAGAAAACACTCAAGAGTAAAAGATTCAATGTGGGCAATGTGACACAGAGAGCCGGCAACTCCACAGAATGATTCTACCAAGAACCCTCTCTACTACTCCAGTCCATGGAAACCTTGCAGCCAAAACCAGATAAAAGAAAATGAACAAAACAAAGAGTAAATTAACCATATCCCTTCTCACTGTGTGCTTGAGGCTCTTATCAGCATCAGCCTGTGCTGGGTGAGAAAAGTGTTAATTGAATGAGTAGAATTTTAATATTATGCTGACTTAGATACTTTATTACTTTGAAAAACAATAAACTTTATTATCTGATAAGAAAAGAAGAAATGACTGCAAAACAGGTTGGAAAAATAGAGGCAAAATATAAGTATGTTCTTTTATGATTCTAAGTCCACTTTATTCAAAATTAGTTATAGACAGCTGAAATGCCAAAAAAGATGCGTGACCACACAATAGAACATTGGTTAAAGCCATTATTTTTCTTCCTTTTGGTTTACTGTTACTTCACCAAGACAGTTTATATTTTGAGATTGTTTTCAAAGGTAGAATTTGGAAAACTGTGACCCCAAAGCCAAATGCAGCCCACTGTCTATTTTGTGTGTAAACAAGACATGGCCCAATTATATAAAATAAGAATGCTGCCCAAAATAGCACAACTGCTACAGTCTTAATTAGCATATGTCAATGACACATAAGATGAAAGTTAAAACAGCTAGAATAATCACTTGAACAATTACTTACAAAGTATTTACAAGGTATTTACTATCAATGCCTCTCCTGTAAAAAAATCCTGTGTTTTAGGCTTATCACCCTTCGACACAGTCATTGCCACTGAATATGCATGTCTGTGCTTCAACAAGCTTTACTGGTGAAGTTGAATATAAATATCATATAATTTTTATTTCACAAAATATTATTCACTTGTGTGGCCACGCCTTGTTTACACATAAAATAGACAGTGGGCTGCATTTGGCTTTGGGGTCACAGTTTTCCAAATTCTACCTTTGAAAACAATCTCAAAATATAAACTGTCTTGGTGAAGTAACAGTAAACCAAAAGGAAGAAAAATAATGGCTTTAACCAAAATTATTGAAACCAATCAATCTCTCATCAGTTAAAATAAAAGTATAAGGAAAGTAATGTCACGTTTAGAAAAGAAGGAAATAGTCTTAGATGTTCTATTGTGTGGTCACGCATCTAGAGGACCCAATCATTTCAGTCTACTGTACCATCAGCCTGGCCTAAAGGTCATTCCTCCGTGTGAGCTGAGGAACAGAAAGCAAAGAATGCTTTACTCCTATTTCCAAATTGACTTATACAGCCTATTATGGGATACTGTACCTTTCACACAGTAGATTAGTTTGTATTTCTTACTTAATCATCTCATCTGTGATTCAGGTGCACCATCCCCTTGACAAGAATCAGTTTCAACAACCACACATCCTCTGCCACTACTCATCTCTCCTGTCTTATTACATCTTGCCTCCTGGCACAATGCTCATTCTAATACCTTTGATCTTTAAAATGATAACAGGGCTGTGCCTGTTGTCCCACATCTGAAATCCCAGTGCTCCAAAGAAAAGGTAGGAAGACAGAGTTGGAGACATAAACAGATTAAATAAATGGCGAATTCCAGGCCAAGCGAGGCTATACAATGAGATTCTGTCTCAAAAAGAGCTACTTGGTCTATTAAATCTACTTTTAGGCATACTGTCAAGCTTCTATAGTGAAGATTTTAAAAAAGAAAATAAAACACAGTAGAAAAAGCGTAAGACTTGGCCTCGGAAAGCATCTTTACCTGCTACTTTTAAGTTCTAAATCAGTTTTCTTAGTCTCAACATTTTCATTCACAATTAACAACACCACATTCCATAGAATTACTATGAAGATTAAATGAAATAATACTTGAAAAACACCAAACTCCAAAGGTAAGCAACCAATAAATTAGCTTTCTTTGTTCATACTTTGCTTTGATAATCAAACTATTTCTGAAGCACAGTTCTGACTACAATTCTCCAGTATATATAAAACCAAAACGACTCAATTTACAATCTAGCTTCTAAATCTTCCTTGTATCTATCTACAAATTTATCACTCCAGCTCACCTTTCCATTCTCTATTTACTCTCTCACTATACTGGAATAAGGCTTTATTTACTAGTCTGTAATGTTTTGATGAGCTCTATGTGTATATCTGTTCCCTCTTATTTGAGCACTCTTCTCATGATTAATTTATCCACTTTTTCCTGAAATACCATTCTCCATGAAGCCTAATGTAGAATTAGTATCTCCCTCTTTGTGTTCCCTGAGAAGGTTATGTGTGCTCGTTGTAGAGCATCCGTTTTGTTCCTATGTGAAAACCGTACATTTTTATTCAATCATTTCTTAATATTATGATTTATAGGATAAAGCAACCAATTTCATCATGATGATCAGGTCAGCTATGGAAGAAATAAACCATGTAAGAAATAAACTATCATATCTTGTCTCACTTCTATCTTTGGAAGATTTCTTGTCTCAAGCTATATGCTTTAAAGTTTTGGCATTTTTTAAAAAAATTTTTTATTATTTATTCAATTGTGTGTGTGTGTGTGTGTGTGTGTGTGTGTGTGTGTGTAGAACCATGGGCAAATTTGGGAACCACCATGGATCGCCTCCACCTCTTCCTTGTTTACTCTGCCCTGGGACTCACAGGCTCCGCCCTACAGCAAGAAACACAGGCCACCCCCGCTTCTGCCCGGCGTCTATACGTGGCGTCTAGACGTGGCATCTAGGACCCGAACTCAGGACCTTCTGCCTGCAAGGCAAAGGCTTAACCCCTAAGTCACCTCTTCAGCCCCAAAGTTTTGGCATTTTTAATAATTAAGAATCTTCTGTGAAATGTATGTAGTTCAACAGACAATATAAATCAAATTTGACTATTTTAGACACAGGAGATGAAACATGACTAGTGATCTAAGCGGCAGACAGCTAAGATTTGTTTACTCATGCAGACCAACGGGCCGTAGTTTTAAGATGCTTTCACAATCCACAAAGTTTCTAACAGAATAATAATGGCATAAGGAAGATCTGGCTGAAGAACAGATAGAATGTTGTTTAATGTTTTCAAACCACTCCTTTCTTACCTGGCAGAGAAAAGTCTGACTTCAGATTTTAGGTTACCACCTAAAAATGAATCTTAAATGCATGATTATGTCTGCTTAAATAGACCTGTTCGCTAAACTATTTCATTTACGAAAATTTATTTTAGCATAAAAGGGCCCATGTCAAGCTGTAGCCTATGTAAACAACCCTGTTACGGTTAGATACATGTGTTAATGTGACAACTAAAGGCTCATTCTACGGGAACATTTGTAAAGAAACAGGTCACTAATCCCCCCAGCAAGTCTGCAGGAGACTGATTGCCTAACTGACAGAAGGCCCAGTTTATGGGGGAACAGAACTAGACTCCAGGCAGGTGGGTAGGAGGGAAGGAGCTGGTTTGAGATGTTCGCATTTCCCAAGATACTTGGCAAGACATGCTCGTCTGGCAAGCAAGGACTGTCCCTCTCTCAGCCATTATGTGGACATATCCAGTTGTGGCCAGTCCCCTCAGTCCCTGGTGTTGATATGTGTTCTCTTGCCAAGCTAGAGTAAGAACTGAAACCAGACAATCATAAGCTAGACTAAAATCCCTTGTTCCCATTAGCTGTTTTGTTAATTTATCAGCAACATGCAGAGTAACTGCAACAAATCCTCAAACAGAAGAAATGATAGTTGGTAAAGACAATAAATTACACTAGTAAAAGTTAAAAACAATTTAAAGAAAAATTTCAATAGAATGCATTAGTAAAATTACTAAAATTTTGATTTCATATGGACGTCTGACACAAGGTCTTGTGTAGCCCAGGCTGGTCATAAATTTCAGATACTACTGTAACAACTTTCTAAGTGCTGGGTCACCATACAAGGCTTCTCAGGTAATAGGGATTTGTGCATGTTATTAAGTACCTTACAGCTTCAGTTCTCACTTCATTAGTTTTAAAACATTGGTGACATGAAAAACAAATCATCCTCTAAATTCTAAAAATGAAAATTTTATTAATAAGTTACCTTGTGCCATTTTTCCAATTGTTTTGCTACATAACCCCTTTCATTCAGGTAGGAAAATCCTTTCGGAATGGAGAGAAATCTGTAAATTAAAACAAGCCACAGTTTATAACAGAAAAAATGTCTAAGAAGTTAAAGTAACAACAAAAATGTTTGAGAAGCTAAAAGATCTTGAAATATGTTCCCTCTAAAATAAAAATGCCAACTATAACTTATTAAAATTTCAACTGCAGGTTTATTCACAGTCTTCCTTAAAAGACTGAACCCAACTACAAAGAAAGAGGAAAGCACATATAAACACAAACTATTGAACAGTTTCAATGTATTTCCTATTCAGATTTGGATCTAGCTTTAAACACGCAAGAACACAGACAATACAAACACGAGAAACTTTATTGAACTTACCTCAGGAGGAGAAGCAAACCCTTGTCTCCAAGGTGGGATAAGGCTGGCTTCATCTGAATGAGAGCATGCAGATTGGCCTAGAGAGACGACCACCATGTTAGCATCATGTAATATCATGGTTTCCTAACCTTGGTAGGTGAAACACTCATTACCTTGTCCTCACAGGCCTCATCAAGGATGTCCAGAGCTTCAGAAGAAATTGATTTGTTCTTATCATGCAGCTGAGTTACTAGTAACTCTATCCCCCAATTGTTGAAGAATTCCACATTAGCTCTCAGTAAAACCCTTAAATGTTTTGTTGCATACAGTCTGCAGGCCTAGAAAAAAGATATGTATATTTTAAAAAAAATCTTTTCCATGGACATTTGATTACACTTTGGAAAAGCCAATACTTGAAAATGCCAGAAGTACTAGAACTGTTTGTCCAACTAGCTTTTGATACAAACATTTACTTCTTTTTTTAGCTAGAAGCCTCATGCTTTTGATATAAAGTTTCTATAGTTCCTCAGAGATATTAAAACTATTTAAAAATATGTCTGGTAAAGGCAATGTAGGAACATAATTCCCAAGAATCAAAACTTATACAGTTGAGTTTCCTACATTTGGGAAAATAATAGGGATTGCCATACTTATAATGTTAGGGATATTGGTATTTTCCTTACCAGGTGAGGACAGATGGCTAAATGTTGAAATAAACTGAATTTTCAACCCACATTCTTAAGAAAATTTGTAAACTTAAAACTTAAAAGCCCATAAATTTCTAAAGTGTTCAATTAACTGGTTACAAAATTATAGTTTTATTTATGTTATACTCACATCGGTAGCAGCTGTCAGGATTTTTGAAAGAATGACTCTGGCTAACCCATCTCTGCTGTAGTCTAAACTAGAAACGGTCAGTTTTAGCAAATGATCTTGATTTTTCAAGGAGCAAAGATTGAGGAGACTAAAAACAAACAAGAAAGTTTATTAGAAATTACTATATTGATTCACTAACTCCACAAATTTTCTCCAGCTAAGATTAGACTAACAAAAATTGCATATATTTAAAGAATATAAACAAAGTCAATACATGTATACCTCATTGGACAATAAATTCATTAATATTCCCATCATCCACACAATAACATTTTGTATGTGAAACCAATTCAGCAAATATTTTTAAATTCCTTTGTAAATAAAAATTTCTGACAGAAAGCATTTAATGGATATCTTGGAAAAAAGAGTATCATAGCATTAAAAACAAGTCCAGAAACTTTACAAAGATAAAATCAAACATATGCACATAAACTAAAATGCACGTTGCATACATGCCACATTAAAGTTTTACATTTGCAAAAAAAAAAAAATCTGAGAATGCTCACCATTGAAATACACTGCATTTTTCCAGCATTTTGACTCCATGAGGATGGCAAGAAAGTGTTCCAATAAATAAAAAGTAGTGCTGACTAAGGGTAGTCAATAAACCATTATTCTGAAGACTTCTTTCAGGTTTCATTCCAGATGAGACATTGAGCCACTGCACAATGTCCTTCACGAGATCTTCTAAGTATCCCTGCCCATCCTATAATTAAAAAATCAACTTTAATTAGTCAGGAAAGCTTCAATGATTGTTGAGTTATTAATAACACACAGGGATAATTGTGATTTTTAATGTTATTCCATACAACACTATTTAATTTTTTATTATTATTATTTATTCAACTGTGCACATGTGCGTGTGTATGTGCGCGCGCGTGTGTGTGTCTGTGTATGTGTAGAACCACGGACGAATTCGTGAACCACCATGGACGCCTCCACCTCCTTCAGCCTCAGGATTCACAGGCTCCGCCCTACCAGGACCAGAAGTGCAGGCCGCCCCGCCCCACTTCCGCCTGGCGTCTATACGTAGGCTCTGGGATCCAAACTCAGGACCTTCCGCCTGCAAGGCGAAGGCTTAACCCCTGAGCCACCTCTCCAGCCCCATACAACACTATTTGCAGAGGATTTTATCTTCCTTCTTACCAGAGAGAAGTCAAGTCATCTAGAGTGCAGGTAACTGCCCAAAGTCTCAGATTTAGCAACTGAGTTGGCATTCAATTAAAGGTCTGAACTTAACTTCCTTCCCATGTTTCTAAATACAACTTATATCTACCATGAAGTAGTGATCCGAGGTGTGAGAGAGGAAGCAGAATAAATTAAATAAGAAATATCTGAACATGTGCCAGAGGCTTACCTCTTCTGACTCCAGGAGAAATTCTGTAAACTGACAACCAACAACAGTAAGTTGCTTGGACTTGGCGAAATCCAGATCCAGATTGGCATACAATTTACTGCTGGGTTTGTAAAAATAAAGAAGTCTTCGTACAAACCTAAAATTGAAAGGAAATCAGTAACAAAGTAAGAAATCCAACAATTTTTAAAGTACCTTGACCACAAGTTAGGAAATTTAAAAAACAAAAAACAAAAACAAAAAAAAAAATGGTAAATTTCACCAAAAAACTTTTAAAATCATTGTAAAAAAAATTTTTTATAGTAAGATGACTAAAAGAAATATGTGAGTAGAAAGCTGCAGATAAGGCCAGGTGTGTGATGGCATCTATTTAAAAGTCCAACACTCAGGAGGTAAAGGCAAAAAGAGCAAGAACATCAAGTCAGTCTGAGATACACAGTAAATCTTAGACCAGTGTAGGCGACACAATAAGATCTTGCCTATAAATAAGCAAATACATACAAAATAAAAACGAAACCACCCCCAACAATAAAACTAAAGCAGAGACAAAACATCTAAAATATGAAATTGGATAAATATAAGGAAGATCTTCAAACACATAAATTTAGACAACTGAATTTATGAACATGATTGATAATATTTCAATAAAATATTGTGTTCATTTATCTTAGTTGAACTTACTTTCATACACTATTTCAGAGAAGTAGCCAAGTACAGAAGTTAGGAAAACAAAGAGATCATTTTTGTTCTCCAGTATATGAAGAGTATCAATGTTTCATTTCATTGTAACTTCTATGTTCTACATTTTTCTCAAATTTAGCATAGGCATTAGTTACATGTCATGAAATATGAAAGCAGTGAAAAAATGTTAATGATATAACCTTTTCTAACATAAAGTAAAGCTTTTTTTCCATAGAATGGCAGCTGGTTAGTGAAAATTTGGAATTACAATGTGCGCAGGACTAGTAGAAAAATCATAGGAGCCTGTGCATCCTACCTGTTGTGGATGCCATCCTGCACTACAGGTGACAGTGTGGTGAAGGGCAATATCAAGAGGGGGAATGGCTAACTCGCAAAGGCAGATCTGAGCCTGAGTACAAGCTGCACATAAAAACACACGTCCTTTTTATTGTCCTCCTTATGAGAGTTAAGACCACTGCCCAGCTGCCTTTACCCCAATCTAAGCAATTTATCGTAATGGCTTTATTGATTGAAGTTTAAAGTAAAATATAAACTAGAAAAAACTAGGTGATGCATTCTGATTTTAAGACCTCACATAAAAATGTGCATATGTATCTACCAAACACTAGTTATTAAAATGCCTTAAAGTATGGTATTTTTTTTAAAATGACTATTTTTAGCATAATAAAATCCAAATCTAAGTTCTTTAAATTTATATGCACGTTTTTACATACCTGTGCAATTGTTCATCTTTATAGTTTCTCAGATTTACATTTGGCCACTAGAAAAACAGTAAGTTATATATATTAGGCATAAATATATGTATGTCAATTCCTAAACAATAACTGTAACAAATTATAATAGTAAAATGAAGGACATCAAACACTCTTCATGAAGTGCTTTGTCATACCTTAAGAATGGTCCCTATAAGATTCCAATTCCATTCGAGATTCTCTTTATGTTGAAGGACTTGGCTATCCCTAAGGTTTATTAAAAGAGCTTCCTCTGTATCCTAAAATCACCAGACAGTTATAAAAAAAAAAAAAAGTGTAATTAAGGCAAACTGTCCTCATATTAGAAAACTAAGTTCCAATTTTAAAAATGAAAAAGATACTTCATCTATGGGTCAGACAGATTAATGATCCTCAGTATTTCCTGGTTTTAAAGAAGCAATAAAAATCTGGCTCTATAGTTCAGTGACATAACTAGGCAGGTGAAGTGCTGGCCTTGAATACATGGGTACCTCACTTCAACCCCATCCCCAGTGCCCATGTAAAAGCTCTTGGACATGGTGGTACACACTGGTAATCTGCTGGGAGGGCAGAGAAAGGAGGACCCTGGGGTTTGCTGGCAGCCAACTTAGTCTACTATGTGAGTTCTAGCTCAGTGAGAGAGATGCTGTTTCTCTCTCTCTCTGACACACAAACACACCAGACTTGCCTCTCTTCTAGATCATCTATTACGATAAAATTACGAACTCATCTGAAAATCCATATACATGAATAAAAACATAACATTAAGGTTGTTAAAAATTAGAAAAGTACACGTGTGTAAGATACTAAAATTGTCAAAACAGTGAATGCCTGAACTGAACCGAAAAAACAAAAACCATTAGAAAATTAAAAAAAAAAAAAAAAAAAGAACTAGTACAGTACTATGAAGTGATAAGGGAAATACTGGGGGGCCTAAAGGTTTAAACAGGTAGGGGATGGTACCGTGGGGAAAAGAATCTGAGCTAATTAAAAGTAAACGTGTATTAAAAAAAATCCTAATGATGGGCTGGAGAGCCAGCTCAGGGGTTCAGCCTCTGCCTCAAAAGCTAAATGATCTGAGTTCAAATCCCAGGTCCCATATAAAAAGACTGGGTGGTTCTATGGATCCCAGGGTTGCCTCTAGCTTGTCTATTCTTGAGGAGGTTCAGGCCTCTGTGAAGGATGGGAAGGAGAGATGATGAAGGAAAACAGGGATAAGTTCTCAATATGCTTGTAAAAGTAGGAAAAAAAAAAAAAGTAGACAAATCTGAAGGAACCCCTGGGGTCCATAGAAGCAGACAGGCAGGAGGGTGGGAGGGAGTGGGATGGATTGAGGAAGGAAGGGAAGGGGGATGAGAGGGAGGGGGATGGGAGGGAAGCAGGGATAAGTACTTAACATGCTTGTAAAACTAGAAAAATAAAAAATAAAAAAAAAATGCTGGGTGGAAATGGCAGGCAATTTGTAATTATCCCTGGAAGGCAGAGCCTGCAAAAGCCTAGAGCAAAGCCAAAAGCAGACAGGGTAATCCAGGATGATTCCTGAAGTCACCCTTGGGCCTTCACAGGCACACAGTGTCCTCTGATACATACACATGCAAAAAACAAGGGGGGGGGCACTCGTTATTTGTAAGCTAATAAAAATATAATAAAGTTTAAGCAGAAGTATCCTGCATGAGCTGCCAATGCTGCTGCTAGAAGACACGGAAAATTATAAGAAAATTTCCTTACAAGCTGCTTGGAGAGAAAAGTTATTCACGATATGATACAAAACTTTCTGAAACGCTGCCAACGATGTGCCCATTGGTGCAATGGTGGTTTGACTGCTGAGGGGCAACCAAGAGCTTTCTGACTGAATATGAGTGCACTCAATGCACATTAGAAAACTCATGCATGGTACTGTAAACCTGGCTAAGAACCCATGGTTGTGAAGGACCTAGGGGGAAGCACATTACTATAATTATGCTAAACAGACCCATTCTAATGTTTACTTATTTATGTTTATTTATATCCACAGATTAATGCTGTTGTCAGCCTTGCTCAGGGAAGTTTCTCTGCAATGGGCAGCAGTTCATGCTGTGACTCGTAACTGCAAAGTGCTGAGAAGTACTCAGTCCTAAATCGACCCTTTTTTATTTCCCCCATTTTTCCTCCCCCTTCTCCTCTCCCTCCACCCTCCCTCCTACAGTCACACACTCCCTAGGCTCAGGGAACATTGCAAAAGAGGGGTTAGAAAAAATGTGAGAAATTGAAGGATGGGCAGGAGAGCTGCTAAATACCATCTACTAGACATGACAAGGCCTTTGCAACCATGAACTCACTGTGGCTGCCTGTATAAGATGAAGCCAGTTAATATTCCACCAGGAAAAGGAGGGGCTCACTGAGGCCACACCCCCAGCTATAGTGTAACTGACAGTTGATAGTTGCTGGGGCAGAAGAGGCCATTTTCTCCATGAGGTAAGGTTGCTAGATACCCGTGCTCCAGTGGAGGGCCTACAGTATGTATATATGCACAGAACTAAGGGGAAGCAATGGGTTTTGTTTGTTTGTTTGTTTTTTATAAAGAAGAAAGGAAAGATGGGAGGAACATGAAGAGGGAAGGGGAAGAAATGAGGGTTAACATAATCAAGATAAAGTAACACAATCAAGATAAAGTAGGTGTATGAAATTGTCAAAGAATAAAAATATCATTAGAACACTGTAAATGATTTCATGGCAGTACCTTAAGAACAAAAATATCTTTCTGAACTCGAAGATACTGATCCCGTTTCTGGTGTGTTGCAATTGCTTTCTGAATAATGTGATCTAAATGAAGGCTGTAAGGCTTGGGTCCTCGTTTCTTCATTTCATGGAAGCGTTTTAAACAGTTCAGTGCTGCACTTGCTCTCCTGATGAGGGAAAATACTTTAGAAAGACTAGAACAACTGAAAAGTGACGACTGCTAAATTACTAAAATTTGTATAAATTCAAGGGCAGACACCAAGAAAAGTTGAAATACTTAAACATGGAAAACACAAAACAAAATATGTTAGGCTTAAATCTCTAGTTAGTAACTTTTTTCTTCTAAGATGGCAGGCCCTCTTCGTACATTAGTTTCAAGAACTCCTCACACAGGGCTGGAGGGTAAAGTGCTTGCTGTACCAGCAGAGACCTGACATAAAAAGGCAGGCCTGGGGGCAAGCTCCTGTGACAAACACCTGCACTGTGGGCACTGCAGAAGAGTGCAGGAGTTTGCTGGCCAGTCCCTCGCCTAGCTGATGCAGGAGCACAGGTCCAGTGAGACACAACACCTTCAAACATAAAGGGCACAGCACAGAGAAGAGATCAGATGTCGACCTCTGGCGTCCACATGTCCATGGAGGTGAGAACACACACTTCACAGCATGCACCACGCACACGCAAAAAAAAAAAAAGAAAAAGAAAAGAAACGCCTATGCCAAGGTAAAAAACCTTGTTTTCCATGTTTTCCCCTCATAAGCTTTAAAGTCTGGCTTTTTCACATGTTAAGTTTTTCTTCTTCTTGAAATGAATTTTTTTTGTAATATAAGACTGTCAACTAATTCAAACAATAATTTTGGTACCAACTGAATAGTCTCTACTTTCTGTACTGACTTTCTGACTATAAATAGTATCTTTTGACACATCCTTTTAACTCTGTTAGGTATTGAGTGAAGTTTCCAAGGATTTGGCAGTCAGTAATCAAGTCTCAATTCCAGAACTTCTGGTAAACAATTTAAAAACCTTAGATATGATCAGATTGGCAAGTATTTAATTTCCCAGAAAAAAAAGCTTAATGAGCTAAAGAAAAACTTCTAAGAGGACTACTATTACTGTTATTGTAGATATATCTTGAATTTCTAATTTGACAGGATACAGAACAGTTTTAATTAATTTATTTACTTAGAGAGAGAGAGAGAATGAAAGAAAAAGAGGAGGGAAGAAGGAGGGAAGTCAATTGGAAGACAAATTTCACAAGTCTCTCCTTCCACCATGTGGTCTCCAGAGATCAAACACAGGCTGTTGACCGTATGGAGCTTGTGTGGCAAACGTGTTCACCCACTAAACCATCCTGTCTACCAGATTTTGAGAAAGCTATTTCTCCAACCACGGAACTATTAACATAAAGCCTAAAAGCTACCTAAAAGCTACATTGTGATGTAAGCCTTGAGTAGTAACTAGGATTTTTTCCTAATGCTCTCAGTTTACAATACAACTGTTATGTAATACTGACTTTAGCAATAGAATTAAAATTAATAGTTGTTACTATTTATGGTAAAGCCCAGGGGCTGGAGAGGTGGCTCAGGGGTTAAGCCTCTGCCTTGCAGGCAGAAGGTCCTGAGTTCGGATCCTAGACCCCACATATAGACGCCGGGCGGAAGCGGGGGCGGCCTGCGTTTCTGGTCCTGGTAGGGCGGAGCCTGTGAATCCCGGGGCAGAGTAAACGAGGAGGAGGTGGAGGCGTCCATGGTGGTTCCCGAATTTGCCCGTGGTTCCACACACACACACACACACACATGCATGCACGCACGCATACACACGCACGCATACACACACACACACACATGCATGCACGCACGCATACACACGCACGCATACACACACACACAGAATTAAATAAATAATAAAATTTTTTTTAAATTAAAAAAAAATTTATGGTAAAGTCCATATGCATACTGTGATACTACTAAAGCTAGTTAAGCTCATAAAGAATATATGGTTAACAGAAATTAATAGTTTGGGACAGTTAATGAGCTGCACTTCTCTCACATTATTGAGAGAAAAAGGTAATCTACATACATAATTTTTTTCTGATCATAATAGTTAGACAAACAAAAATCTTGCCATTTTTAGTCATGTGAAGTTTCATGTCTTTGTCCACAACATGGTAGGAAAAAGTCATTTTACTGCTCAATAATACTTTGTAGTTTAAAATACAAATTATTAGATATTTTGAGAACTATAGCTTGCTTCTTTCCGCAAGGTTTCCTAAAGGCTTTTCTAAGCATAACCTATCTTCATTGCTTTGCTTCCTTTTTGTATAGAAAAGGGAATCTAAGAGGACATGAAGTACATCAAGACCAAGTCATACGTACAGTCTCTTTTCCTTGGGGATATCGAAAGACGCAGCCATGTTCATTAGTGTTGGCAAGCAGTGCAGATGATGACTGTGTGAGTGAGGAAGAATTGTGTTTGCCTACAACAAACCAAGCATTTAGTTAATTCTTAAATATAGAAATACTGACTTACAGATAAATTACTGTGTCAAATAAAAAACTATTGAAACTCAAGTTTTTTAAAGGAAATTAACATTTCTCACAATACACTAAATTTTTATCTTTTGAGATGCAGCAAACAGAAAAATTATCAAGCAACTAGCTTGCAGAGTCTCTTTTATTATATTATGGCTTCTAAACAGTACTTAACCACAACTCTTACGTTACCAGAAAAGAACTATACAGAAAAACATCACACTGAAAGATAGCGGAGGCAGCATAAGACCTTCTCAGGACAGATTTCTCATGTTATAAACACTCTTTAAACAAGACACATTATTGTCTGGCTGCCAAGCAAAATTCCACCACCTACCCAGCTTTCTCCCAATGAGGACTGGTCACTTTATGAGATGTATGGGACAGAAGATTTTAAGAATTAATAAGCAGTGAACTGATACTGTTCACAGCTTTTATAAATCATGAAAATCACAGAGCTGTGGGGTTTGACGAAAAAGGAATGATTCAATTTATAAAAGATTCCTTTATACAACAGAAATTAATATTGACAGCTTATAGAGAACAGCATCTTCAGAGCTAAAAGGAAGACAGTCAAACTGATTGCATTTAGTTCTTTCACAGATGGGCTAAACAAGAACAGAGTAAGTTGGTTGAATAACTCACCTGCTAAAAAGGCAATTTAAATTGTTAAATTCTTGCTTTCCACATTCATGTGTATGTGGCGCATTTGTGTGTATGTATATTTTTATATGTGGGCATCCGTGTATGGGTATATGTGTGTATGGGATACATATGTGTGCATGTACTACGTAGGCCTATGATTGATGTTGGTAACTGTGATAGTTAAGCTTGGTTGTCAATTTGACCACACTTAGCATTAACTAAGATCAGCTGTCAGACCACCTGAAGAGATTACCTGGATCAGTACATTTACAATATGAAGACCAGCCCGAGATCTGATTGGAGCCTCCCAATAGTAGACCAGATAAAAGGAACCATAAAACTGAAGAGTTAGAAGAGAGACTCTGATGCTGTTCTAGAAAACTCTTTTCCCTTCTGCAACCCAGTTTCTTCGACCCTCCAGTTCCCTAGCCCTCCAAGCCTTCAATGTGACTGAACAATCTTCAGGAATCCTCCAGCCTTCAGCCACCAGAGAATGGACTACTAGACTGAGCAGCTAACTAGCAGCCATTGTTGGACTACTTTGGCCATTTTCATTAAATTCCCTTTTTATATATTCATTCTGTTGATTCTGTGACTCTAGAAAACCCTGACTAATACAGGAATCAACCTCAATAGCTTTTCCACTTAATTCTTTTGAGTTTGAATCTCTAATCAAAATCAGTGCTCAACAACAAGGCTAGTCTTGCTAGCCCACTTTGCTCTAGAAATTCCATGTAAGCTGCCATTTGCACCTGATATTTTACATGGTATCTGGGGATTCAAACTCTGGTCCATTTGCTTGTATGGCAAGTGCTTGAACTAAGTCACCTCCTTAGCCCATTAAGTTGTTTAACTCTCAACCTCAGTTGCGTACATACAGCCTAGGGGATGTGGAGGAAGCGGCAGAAACTACAATGGCTAGAACCCATCAACCTGAAACCTAGTAAGTTGGACTTCAGGCAAGCCAGAGAGGAATGAGTGTAGACCAAGGGGTGTAGACTACGGCTGGCCTCTGGGCACGCCTGTGAAACTGTCCTGATTGCATTAATTGATGCTGGAAGACTTGGCCTGAAGGTGAGAAGGCATGATTCCCTACACAGGGGATCCACAGCCATATAAAATGAAGTGAACTGTATGTATATATCTCTACTTCTGACTATAGTCTCAATGTTTTTAAGCTTGTTTTATACTACAATTTGTTTTAAGTTCATGACACTGACTTCCCTGCCATGGTGGACCTGTAACTTGCAATTGTAGGCTAAGTAAACTGTCTCTCTTAAGTTTGCTTCATATCAGGTATTTTGCACCACAATGAAATAAGTAACCAAAACAGTACTTAGAAAAAGCTGTGAAAAATAATAGCAAGCTATGATCGAACATTAGGTTTGCCAGAATGACTTCTTATCCAACAAGTGTAAAGCGACACTTTTTATTTCATATTTTATTAACTAGCAGTGACCCGGAAATAATTTCTATTGTGCAGAGTTCATTCCTTGCTTAATTTATTTACAGTATGGAACAGTCAGATTACTTGTACAACTCCCGGGCTCCAAGAATTACTAACATACCCTTCACCGCATGCAAAAAAAGTCTTATCCTCTTGAGTCTAACATAAGTTTACAGAAACCACTGACTTTGAAATAAGACAATTGCATAGAGCTTTCTAAAAGCCAAGAAGTCACACTAATCACATTCCTGGCTGGCTGAAGCAGTACTGATGGTTTTCCAACTTTGATATCTCTTGCTTTTTCAGCAGAAGACTTTCTGAGACCAAACAAGAATAGGACCAAAATAACTATTGGATATAAAGTACATAAAGTATAAAAAATCAATATTCCTTGTGCTTTTACATATAATGTTACATTTCCAAAACCAGCTGATACACATACACACACAGACATACACACGAACAAGCACCAAAGCCTTCTATAATACCAAGATAAACATTCATAAAGTACAAATATATTTTGAACAAATAGGAGGCAGTACCATCTAATTAACCAGCTCCATCAATCAGAGTGTCTAACAAGTACATAAACAGATGATACTATATACTACACTTACCATATGCAAAAGCTCTCCTAGAAGGATGGTTGCTCTAACTGAGATATGCTCATCACTGTTCGTTATCACTTCAACTAACCCCTGTAATAACGAAAAGAAAACAAAATTGCAAAATACTCTATGTGAGAGTTCATGTATCAGATGCACTTTTCATCCTGAAATAATCCTGTCAGAGAAAACAGACAGCATAAAATAAAATAAAGTTTACAAGACTTACCTCTAAAAGTCCATTACGAATAAATGCAGAAAGTATCAATGCCAAATAATTATCCATGAGGTCTGGCCTAGAAATAAATAGTACAAAAATTATTTAAATACACAGCACACAATCTACCATCAACACAGTAACAGTAATAAACTGGAACCATTTTTATATATAAATTCTACCTGGATCTGGCGCGATGAGGAAGAATAGTTTTTGCCTCTGCTGCTACGAAGCCATCTGAAAGTCTCCAACTGTCTTGGAATCTTCCTGGATCTTAAAGAATTGAAATAGTAGTTACAAGAATATTAGTAAACACTGAAAGAGGTGAGTGGGGAATTATTAGCTAAAAAACAAAAACCCTCTGGGTGCTGGAAAAGGCACCCTGGGCACCTCAGGCTTGTCTCTGAGGACAGCATCAACTACAGCTGCAATCCCCTGGGGAGGAAGACCTGATAGAGGTCAGCCCAAATAACAAATGGGACCCTAGGGCTTTCTGTACCCTCAGCAAGGAAAGCTTGCAGTGACTACCACAGAAGAGGGCACTATCTCCACATAACTACTTGTCACAGCCTGGTCCTCAGACACCTAAGTACTGTGGCAACCTGCCTGACACAATGCAACAGAACTGAAGAGAGAGCTGAGGCCCAAGTGATCATAAACAAAAAATCCTCTGCCCTACTCCTCATCGTGGAAGGCTGATAGTGTAATTAAAGACATATGTCAGTGACCAAAGAGAGTAGTCATGAAAACGTCTCATCAACTTCTATGTGAATGACAAATGACTGACATTCACTTTTAGACATGTGCAACAGAGTTAAAACACCAAAGAGAAATATACTGAAAAAACTACACATCAATCATATATGGCATTGCTGTTAGCTATTCTACCTGCAGAAACACACACAGCTTCTTTCCCAAAGGAGCTGCTTTTCTCAGGACCTTCACCAGAAGTTCACCAGGAAGCCTGATGGTCATATTACTTGGAACAGGCCATATTCTGGGACACCACATCTATAGCTGTAATTCTGGTTGCAGCAAGATGGCAAGCTACAGAAACTTTCCGCTTACTTCACCTTTGACCAAGTTCCTCCCTTTCTGTTAATCTACCTTGGTGTGTGTGTGTGTGTGTGTGTGTGTGTGTGTGCTTTGCTCTGGAGTGTGTGTGTGTGTGTGCGCTTTGCTCTGGAGTGTGTGTGTGTGTGTGTGTGTGTGTGCGCTTTGCTCTGGAGTGTGTGTGTGTGTGCGCGCTTTGCTCTGGAGTGTGTGTGTGTGTGTGTGTGCGCGCTTTGCTCTGGAGTGTGTGTGTGTGTGTGTGTGTGTGTGCGCGCTTTGCTCTCAAGTTTCCCTTACTTTTTCATAGCTGAACTACAGGCTGCCACCATTTCCACAAGGCATTTTTACATGGAATCTGGGTCCAAACTCAAGTCCTTTTACTTGTGAAGCAAAGGCTTCAACCCACATTTTCATTAAAAAGAAAAATAGTCCTTCAATAGAGATAACTCATGGGAAAGGGACTCCAGGCAACTCGTAATAGAAATTAGCAAAAAAGCAATGTTTTGTCATGACTTGTGGGGCAGGTTTAGAGAGAATATGAATTTCAAATCTATATTTATTTTTAGTTCTATTTTAATATCTTTCAAAATAAAAATAATCCACTAAAAAGACATAGAAACTCCTTTCATATCTTTCAAAATAAAATAAAAATAATCCACTGAAAAAGACATATAGAAACATGGATCTAACATTCTTCACATTAAGACTTAGGCATCTTGCTCCTAACATAGAATTAGGCAATTGTACTATTTACTAGTTTAAAAAAAAAAAAAAATTATTAGTAGTAGAGTTCACCTTTTAGGAGTTTGCTTCCAAAGGATAAAATGGGAAGAAATAGCAGTTACAAATGAACTTCAGTACTTACCTACGCTAAGCAGTGCTTCTATGAACTCCTCTGTCACAACAGGTAGAGGAAGGCGAAATATATCATAAAGCACTTCAAGCAGACCTCGCTAAAACAGCAAATATGGTTCACTTATTTTTATAGAACAAAACTTTAAAGACTTTTTAAAAATGTTATAGTCATAAAATGAAACAAACAAAAACAATCACATTGTATCAAGTTATTCTATATTAGAGAAGAAATAATTTCTGAATACTTAGTACATATATCATTTAATTTTTTTCTTTCAAAAAGCCTTCCATTATTATCACTTGCAAATCTGGAAGCAGATTTCAATCCTTTCCAAGTAAAGGTCAGAAATCAACTGATGGGCAGGGATAGGAACACAATTTGCCTAATAAGACTTAAGGAGTCAATCATTAGTACCATAAAAAAATTCAATGCAATGATTTCTGTTGTTCCCTGTTCAGAGACATTTCCATTTATATTTATATACTTTTCATTTACATGACCTAAAAATCTATTTTTAAAATTTATTACTGTTGGATATGCTATGTGCCCATGCTGTGATACTCATGTAGAGGTCAGAGGGCAGCTTTACGGAGTTGGTTGTCTCTTTGTGACTGAATTCACGTTGTAAGACTTGTACAGCAAGCACTTTTACTAATTGAGCTTTTTTACCAGCCACTGAATATTTTTATTCACATTTTTTTTAATTCATTCAATTGTGCGTGTATATGTGTGTGCATGTGTGCGTGTGTGCGTGCGTGCGTGCGTGTGTGTGTGTGTGTGTGTGTAGAACCACGGACGAATTCAGGAACCACCATGGACACCTCCACCTCCTCCTTGTTTACTCTGCCCCGGGATTCAGAGGCTCTGCCCTACCAGAACCGGAAACGCAGGCTGCCCCAGCTTCTGCTGGTGTCTATACATGGGGTCTTAGGATCCGAACTCAGGACCTTCCGCCTGCAAGGCAGAGGCTTAACCTCTGAGCCACCTCTCCAGCCCCATGAATATTTTTATTCACATTTTAAGAAATACAAGCTTTGCTAATATTTTCTAAAATATTTTCAACTAATAAAGCAAAATAGAGGAATAAAATTAAGACAGAAACAACTTAAGAGGAAAAAAAAGTTATTTTAAGCATTAATTCACTTTTCCCTGCAAACTCAATTTGTTTTTAGTTATTTAATACAAACTGATATTAATCACTTAGGAATACATCAATAAGCCAACATATAAACAACTTAGTCAAAACCACCATCTGCAAGGTAAAATTCAAAATACAATTAAAAAAATATAAATTAGAAGGTATAGGTACATAAACCTAACATCTACTTTTTATTAAATGTATTTCTACAGAGCTTGAATCTTATAAGAATGTCTCCCTCTTTTGCAATTTTAAGGAATCATTGCGTTTATGTTAATCCTTAATACAATCATTCCTAACATTAGCAATTTGAATAAATCATAACTTACTAAATATTAAATACATATGTATTTTTGAATGCTACATAATACAAATTATCAACTAACAAGGAAAAAAGTTCACCTGAAGAAATTTTCTAAAAGTTAACCCTGTTCAAGGTCCAGGGACATAAGAATCACAATAGTTTTACTTACCCTTATTTCCATATTTGGTATACAAAG
Source organism: Typhlomys cinereus (assembly GCA_023101885.1). Classification (NCBI taxonomy): domain Eukaryota; kingdom Metazoa; phylum Chordata; class Mammalia; order Rodentia; family Platacanthomyidae; genus Typhlomys; species Typhlomys cinereus. Next base: position 336,341 of record JALPQD010000300.1, on the reverse strand, counting down.
TACTCCGATTAGAGATTGGATCCCGGAGTTTCCAGGTTTACATAAATTAATAATACCTAAGGAGGATAATTTTTTAAAAATGATAAACCAAAAAGATTCTATAGCAATGAACAATATAAAATGTGATATTTTTCCAAACTAAGTGATATTATTTGGTTATTGTAATTGATAATTGATTTAAAATACATTTCAATTACCCTTGTCATTTTCCTATTGCTTAGAAATTACCAATAATTTCAACACTTAAACTTCACTCTTCAACTTCTGCTTCCTATGTAGTAATTGATGAGCATTCAGGTAGTCAATGAAAGAATGAATGCTTAATGGCTTAATACTTTATATTGCTCAGTCCAAAGTGAAAATTTGCATGACATTTGTCTTTTAAAATTCTACTTCTAGGACTGGAGATATGGCTCAGGGGTAAAATTCTGCCTTACAAAAAGGTCCTAAATTCAGTTCCCAGGTCCCAAATAAAAACAGCAGGCAGAAAAGACAGTGGCCTGCACATCTGGCCCTGGTGGACAGAGCCTGGGAAATCCCACGCAAAGGAAAAAGGATATAGAACCAATCTAGGATGATTTCTGAAGTCATCTTTAGTCCTCCACAGGAATACACAGTACCCTCTGATCACACACATACACATAATAAATAAATAAATAAATAAAGTTTAATTGTAAAAAAATTCTACTTCTAAAATTTATTACTGAATGAATGAATGAGAAATAAGTAACAGATTCTAACTATAATTTATGGGGCAAAAAATTACTTCACAAAACTGGTTCAAACAACTCTGAATATATTAAAATCATGACACCAAACCTATGTAAATAGCCCATAAGTAGAACGTAATTCATATCATTAATTACATGGAAATGCAAAATTACACCAATGAGATACCACTACATACCTACTAAACAGATAACATTAAAGGCTGACAACACCAAATACTGACAAGACAGAGCAACCAGAATCCACATACACACTTATGAATAACAATAGAAACCACTTTAATGTTAAACAGTTAATAATGGTCATGCTTTTCTTTCAGGAGTAAAGAGTATAGAAACCTGAGGCTGTCTTCAAGGGACATTAGAACACACCTTTGATGGAATGATGAAGGCACAGAGGAAATGATGGACAGAAAGACACATGATAAAATGGCAAAATCTAAATGGTAGGAATAGATTGTTGACTATCACATTTAAAAATTTTTCTTTTATTAAAGGTAGAATTTGGAATAAAATGCTAAGAAAAATACTTTTGAAAAGTCACATGAGATTCAGACATATCCTGTTACCTCTAGTTAAAATATACAGGCTGAGTATCCCTTATTAAAAAAAAAATCCTTAAAACCAAAGTGTTTCAGATTATGAGTTCTTTACAGACTTCAGAATATCTGCATGTACATGAGGCACCTGGGGAAGGGATCCAAGCCTCTACATGAATTTATGTTTCATACATACTTTTAGGTATTCTGAACTTAATTAAGTCAGTATTTTCGGTGTTTGTATGTTTGGACTGACACTAATTACATGAAGTCGGAGTAAAATTTTCCATCTATTTCATATTGTCAGTGTTCAAAATTTTCAGATTTTTGGAGTGCTTTGGATTTTACATTAAGGACTGGGAATTTGTATGTCTATATTTATGAATCTAGAACTGCTCTTTGGACTTATCAAAATTCAAATTAAAACACAATGAGTAGAATTTCTCATAAAAATGGCATTTCTTCAATTTGAAACTCTGATAACAGTTTGAGAAATGATAAATTTTGATAAAGTTTGCAAATTTTCCTCTGTGTTAGCTTGATGAACATTGTGCTACTACCCATGGAGAATTGGCAGTGCAGCAGTTATCTGCCCTTCGGTTATGTGGAACTTGAAACACATTATATTGCAGAATTACATTACAAATAAACAAAGATTTATTTAATTCACAACACCATAGGAAAATAGGTTGTAATTTAAATTGCTATTTCTCTTATTTTCAGGGGTAGGGAGAACACTACTGATGGAATTTCTATGTTTCTAATGACAGATCGGTACATAAGGGCAAAAGAAAGTAATGTAGTCAGAAACTCGCCAAGATTACAATGACAGAGAAAAGGGTCTAGAAGTAGAAACAATGAGAAGTTAGCAACTAGGCTATACTAGAAGTGAAAGTGAGTACAATGATTTAAAAAGCAGTTTTAAGGACAACTAAAGCTGAGGGGATAATACGGGATACTTAACTAGAGAAAACAAAAATATATTGAATTTTCGTGTAAGATAAAGATGGTTGGTTACCTTTGCCAGGATGACCTGATTGGTTTCTATGCTGATAAAGTCATGTGGGGACCTATGAGATATTGTGACAATTTCAATGTGTTCCACAAAAGATCAGTGTCAGAAATTGAATGCCGAATCCAGGTTGATGGTCTGGGAGGTAATTAGGATTGAGATGAGGGTGCGTGGTGGGATTTCAAATCAACTTTATGAGGGAAGATCTAATGAGCACACTGGTTCTGTCTCATCACATGATACCAATGCCACATTCTTTAAAGTTCATGTCTTCAGAACTGACATCTATTCCTTAAAATAAGTTCCACAGTCTTGGATATTCTGTTCTGATAACAGAAATTGATTTAAGTAGTATAAAAATGATATGCGACTATTGGGGTCTCATACAAACTTTTCAATATACATGAAGGTAACAAACAGAGAGGGCAGAGTTTATCACCAAGGTACCAGAGGACAGACAGAGAAGTGCTTAGAGTTAAGTCTATGGATGGAATAAGTATTTGCATGTAAAAGGTATTTTTAAAGGAGAATTACAGAAATACTTAAGTAAATTTCAGACTGAAGAGATGACTCAAGGGTTAAGCCTCTGTCTCCTAAGCAACAGGATCTAGGTTTGAATTCCAGATCCCAAAAAACACAGGGTAGAAATGGTGTTGGCCTGCACTTCTGGTCTTGAAAGGCAGAACCTGAGAAACCCCATAGCAAAGGAGGTAGAGTAATCCAGGATGATTCTTGAAGTCACCCCTGGTACGGGCATACACAGTGCCTTTTCTGATACAGATACACAGAGATATACGTGTGCATGTAAAAAATAGTAAGAAATACTTAGGTAAATTTCTTTGTTTTGTATATTGTTGCATTCCATGCTAATTCTCCAATTATAAGAAATCAAAAGAAAAGGAAATTATTATTTTATGAAAAATATTTGCTTTTTATTCCAAGGAAAGTAAAGCACATAATCTTTTTTTCTTAAGAAATTTGATGGGATGAAGATGAAGCTTAGGAGCAGAGCTCTTGTTTAACATGCACAAGACCTTGGCTCCCAAGCACTGCAAAACAAGGAATAAATAAGCCAAGCACTGACATGCTATTCTTGTCTTTGTTTTGTTTTGTTTTTTTACTGTGTGCACTTGAGTGTGTATGCCTGTTGGAGGCCCAAGGGTGACATGGGAAATTTCAGTAGATTGGTCTACCTTCTTACTGCTTCACTCTGGGGTCCCAGGCTACAACTTCCAGGACCAGAATTGCAAATTGCTGCCATCTGGGGATCTGAACTCAGGTCCTGTAGCTTGTGAGGCAAAAGTTTTAACCCCTGAGCATCTCCCCAGTCCACTATACTATTTTTAAGTAACAAACATATCTATACATATAAAGCATAAGCTTTGTCTTTTGTTTTATGGGTCCTTAGTCTGTGTAGATCATGATAAATTTTACTTAAATTGTGAGTTTACTTGCAAATGTTAATATGTATATACAGAATATAAAATTAGCTGAATTTGACAAATTTTACTCATTTTAATAATTCTATTTTAATCCTTTCACTCCAATAATATCATAAAAGTGAAATTACATTAGATGTCACAATAATATCCTAACACCTGAAAAAAACAATTAAGTGTTTTGTTTTTTTTTCCCTAACGGCTACACAACAATTTGAAGTGGCGTACCTGCCCATGAGCGGAATGTTGCAATGATTCCCATTTTACTGGCTAGAAATCGTGCTTCTCTGTCTTCTCTGTTGGAAGGCAGGGGGGAAAAAGGTATTGTTAAGTACATAAAATACTAAACTGAAATGAGTTTTTGCAACTAACATATAGCAGATGGGTTATCATTAATGTTAAATATTTACACTTGAAATTAAAATGTTAAAAAAAAAATCTATTTCACAGCCAATTACTCAACTACAAACTAATCCTCAACTTAAAGTCGAGGAGACTAAACTGGATGTGTTGACACATTCCTGTAATCTCACCTCCCCAGGAGACAGAGGCAAGAGGATTGCTATAGGGTGGAGGCCAGCCTAGCTATGCAGCATACTCTTGGCTACACTGCGAGACCCTGTCTCAGTATAAAAAAGAAAACTAAAACTATTCTCAGATGTGCTGTAACTGAGCACTAGAAAACAGGGTCTGCTTGAAAAGCATCTGGTTGCAGAGGTGCCCTAGAACAAAAAAGCACTACATCAACCTCTGTTGGCACCTGCTCTCTTTCATTCAAAATCCTTGCTCCAATCTTATTTCTTCATTTTTCTAACAAGAAAGCTCAATAATCTATAGCTATTGAACAATTATTAAATAACCACAAGAATTCTTTATTTGAAAATAATGAAAGCACTCTTTTCAACTGAGGAGAAAAAGTAGAAAATAACAGTATCTGTTCAATAAAGTTCCAAAACTTGGTAAAGAATCTAAAAATATATATTATCTAGCAAAATGATTATGTCTGTAAGCTAGCAACCCTATTAAAGAGACTTCTTATAGTGTGCTCAGATTTTGAAACATCAATTGTTAAATATTTGTTGAAAATTATTTGATCAATAATCACTTCACAGCTGATCACTTCACAGCTACCTCTAAATATTTAGTGAACACACATGCTTTCTTCCAATTATTCTAAAACTTACAATATATATTTCTAGAAAACAATTTTTATTTCCCTAAATTCTATTAAAAAATTCTGATTAATTTGTTAAGAAAATTCTTCATTTAATTCTTTTTCTTGTCTCCAATGAAACTTCGCTAAAAACAAAAGATGTATATGTGGCTAATGTGCTGTTTTTACTTTTTGAAACAAAGTATTATTCTCTAGAAATTAAAAAAAAGCTGTGAGACATTTAAAGTATAAGAATTATGAGAAAAAGCAATTTCCATGAAATATGAAATATACCCATACTCACACTTCTCTGACTCTATAGGTAATCGCATACAGCAAAAGCTTTCTTATCTACCCCATAATTTACGAGAAGCTCATGGCACTTACTTGAGTTGCCCTTCAGCTGTATCTGGACTATGTCTGTAGTGAAAATCAGTATAAGGTGCTAGAATCCGCTAATTTAGAAAAGATAAACACAAGAAGTTATCATTAAAATCACTCTTTCTAGAGTAGCCCCAATTCCATCCCCATACACATGTAGCTGAACTGCTGAATTTATTGTTTAAGACATTCTTCAAACTCATCAAAAGCTGGGTAGTATTTTCAAGTACAAACTTGACTTTTTGAGCTTTTACAGGAGTCACAACATATATCTAAAACAGAACACACACAGCGTGGAAAGATGTCACCTGAGTCCTGCTAGCTTCCATTAATTCTCCTGGAAAATCAGCTGCTACATTTGCTTCTTTGAAAGTAACTGACCTTTGTTTTGTCAAGCTGCTCTTAAGACTGTTAGTGGTGCTGGCATTCAATAATAGCCTCTCCAGGATATGCCTACAACTTAGTATCTTTGTATACCCTTACAAAACACCTATAAAACATGGAGTTCATCAATTTTAGAAACAAAGTCTTAGCCACTGCTTCCTTGAATAATCTCTACTAACTTTTATTCTCCTTTCCAAAAACTACAATTCTATTATCCCATTTGCTATGTTCTGTTTGCTGAGACAGAGAGAAAAAAAGAAGTACAAAACATACCAGTGTACTTATAAATCTCCTAAAATCTTTGTAAGTTGTTCTCATTTACATGAAGGCTTGCTGGCTTGCTGCATAGTGTATAGGAATATGGAGCCAGAGAGCCAGGAAGAGCGCTGCCAAACACCCAGGGCTCCTGCACAGCAAGCACCTTACCACCTACTGCACCACCTCCTCAGTCCACTAAGTGGCTCTTAAATTAAAAAATTTTAGTACACTTCAATCAATAAACAGAATATACTTAGTGAAAGATACAAAACATTAAAAATCTAAAATTCTTAAACAGGTAAATGTCTTACTGAAAGCTTACTCATCTTTTAGTTTGCTCAGGAAACTTTACACAGCTAAATAAAAAATGAACTATTCTGCATGTTGATGAAATATTCTCAAGAATAATTCTGAGTCAAGCAATACAATAAGGCTTGGTGTAAACTTAGCTACCACACGTTAGAAAATTAATGATACAAATTTCAAAGAGTGTGCATTTAAAGTAAATTTTACAAATAAGCAACAATGTTAAAAGCTCCTACCTCCAATTCTACATCAGCTCGAACATACTGTCGGGTCTTTGGATGATTAAGGAGGTGCAAAATTGTAGTAATGAGGGCTTCGTTTATTCGACTGAGCTGGCAATCAATCACATTTTTCAGGATGGTGTTTAATCCACCTCGAAGGGCCACCACCTCTGGATTCTGAAGTGCTGAAATAAAACAAAAACTTTACTATATTCATGGTAAAAAGAATTAATTTGAAGTCTTCATTTTTACTTAATACTTAGTTTCTTGTAGACTGGAAAGCTTTCTAATTAAATATACACACAAGCAAAAGAGCCACTTAAAGTATTTCCCAAAACTGATTTTTAAAATGATTTTGTACTGTCTTGTCATATCCTTTTGAGCACATTTTGCTGAAATTTTTTCCTATCAATTTGAGAGAGTTTTTACTGTAGAGACATTAGCCTTTAGCATTTTGAATCTTTTCTGTGATTTGATAATTTAGATTTTGCTTAAAATAGAACATCTCATTAACTTTTATTAAAAAAATTCATACTGTATCAACATCCTTCTATCAACAACATCAAGTGTGTGCATGCTTGATAATTTCAAGATGAGAAACCCCTCCTACTCCAAAGATCAGGAATTTTCGTGTGTGCATACACTTGTGTTTTTTTTATTGTAAGGGATTGTTTTGTTTTTGAAACAGGGATTTGCTAAGTAGCTCCGGCTGGCCTAGAACTTGTTCACTGCCCTTGGTATATCAAATTTACAAGCCTCCTGATGCTGTCTCCCACGTACTGAGACTTAAAATTATATTCATTTGATTGTAAATGAGACTGGAGTCTCATTACTTGGGGACTGTCTGCTGTTCCTATGAACATGTATACAATAATTTACTTATTTGCTACATTATTTTACTTGATTGTTCTGGCACCATTTTGGGGGGGTTTCCTACATTAAACTATATAGCTACTAAAATCCTTGTAAGATTTCTTTGGTAATTCAAAATTCATTTTGCTTGTAAATGTTACTATAAAGATTACTATATACCAACAACCACATATACATGCATTCATGTTTTTAACCCTCATTTTTTTTCCTTACTCAAGACTAAGATCCTTTTCTACTAGATTCATTCTTTACATAATGTATACTTATTTTTTAAAATTTACTTAATGCATTTGAGAGAAAGTTCATGTGTGCTATGGTACATGGGCAGAGGTCAGAAGACAACTTTTGGAAATCAGTTCTCTGCTTCCACCAGGAGGGTAGCTATCTTACCCACTCAGCTTGCTGACTCATTGTTTCTAACATGTATCAAGATAAGACACTGCCTTATCGATGACAGAATATTAGACTTGAGTTTTAAATTACTGGATAATAGACTGTGTTTCATGATGAGTAAAACTTTAAGATTGATAAGATTGTAATATCAATTTTAAATTACTTATTAAATAACAAATGTACTTACCTATCAAAAATGTATTTTTCACATTTCTTTAACCAATATCTGAAGAATTTATAACTTAAAGATATAGGAAGTGTTACTTTATTATTTGAGGAAAATTCTGACCTAGTTCACAGATAATGGCAATGCATGCCCGGACCATTCTGTCTCTTTCTTGAAGTCCATCGTTCCCAACTGCAATTAAGGAGTTGGCCACAGAACTAGGAAACAAGGAAGCATTCACAGTAATCATCTGTAACAGACAAGAATAAGAAAAATGTTACTTACTTTACAATACATCTTTTTAAATTTGTTCACATTGAGGCACCAATTTTAAAGACTATTTTGAAGGATAAATATAATTAAAGATTACTACTGTTCTTATTCTTGTAGATGTTACTGTAAATATTACCATTTTTATTCCTTGTAAATGTTAATAATCATTACTATGAACAATGCTTTTTACTATTTCCCAATAGTTCTGATGATAAGATACTTGTCCAAAATTTAGTGTTTTTACAATTCTAGGTCACTCTAGAATAGCAACTGCATGACACAGCTCTTCAGTGCCCACATACCACTAAGCAGTTCTGAGAAGAGCAACCATGAAACCAGAAACCAATACACCTCCAGTTCTTCATTATACACAATCACCACCACATCTCTGTAGTCCATCTCAGGAACAGATTCAACTTCCCTCTCCCTCGTAATCAAATTGATTAAAGCTCCCATTCATTATCTTTGCCAGGACAGACACCTAATAATTGCCCTAATTTCTAGAAAGATCTCCTATCATTAACCTGTTGCTATGTCAGAAAGTGGACTGAACCAACCACAATCTTTTTTTTTTTTCTATCGATGGGGATCTAACCCAGAGTCTCAGACACACCAGGCAAGTGCTCCAGTAATTGAGCTCCAGCTCTCACAATCTTTTTTAAAGTTGTAAAAATATTTAGGGAAAGAGCATATACATTATATATGTTCATATATACCTTTACATGCATGCATGCATATACTCTATATACACACGTATATATACATACATATGCACAATCTATGTATATGGATGTATATGCATACCATATAGTGACAAAACAGGATGAACCTCACAATACAGATTTAACTGGCAATAATGTGATTACAATACTATAAGCAGAAATATGTATATGTACCTTCAGTTTGGAAAACAAAGAAAATAAATTAAGTGTAAATTATTTTTAATAAAGACAGTTTGATAAATGAAGGATTTTAAAATAATGGATTTTGAGTGAGAACATAGAAAAGGTTTTATTTTAATGAAGAGAAAGATAAATTGTCCTGGATGTCACCAGATTTAGAAAAATTGCTGGAAAAATAAATACAGTCACTATTTTAATCATCTCCCTACCATAGGTGAGTCATATAAAATAAGACTTTGACTAGGCAATAAATTTGTAAAACAGACACAAAAGAATTACAGCATTACTGAGTGCTCTAAGAAAAGCACCTGAACATGGTGTGGAGACTGGAAGATGACCGTGAGGAGGAGGAAGAGGAGGAAATGAGACGAAAGAAGGAAGCAACAATTAAGATAGTAGTGGTACTTTGCCTATATGCACAAAATTGAACAAAAAGAGAGTTCTAAATGCTACAGCAGGCAGTTTATACTTAACACTTACTAGCCAATTTAGGTTTGCAAAGGGCTACTGGGCTTGCTATGACTTTTTGCAAGCATGAGCTCCAGACTTTGCATCTTTAGCACTCAAGGAAAACACAGGCTTATGCCATCTGTGCTGGCAGGGCAGAGAAGTCAGATCCCTGGAGCTCAATGGCCAGCTATTTTAGCCAAATTAATGAACCTGAAGTTTCGTGACACACCCTGTCTCAAAAACAAGATGGAGAACAACTGAAGAAATACCCATTGTCAACCTCTGGCAGCCAACTGACCAAATGACATACATGCTAACATACTACATGTCATATACACACAGAGCATAGACAGCAAACTAAAATTTACTTCCATTGATTCTGTGGTCAAGGTTTTTTTTTGGGGGGGAGGGCGTGCACTTCAGGTTTCAAATGTACTTATAAAGAATCTCACTGGTCCATAGTGTCAGTATTTATTCAGCAAATTGTGCTTTACTAATAATTAACTGTTTTCAAAACCAAGGAGAACCCCTATGCTGAGACCCCTCTTATTCTACATTATCAAGCAGAAGAAGTTTTCTAGCACATGCAGTCACAAGAAATATCAGATCTGTTAGATATACTCTGACTTCAGAAGATTTCAGAATTCAAGGCCAAAATGGGCTAAAAAATGAGATGCAGTCTCAAAAAATAGTAAGTGAAATTAAATTACTTATTAAATAATCCAAAGAGACTGGGTTTAATTACTAGAGTTTTAAACTTCTTTTGCAATATTTTGTTCATTTAACCTATTCCTTACTATGGTCAACTGTGAGTAAGTACTATTATGTTTAAGGTAGACAACTAGGATAAAGTAAAGGAGAAAACATAACTATATGTTCTACCATCTGAAGGATCCACTAATTCAAAGACAGAAAAACAAGAAACAGCTAAAATAATCAACTGTAATAATAATTTTTATGTGGCAGTGAGTACCTATAGTCCAGGAATAGGGTGAGATTGAGATAGGAGAATCAAGAGTTCAAGACCAGCCCAAACTAATCAGTGAATTTCAGGCCAGCTAGAACTACATGGCAAGACCATATTACAAAAAAAAATCTGTTAATAGTAACAACAATTTAGAGATTTACATTGACAAGCATACAACACATAATTCCTATTTTGGTTAAAGAGAAAATATATTTGCCTCAAAAACTATCTCAACCAAATTTCGTTCACTCTACTGGCTTGAACAACACACAGAGGCACTGAGTGATGGCATCTCAGGAGAAGCTTCCTGGATAGCCACTAACACACTCTCTTCAGGAGCTTAAACTGTGGCACTTTATTTTATAAAACAGCCTCAACTGTTTATCACAACTGCACACGAGCTGTATCTAAATTCGTCTTTAAAGCAACAAGGTCATAATTATTTGTGAGAACTACTTCATAGTATTACCTATACACAATTAAGAGAACTCCAAGATGGAGAACAGCAAGTAATACTTTTATTTTGCATAAGTCATCAAGTAATTCTTTGTCTAACAGCAAAGCAGCAATTACATTTACATGCTTATGAAGAAAATTTACAGAAAAGTTTGATCTTACCAGAGTTTAATTCACAAAACTTTATAGAAAAATTTAAAATGTTCCAATGAAAATTCATTATTTAAATTTAACAGAAAGACTTCAACAAGATCCAATCCAATTAAACATTTACCATGGCAACTGTACAGTTGCCTTTATACTTAAATATAAAACAGAACATACCTTTCTGACTAATCGAAGTGCTTGAGTCCTCTCTACCTCGTTGCTCTGCTGTATGTCAATGCACCTAAATAATACGTAGTATTAATCACCAAGATCCAACAAAACATTTTATATGATACATACTGCCTGAACAAACTATATTCATTATCCAACATAATACTTAAAAAAATAAAACTTTAAAACATGCTTTTCTGGTACTGGCAAATATTAGTTGGTTTATATAGCTCTAAAGGTAAATATTAACTACAAAAATTCATTTAAAATCTTAAAAAATAGTAACATTTGTAAAGATTCATAAACATACCTACAGTGCTAAATAACAGAGAAATACTGAAAGAAAAATCACCTGATAAAAATCAGTTGTTTTATGCAAATTATAAACAGAAATATTTCAACCTTTCTTTAGTTAATGATTTTAATCAGGGTACAAATTTTGTTATCAGTATTTTATGCAATATGTGATTTGACTTTTTAAATTTTCTTCAATATTAACATTTGATCAAAAACAGCTAACATTCCTTGTAAAACATATTAAACTGCAAAATTTGAAAGAATACTTGTTTTTTATAGCAGTAATTACCTAACTGAAAAGTAATTAAAAGGTAATTATTTTTAAAAAATTTATGTTTAGACAGCAGTATTTTAATACATACTTTATAGGTGGCTTATGATTCAAATAACCATTTTTTTCTGCCTAAATTTAATTAATGTAAAACAATTCTATTAAAAAGCAAATAGGAGCTCTGCTAGATTGAGGTCTGAACCCCAGCATCATATATACATATAAAAAAGAAAAGTAATAATGAACAGAGAATTTACATTTTTGATATTACTGAGAGGCTTGGATCATACCAATTCTGTCAAAATAAATTATAAAGTAAAACCAGTTTTATGAAACTACAAGGCACAAAGTAATAGCAATAATGTCTGAAAGGGAAGCACCTGGAGCTCTACAGGTAACCAGGGTTTTGTTGCTGAAACACCTGTCAAGCTCCAGCCTTTGAGGCATATCAACCTAAGCCTGGCTGAACTGGAAAGATTTAATTTCAGGACAGCTAAGGTCCAAAGACAAAGCATAGGAATATAAACTAAAACATTGTTCTGCATTGTTCCCTCCAATATACTTGCCAGATTCTACGCTGTGCAAAAGCAGGACTGGGCTCCATAAAACCAAGCTAAATGAACGAACGAATGACTTTGAAAAGCACAGGAGCAAAGCAGAGATGTCGGCAAATGCTCCAGCTGGTCAACCAACAGGAAGAGGTTCTGCTAGACATCTACACTTAACTTAAGCTCCCCAACTACTTAAATGCAAACACAAAGGCAAAACCTAGTTTAACGGAATAATAGAAATTACACATTTTAGAATACAGCTAACTTTATTAGAAAAATAACCTCAATCAGTGCTAGCAATTTTAAATGCACTATAACCAGATATTAGGAACTATTGTTTAGAACAAACCAACACCCAAACATCAGCACAATGAGCCCTAAATCAGAAGAAATGACAGCCAACACAGATGATGCACATTGGAATCATCTTAAATGACTCTTGAAAGATGAGAAATAAAGCAGAGACCTAAATACTGAAAGAGTAGTGGAAATCATAAAGCAGTAATAGGAAATAAAAATCCAAGAGGATGATTCACCAGCAGGAATAAAAGTAATTACCTTCTATCATCTTTACTCCATCAAGTGCCCAGACACATGTTAACAGAAACCCAGCTGAAACCCAGGGGTCACACACAAGAGAACATGAGAGCAGGAGGGAGACTATGAGCAAAAAGCAGGTGTGCAGTGGGGGGAAAGAAGAGTATTGGGATTAGGTAACAGGCTGAAAAGGAGAACATATTCATGCATAAAACACTAAGACACTGTAAATATATTTAAATAGGCAAAAATATTAACAGTAATCACCAAAAGAGTTGAAAAATAAAGACAAGACACATAGGGGATATTGAGAAGATACAGCAGTACAGATAAAGAGCATCGCAGAGGACAGAAAGTAACACGAAAACCTTTGAAGGACCCAGAGGAAAAAAGAGGTATCAATTACAAAAAGCAGCAGATAAGAGGAATTATTGTTCAATAATTTAACAAAAAAGCCAGAAAACAACAAATCATAAGCATTGGAAAAATAGTAATACTTCAAATATGAAGGTAAAATAGAGATATCTACGAACAAATAAATTTTATGAGAAAATTTATCTCTAGTAGTCCTGTACTACAAAAAGGGGGGAAGGAAATTCATCACATAAAAAGTGATGCTGGATATATGTATGGATATATGTATATATGTATGGCTCAAGGATTAAGCTTTTGTCTCTAAAGCAAAAGGACCTGAGTTTGGATTCCACATCCCATGTAAAAAATGCCAGGTGGAAATGGTGGAGGCCTGCACTTCCAGCCCCAGAGGTCAGAGCCTGAGAAACGCCATAGCAAAGCAATAAAGAGGTAGAGCAATTCAAGATGATTCCTGATGTCCCTATGGGCGTGCATGGGCATACACAATGCCCTCTTGTACACATCCTCAACGCATATGCGCCCATACATGCAAAAAAAAAATTGATACAGGATTAAAGTATGAAAATGAAAAAACTAGGTAAATAACACAGGTGAGTATAATTGTAACACAGGTTACGTATAACTGATCAACAACAATATAAGCTAGGAATACAAAGAAAATATTCTAAAAGCCTATAGATAGTAAAACTAGCAAAATACTGAACATATAACCATTTACGTTGAGAGCATCATTTCAATTCAATGTTGACATTCTCTGCAATGCAGCAAGGCAAGATTTTAGTCTCGATGAAAAACAAAAAATAAAACCATCATGTGCAATTCATGTTCACATACACAATCAACCAATATGATCTTTACACAAGTAAAACTACAAAGCAAATTTAGTAAGACCACTATATAAAAGGGTGAAACACCACCCATTTTTCTACTTATTAGTAGCTAAAAACAATAAAGAAAAAATTAATGAATTAATCATAAACATTATTACTTTATAAAATCTAAGGCAAGTGTGATGGTGTAAGCCTAAAATTCTAGCATCCAGGAAGTTCAAGCAGGAAAATTATAATTTTGAAGCCTACCTGGATAATATAGTGAGACCTGCCTCAGAAGAAAGTCTAACAAATATGGACCTTGAAATAGTTTAAGACCTCTAGAGAGAAAGCCCAAAATTTTGGTGGGAGAAATGAAATATTCCCAATAAATTAATGTCTGAAAATTCAATTAAGATTTCAATTTAGTCCAGATTAATCTAAAGTTTCAATGCAACTCACACCAAAATCTTGGTTATATGGAAACAACTCTTCCAGAATAGGCAAGATAGTCTTCAAGAGAAAAAGCCTGATAGTTCCTGCCAACAGGAATCAAGATGCACTGGGTGTCTGCAGAGTGTTAAACAGTGAGATGTTGGTATGAGCACAGAGACTAAGGAAAGGGCAGAAAACTTAAGACATCGGCCTGATTCATAATAAAGGTGATGCTCTACACATGAATCGAAAATCTCTTCAATAAATGATATTCATAAAAAAATGAAACTAAATAATTTAAAGACCTTCCTGGGTAAAGGAATAAAATGTCTAGAATAGATCTCTTCACAGACCAAAGGACTGTGGATTTCATAATCTAAGAACTTCTGTTTATCAAAACCTGTTAAATTGTGAAGCTTGAAGATGATATTTTCAATGTAAGTCCTTGGAAAGACTCATCCAGAAGTTATCAAGAATTCCAATGTAACAAGAAACACACAAAATCCAATTTGCAAATGGGAAAAAGACAAGAGTAGCAACAGTTGAAAAGGGCTTAACAGGATCAACCATCAAAAATATGAATTAATGAAAATGACAGGCGCAGATGAAAACTACATTGAAAACAGCAAATGCTGATGTGGAGAAAATGGAACTCTGCACACTCTGGCAGTGTGTGAACCAGTGCAATCACTTGAAAAACTATGTGCTAAAAGTACATGTTAAGGCTAAACATATAGGCCATAGGTCCCAACAATCTCAGTTGTATATACACTAAAAGAAATGAAGACCTGAGTTAACCTAAGTCTACAGGCAGATTTGTGTAAAGAATGCTCAGGTTAGAGTTATTCAAAAAGCCAAACACTAAAGCAAACTGGGAAGAATAAATTGTGGTCTAATCATAAAATGAAACACTAATTAGTTAAAAAAAATAAAGTCACCTCAGAGACAATGATGGAAGAAACGAATACCTAGTGTGCACATCCAATGTGATAGGCAAGGACAAGAAAAACTAATTTACAATGAAAAAGTATTTAATATTGGTGGAAGGTATAATAGATCTTACTGCTATACTTAATATGTCCTAAATCTTAGTTGTATATGTTCGTAAAAATTACCAAGCCTTACATTAAAAATCTGTACAGTTTTTGACAGTATGCTAAAATTTCATACAAAAGCTCAAGAACATATGAAACAAAATAACTCTAAGAAAATTACCTAGCTATTAAATAGTCCACTTTCAATTTTAGCACCTTCTGCAAAATACTGGAGTCTTGGATGAGATACCGCAGCGCTCGCAGCCCTGCTGCTCTCACTTCCTTTGCTTCATTTAACAAAGCTAACCGCAAGCTGCATAAAACAAACAAAAGTTTTATGGTATGAGTCTCAAGATACATGAGATTGTAGTACACATTACCTTTTCCACATCAGAAATGTTTGGGACAAGAAGTGCTATAGATTTCCATTTTATTCTTTTTTCTTATATTGGGGAATATTTTCATTGACTATAGCAGATTCAGCATCCTTTATCTGGAAATCTAAAATCTGAAACTTTGGAACACTTGAGATGACAATAATTAAGTTTCAGAGTTTGAAGCAGTTCAGATTTTCACATTCAGGGATACTCAACCTATAGAGGCACACCATTCTGCATCTGAGATATCATTTCAATGAGATAATGTCTCATTAAGCAGGATTCATTCTATCCACCTATTTTTTTCAAAATAAAACAGCACTTCTAAGTGAAAGCATTCATTTACTGTAGTGATGTTTTTACTTTCTGTTTCTAACAGTCTCACAAATCAAACCCATGTTGCTAATTTTATTTATCTTCTACAGTAGGTTCCAGGCCTCCCAAAGAAATACTGGTTTAAACCAGTAATATTTTATAATCAGTTACAAACATAGATCACAGGACCAATTTTAATTCTTACAGGAAACCGGGAACCCATGATGTACTATATACCTCTCCATTGATCCTCAGTAAGTTCATGATGGATACGCTCTTTCTTAGGTAAGACCTAGATTTACTATTTTCTATTTCTCCTGGGAAGTATGATAAAAATCAGTTGGCAAACCAGGTTTAAACCTTAAATGTATAGAAGGTCAGGCATTTTTGAGCAACAGCTCTAATCACAAAGTATCAATTAAGACTCAAGAGGTAACAAAACTTTGAAGAGTATGAATTTACTTAATGACCCAATAGCTGGTTTTATAAAAATAAAAAAATAAATAAAAATCACAAGGTTCTCTATTAGTCTAATTTAAAGTTATTATACTTTGAGTAAATAGGGTGAAAATAATTTTAATTCATTGTATTTGTACATGAAACTGTCAAAAATTTAAAAAACTATAAAATTAAAATAAAATGGAAATTACTAAAATCAGCAAGGAACAGGAAAAGACACAACTACACTTACCAGATTATGATATCTTCATAGTTAAAGCCCAGTTTTTCTTCACTATGGCCAATATCACAAAGAAGCTGTTAACCAAGCAAAACCAAAAATATCTCAAGTTATATTGCTTGAGTTTTAAGCATATTTATTTATATACATTATTTTTAGGCTAAAAAAATGAAACTTTAACAAATCAGTGGAAAGAGACACAATTTTATCTCTAAGGTATTCATTTCTCTTACTGTTTATTTGATCTCAATTTTAGATTTAACTCTCCTTCATGACCTTAAGTTATTTTTCTATTATTTCATTTTCCCCTCAGTAACTTTACTAACTTAAAAAATAATACTTAATGATCCAACTGAGCTTCCAATGTGAATTGCTATTAATTGATCTGCTGACACGCTTTCTTTACCACATCCTCAATGCAGAATCTTGTGGTATTATGGTTTCATGTACCCCATCCAGATACAGAGACTCTCTCATGGTTACTTGTGATATTTCTCGTCACTTCTTAGCCAATATCCATTTACTTCCAATCTAACCTTCATAGTTCTTCATACTCTCATTGCTGTTGCTTGATACATTCTTTTGATGTGTTTGTTTAACTTTCACTGAGGTTGCATGTTTGGATTTAACACAAATGATTTGGAGTTTTGAAAGGCTATTTTCATGGATATATAGAGGTCTATTTTAGCTGAAGCTTTCTTCCTGAGTTTCGAGACATTCTTTTTGTTGTAAAGTCTACCATCAATCAGTCTTTTTGTTGGTTCTTTCAAAGTCTTTTTCTCAGGTTCTTTGTAAGATTTCTTTCTTTTTTGATGTTGGATCTTCACCAACTTAATTTGTCCAGTGGCAATTTCCTTCATATCCATCTTGCTTAAGATAAATGTCACTTGCTAATAAATCTGATTTAAGATTTTCATGATTTCTTCAAAATTACTTCTGTATAATTCTTTTCCCGCTATCTTCAAAAGGGCTTCCCTAGATGCTTTTATTGAGAAAACTGATCTAATGGTGACCTGGTTCTACATACATGACTATATATGATTCTAACTTAGGTATTACATTTGAAAATTAGTCTATTTAAAGGTATATAAAGCTTCCTCATATATTGACACTAACTGAAATTGGTAAATAGAAAGTAGGTCATTCAGTTAACACTGAAAAGTCCGGGCATCGCTTGTCTCCAAAGCGATGTTATTCTTCTTCTTTATAATGTTGTTATTATTCTTTATGGTAAATGTAAATATGAAAGGGAAAAAAATCCAGAATGGTTTTCACTCCTATCATTGCACAAAGAAGAGACTCTGAGAAGAGCTGGCAAGTTTACCATCTAGTTAGAATACTTGCAAAATTTCTTTCCCTGTTACTTTAGAAACAAAACACACAAAAGAAACAAAAAGCCACAAGAAGAAAATTTTTGTTTTAAAAAGCAAAGAAGAAAAAAACAAACCATAATGCTCCACACAGAATAGTGTAAAATAAAGAACTAGAGTAGCTGTCCTCAGGTATTACAAGACTGCAGTCCTTGATTCTAAAACACAATGTACAGTACTTTTGGATTTTCAAAACTGAATTTTACCTTTTTAATATGCAATGCTGTACATAATAAAATGGACTAATTTTTATACAAGTTTGATCTCCAAACCTGACATGATGGAAAGAGAAGTATTCTGACCTCTACCTGCATGATATGACATCTGACCTCTACCTGCATGCTGTAACAGGCACAGACAAAATAAATCAATGTAAAAAAGTAAGATTTTTCTAATTTTTTAATTCTTTTTACATTTTTATTCTTTTAGAATTCCAAACACGAAAATAGTGAATTTATAATATTTTCACACCTTGATCCCTAATCAAATCTCCCCTCCTTTGCCCATTACAACCCTTCTTCTTCTTCCTTGCCTCATAAATAAAGACTACGGATTTCCACTACCAGGCCTGGCTATTACATATCAAAATTTTAACATAATTTTTTAACTAGAAAGAAATTAATCATAAATTCTATAGTTTAGAGCTTGAGTACAACCCAAAGGTCTATATATTAAAAGCCTGGATCTCAGCCATGGAACTACAGGGGGACTGTGGAATCTTTAGGAGATGGGCCTAGAACGAAGTGATTAAATTGTTTGGGGCTTGCCCTTAAAGGAGATTAGGGGACTCATAGCCCTCCTTTAACTTCCTTGGTTCATAAGTTAAATGGCTCTGCTCCCCTACATGTGTTCCTACATCTTACCAGGAGTCCCCACACTAAACTGTGAATCCTGGTCTGGAATCTCTAAAACTAAGTACCAAAATAAGTCTTTTCCCTCAATAAGTAAACCATCTAGACACTGACCGTAGTGATGGAAGAAGCTGATTGAAACAATTTCTTTTCCTAGGTACACTTCTGCATATTAACAAATGTTCACAATGAATGTATTACTACAAGGAAGAGTATTTGTGGGAATGTATTTAGTATTTTTAATAATGGGAGTAACATGTACTAATTGCTCATCTCCTCAATCCAAGAACAAAGTTTTCCTTTTTATGTATGTGGACAACTAAGGTCAAGAGATATTAATAAGGTCAAAAGAATTAGGGAGCAAAAAGAAATAAGATCAAACAAGGTAACCACAGAGCCATTGTAAAAAACATTATTTAAATTTTGAAATGAAATTCTCTCTCAATGAGCAGAGGAGGAACAAAAAGAACCGAAAGTTAAAGTCACAGGCCCATCTCCAGCCTTACAAGTGTGTGGCCAAGGGCCTGAAGAACCGCACTATGACACGCACACAGAAAATGCAGTGAATTTAGCCATTTTCCCCAGGATAACAATAAAAATTAAAAACAACAATAATAAATAAACCCTATATTCATATGAAAAGTAGCTTGCTATATATTTGGGATTCCCTAGATATGTCACATTACAATCCTTTAGTCTTCTCATAGCATGGAGGCATGAATAATACAATTTTTAAAAATTTTTTTTTACTGTTTATGATTATTTATACTCCGTAAAATTCATTCCAATATAAAATCTTTATAGAAAAATGAAGTTTAGACTACGCTTAAGTCAACATAAAATACAGTGCTTTTGAGATGAGAGAAAATTTATTTTCTTAACTGTGAGTTATACATATTAAATTTCAATGTCTAAAAAAGACATATTCATCCTTCTGCTCCAATGTAGTGGATGCCAATAAAATGAAATGCTCTAAAATCCTAGAAATAAAGTATAGTAAGTCTTGTCTTACTAAAGGTTGGTTTCTATACATGTACTTGGCCCTTATTTCTTGCATTTTTAAAAATTTATTTATTGACTGATTTTTCTGCTCATACAAACGTAATAGGTACCCCTGTCCCCTCCCTCCCTCCACCCTTCCCTGGACCTCCTTGCTCCCTCCCTCCTTTTCCTCTTCCTTTCCTCCCTCCCTCCCTTTCTCCCAGTGTCCCCCTCCCCCCATCTCTGAAGCACCCTTTATTGTGTATATCAAACTTTCCTCGGGGTCCTCCTCTTTGATGAGGTGTAAGGACTCAGTGGCATTTCCTAGAACTCTTTCTTATGTTCCCCTTAAGTATAGGAACACTATTGTGACTGTTAATCCCTCGCTTCTAAGGATCCTAGTGCCTTTAGTCCATGCTAGACTTTGAGGGGTCAATGATATGTTGGTCATTTCTTGCATTTATTTTTATTACGCCTGCCAATGCCCTTAAAAAAGAAACTCCAGAGTTAGATAATTATTTTTTTTCAAACTATACACCTTTCACACAACAAAAAACAGGTTTCTATGTTCCTGATTTATCTGTAGATAAAAATAACTAGCTCGCCAACAGTGTATTAACTGTTATTTGTTGTGATTAATCTATATGACTTCCTTACACAATCACTACAATATTCACAAGAAGTTAACAATAGCTTATTTTGAAAAAAGTGAAAACAGAATTGCTAATCATCTCTAGGGAAAAGAAAATTTTCTATGATTACTAACACGGTCATTTTATTGTTTTTCAGAAGTGGGAACTGAACCCAAGGCCTGCACATACCAGACAAGCTCTATACTGAGCTACGTTGCCCACTGTCCCACCAGTCCCCGCTTTAACTTTGTGAGTAGTGTCTAAGTTACTCAGGCATGCTTTTGGACTTCAAGTCCACTTATCTCAGCTTCCAAGTATATGGGATTATAGAACTGTACCATCAAGCCTGGATTTGCTGGCAGGCTACATGCATACACATACATACACCGATCAGCTAGGAGAAACATGCTGAAAAAGAAAACACTCTATGGTATATTGCAATGTGAAAAACTTCAACCTACAACACAATATAAATATTTATATATTCATAAAATGCTCTCATCTAAGAATACTTCATGTACTCATAATAAATTGTAAATCACACTGAGCAGTATGCAAAGCACTGTACTTAGTTCATTTAATTCTCACAACTCAATGACACAGAAATACACACACACATTATTTATAGTAATAACAGAAGATAAGCACCTTCAAAGTGTAAGCCTGGGGATGGTGGAGTGCTCTGGAATGAAATGGGTATGTGACAGAAAGTACTTTGCTTTTTGCCATAAAATTTTCTGTATAATTTTAACATTTTATAATTTCCTTGTATGTCTTTTTTATATTTTTTAAAAAGAGTAAAATAAAAATGTCTACAGAGCTTTTAATGTAAATACAGGGAAAGAGAACTTCTAGAATGAAAATGTCTACACTATTCCCATCTTTAGAAAGTAGGTCTTTAGATTATTTGTAAGTGTTACTGGTTTTAAAAATGGAGCACTAAGAATATACTCATCAGCGTCTGCTATACACATTTATTTAGTGAGCTGATGTCAGAAGTCGAGCATGACATGTGACACCACATGATTAGAAGATCACCTCACTAGCTCTCTCTCTCTATGCCTTCTTCAAAGGAGGTTTTAGAAATGAAGTTCACCCTACACAATATCTCTGTCTGAGGATAGTTAATACCATGTCAGTGAAAACAAAAGTTCTCAGTGAAAGTACACGATCTTCTCAATCTAACATATTAGACTCTCTGAAGAGGCTTCAAGTTGACAGAAGAGAGTAGACGAGGTAGCAAACTTTTTGTGCTCAGAAATTTAGTTTAAAGGGATTGTAATCCAAAGTGAAAACAAGTAAGAGGTAAAATGTTCTAGTGCAAATAGGTAAGACAATGTGCAACTAATTCTGCTGTGTTCCAGAATCATAAATATTATTATTTCATTCTACAAAGCTACTCTGGAGGTTTCTGAAAATTTATGATGCAAATTAATGTAAAAAATTTATAGTACTTCCAGCACACTAACAAATGGAGTTTAAAGATTCATTATATTATAATTAAATCCAGCCCTTGTTCTGTGTTAGGGAGATGAGTAAATTTTATAGCCATTTATTTAGAGCCGTGGTTCTTAACTAGGACAGTTCCCATGGAACATCTGACAGTGCCCAGAGACACTGCATGTTACAACTATGTATGTAAACACTCTCGTCATAGAGTGGGTAGAGGCTAGAGATACTGCTCAGCACCTAGAAACACAGGTAGTTCCCCCAATCTAACGTTGGTTACTAGGTCACTAAGTCACAAGAGCTGACCCCAAACAACCTACAGTAACTTACCAACCCACAGCTCAAATAATGAGGTAGACTAACCTCCAAAAAAATCAGCTAAAAAATTAGTTAATTAGTAAAAGTGAAAAGCAAAAAAAAAAAAAAAAAAAAAAAAAATCCACAGCTTGAGATGCTGCACTCCACAGGAAATGTCTGCTGAGCAGCCCCTCTCTGCCTCTAAGGACAGTAGGGAACTCTTCTGTTGTGGAAAAATGTGAAGTGTCCCCACATGTCCCCCCATACACAAGTGTTTATATACTTACTTGGTCCCTAATCAATGGATCTGTTTGGGAAGCAAATGGGAGGGAAAGAACAGAAGGAATGGTGAAGAGACAAATAAAGGGGACCAAGCAGTACAAAGAGGATAAGGTCAGAGTAGAAAAGAAGAGAAAGCACTTAAGAGAATTTGAGAATGCAAACCAAGACACACAATGCAGGTAGAATAAGAACGGTAGAGCACTATGAGACATATTCAGATGATGACAGGAAGTAAATAGAGGAGGGAGGAAATGGAGAAATGACCATCACCCACAAAATCCGTACAGAAACACACAAGGAACAGAGAAAGGAGAAATAGAGCTGTCCTAGAAATAAAGGTCTAAACCAACCTCATTCCTGAAAGCTCTCTCTCCTCACTCCCACTGGTGTAACAAATATGTGAGAAACACACACGATTTGAAAATACTATAAGAAAACTGCATGATATTATTTAATGTTTTATGCTAAAACAAAGAAGATATTTTAGATTAGCTAAAAAATACTAAAATTGGACTCCCTAGCCCCTCATGGCACTCCATGTCTGGAGTCCATGAGTTCCAACCTTTCTCTCCTCTAATAAACTCTACCTTAATCTTCAAAAAAAAAATACTAAAATTAAATTCACCCTTTCTTATACAAGTGAATGAATGGCTCACGTTCAAGCAATTGTACACTGCCTTTCTCACACACATGAGGCCCATAAACAAAGCAAACTATACAATAAGATGCCCAAAGCCTGGGTTCCAATACGCACAGACCTCTGCTAAAATTGTGTTCTCCAGTCTAATCTATATAAATAGTGCCATTCTGAGTAGCAAAATAAAGCTGAGATTTAATAAGGATAAAATAATAAAATGCTTTTTGTAGTCATAGAAATATATTAGCTCTTAAAGATTTTACTGAGAATGGCATTTGAAGATACTCATAGTCATAAAGTAAAACCATACACAAATCTCATGGAGTCAAGATTTCATAAAGATATTTGAAAGTGTTACTTTCTCATCCCTCATCTGTAAAACAATTTTCTCCTCTAAAATAACTGTCAGAATATTTTAAAAGTAATATTATGTATCTGATGCCCTGACTACTAAAGAAACTACCTGGCTACACAGCCCTCAAAATCTTCTGCCTGTGTGAGAAAAAGAAAATCAAATCCAAGCCATGGTCCTATAACCCAGTAAGCAAATATTTAGAAGGGTTAAATACTGCTCAACGAACTGTGGCACACACACAAATTCACCTTTTTAATAAAAATTAGGTTTTCATTCACAAAGCTTAAGATGACAACAAAAGTTCCAATGTGAAACCAATGTGACTGACCATGGATCACACTTTAAGCATGAAGAAATTAAAGCGCGTATCTTTCTATACTGAAAACAACGTATATTCACTATAATAAAAAAAAAGGGTGGGTGGGAACTTTACCCAAGTGTTTTCTTTTTTCTGCTTAGGCTATTGCCTAAAATGAAATAAATTTTAACATCAGCATGAATTTGCTGAATATCACTGACACACAGCAAATCTGGGAATTTGAGGCTAATATTAGAGATCAAGTTAGTTTTCATTTGGGACCGGAAACCACCCCCCAATTTCCCTTGTGTTCTAATTTAAATACAGATATTGGGAATAAAAATTGGAATACCAAAATGACTAACAGTTCAATTGGAGTAATAGAAAGACTAATAACTCTCTGAGAATTACATTTATATCATAAAATGTAACACCAAGTTATACTGATATGTTATAAAGATAAAATATCTATAAAAGACTATTATGGCTTCCCAATAACCTGTTTGTATTTCTTTACTGGGCTTACCAATTTTTTTACAATAAAAATATATTTCTATTATTTAAATATACTTGAAAATCTAGAAATAGAAAAAATAGATCAGGCACAGTGAGGAGTGATCTAGTTCCTGTCAGGAGGATCACATGAGTCTGGGTAACACACCGCAAGACTCTTCACTTACAACAGGACAAAAATTCATGAGAAGAATCAGAGAAAAGGATTAACACTGGGTAAACACTCAAAAATGTCTAAAATTTTAATGACCAGAAACATCAAGTCTGGTGAAAGAATTTAGTAAAAGAATTTTACATGGTAGAATTTCAAGTTGCTTACCTTAGTGAAGTTATTCAGATGGCCTAGCTTCCTCATATTTGATACTCCTTGTAATTTGGCCACATTTTGAAGGATCTCCCTTAAGTTATCAGAAGGTTCTAGAGGAAAATGCAAAACCATTTAACACAATTTTAAGAGGATTTTCGTAGTCAAACACACAACATGCAGTATTAAATTTTCACAATGGAGGCTCTTGGTTTGAAGTATTACCTTCAGCCTAAAATCTATTTGTTAGCTGACCCCAAGTCTATGGACCAATCCAGTTCCCTTTATAGCTCCAGTCCACTCTGCCTGCACACCAACTCCATCATCACTTGGAATCACTCCACCACTACATAAACCTCAACATCATAACTTTCATTTCTTGCTATTATTTGACAACAAAGATCAAATATCCTGTTTTACTTAACCAAAACGTGGGTCAAACATTTTGGTTTTCAAACCACTGGACTACCTAATACAGCAAAAACCACATGATACCTGGTAAGTGAAAGAATGTATGTGTACCCTACGAACACACTGACTACCTTAAAGATATTTCCAGACCTTGGTGCTGAGACAGAGGACCAGGTAAACTGTGTTTAAGAGATCAAAGTGACCATGCATCACTGAAGAAGAGCACTATCCAGAAGCAGGGTTCTGGGGACTGGCAAAGGGGCCTCCAGAACTTCCATAGAGTAATGGCTGCTGCAGAAGCCAGGGAAATTACTAGAAGAGGATCACCACCAACAGAGGAGAAATGCCCTACCTTACAGAGGATTAGTTAAGCAAGGTAAGATTACTCTTGTCAGTAACAAAGAATCTATTAGACAGAAACGCTGTTTTGATACTATTTGAGGGATCATAAGACCAAGACTTGAAAGAAACAAACAATAACTAAACTTTCAGATCAAAGCTCAACAAGATTTTTAAAAACAAAAGAAAAAACATTTCTAAGTGAGACAAATTTTACCATATTTGGCATTAACATGAAAATTCCCAGACATGTAAAGAAGCAGAGAAACAAACTGAATTGAGGTGACAAACTGTAGAATTACAAGAACATAATACACATGCCAAAAAAAAAGTTCACTTGCTTTACTAAAAATTGTCAATTTTCTCATGTTGCTACAAGCTAGCAATAATTTCAATTATTTTTAAATAGAAATTTGTTTTAAATATAGCAAAAGGCAAATCCTAAAAAATTACATTATATAATATTGCTGATATTTTAGTTTAAGTTCTACTATAACTTCATGATTTGTTTTAAATTTTCAATTTCTTTGTCAAATGAACCTGCCCTGATGGGCTTTTGCATGTAAGTCTCTACCTTGCCTGACTCCACCTATCTTGATTTTGGACTTGCTTGCTAGCAGGCCAGTAAACACACTACTTCCCCCACTAATCTTCCCTTGCCTTGCAACTGACACATGCAGAAAGTAGTTTGTTTTTTTTTAACAGCATCCTTCAAGGATTTCACTACTTTTTATGAATTAAATGCAATTTAACTTTAAGTGGGTTGGCACAGGTCTGCATTACTGACTTAATGGATTTATTTAAAAGTGGTAGGAAGGCTATCATTTAAGCAAGATCAGATCCTATTAAATAGAATTACAAGAGCCCCAAGCAGATCAACCTTGACATTTTGGAATACCTTTTTGTCATTGTAAATTGTACCTGGAGACACTGGAAAATAAAACTACAAACCTCTGAGACGACTACAAGAATCTTAAAATTTAGGCAGTTTGCAAAGTCAAAGATAAAGTCATTACAAATTTAAAGCACACAAGAAACTTCTCCTGCTTACCAAGTGATCTCATGGGATTCACAGCTGACTGACTTCTCTGAACAGGTACGTTCTTCACAGATTTCCCAGGTATAAACTGTTGACTTAAAAAAATTATAAGCCTGCAAAAATTCAATTCTACCCAAGTTGTCATTAAACAAGAATTAGCTGACTCCCTACTTTTATAAGGTTATTGTTTTAAGTACTGGAAAATATGGCCTGGAGCAAGATCTCCCTTAAATGTACTTCACACAGAAGTAGAAAATGGGCTGACAGGAAGGACTTCAAATTATAAAGGATTTCAGTTTCTTAACATTTATTGAAAGACAGCCGCTTCTCTCTGAACACTTACTAGGCTAATTAAAAATAGTGTAAGGCCTTTTTAGACATTGAATATTTTGTCTGACACTCATGTGCTGCAATGTTGCAATTGGGGAACTTCAACTTGAAATACTAGGTTAAAGTTTCCTTAGTAATGAAATGAGAAACTGCTGGGCTCTTCTTCACTTTCTAGATGAGGAGGTGACAAACTTTATGTAAAAATTTACAGGTCATATAGTTCTTTGAACCTTTCCGGATTGTCTGACAAAATTTTGGTTTTTCAATGTTACTTATTTAAGAAGCCAATATTAATTATTTAAAGAAACAAGTGTATTGCCAATAAAGGGTGGAAGAAAGACAAAAAAAAAATTACAGGTCATAAGCTTTGTCTTCATTTCATATTTCTTTCCATTGTTGTGATGAACATAAGGTACAACAACTTAAAGAGGACAAGGGGCTTTTATTCAAGCCTATGACTGACTTCAGATCATCATCAATTACAGCAATTACAGCAAGAAAGTCTTTAGCAGGAGTCAAGGGAACTGGTCACCCCACATCCAGAGGAAGAGCAGAGTGCAGCAAGCCTCTATGCTGTTTTTAACATGCCAGCTTGCCAGTCTGCCAAAGCTAGCCAGTTCTATCTCCATCTTGCCCACCTGCCCAAGGAATGGTACCACCACTAAGGGCTGGGATTTTCACATCAGTTAGATAATCTCCTGCAGGCTTGCTTAGAAGTTTGCCTTAACTAAGTAATTCTTCATAGCTGTGCCTAAAGACTCAGTCCTCAGTGCTGACACCTGAAGCTAACTGACACAGGTCTCTACTGCACTTACTTGACATGCTGTTGTACCACAAAAAAAGCACCTTAAGTGATTGTTTCTATTAATTGGCAATGATATGGTATAGTAAATCTACATTTTAATATTTATTTTGTTTGTGTGTGTGTGTGTGTGTGTGCGTGTGTGTGTGTGTGTATTCCGAGAGCACTGTGTGTGCCTATGGAGGAGCAAGGGAATCCTTGACTTTGGGAATCATCCTGGATTGCTTCTACCTCCTTGTTTCGTTCTGGGATTTCTCAGGCTCTGCCCACCAGGGCTGGAATGCAAGCCTCAGTCGTTTCTGCCTGGTATTTTTACATGGGACCTGGGATCAGAACTCAGACCTGAGTCTTAACACCAGAGCCATCTCTCCAGCCCAATAAATCTGTATTTTAAACCAGCATTGTAGTATTTCAAAATTACTTAGTGTTCTTGTATATACTGGCACATTCCCCCTCCTCCACTGCTGTACATGACTTTTTAAGAGTACTTATTGTCCAAGATGATTAGAACTAGGGCCAAAATAATGTTTTAATTAATAAGACCTTAAGAAAATGTGGAAGACTTATCAAGTAATATGTTACTTTAGCAGATATTCTGAAATTACATTCTTCTAAGATGCTGTTGTCTTCCTCAGCAGTCCTTTTGGAAGGGCAAATACTTCTTCCAAAGATATTGCTGCTTTTGACAGTATTTTTAAAATCTGGGTTTGACTAGGGGGTAGCTCAGTGGTAAAGTGCCCAGCAAAGTTCTGCATCCATCTCCTCTACTCCAGTAGCTAAACAACCAACCTCAAGTGTGCTTTTGAAAATTACTACAGCATATTGTCCTTTAAATTGTTTTGATTGTGCTTTGAAGATGAAATTTGGGAATGGGGTCAAATCTGAAAAGCTGATTTTTCAGCCGATCATTTAAAAAAAATCAATGTGAGCACCTATCTTTAGCATTGTATTGAATACAGGAATGTGGTACAAGAAAGAGAGAGAATTGAGTTTTAACCACCTGCTACTCTACTAATAGCCATTATAATCTAATTCCTGACTTGTTCTCTAACCATCCTCTAGAATAACTATTTTCATTTTCTGTTTCTTCCCTTACTATTTAGTAAAATGACGTCCTCTTTTCATTCTTAATGATATTTGATCTTCTTCCAATATTTATGTGATTTCTCTGTGTTGCAGTTTGCCTGCATGGTTGCTGATAAATCACCATCAAATGGCTTAAGGGAACAAGGGGTTTATTTCCTTAAGGCAGTCTGTTCCAGTTCATAGTCCAGCTTGACGGGGAGCATGCACCAACACCAGGGCTGAGGGAACTAGCCACATAACGGCCACATAATGGCTGAGAGAGGAACAATCCCTACTTGCCAGACCAGCATGTCTAGCCAAGTATACAAAAGAATGCCAACTCCCTCAACCAGCTCTCTGTATTTTATTCCAGGGCCCAGTCCCACCCACCATAGGCTGGGCCCTCCCCATCAGCTAGACAATCTCCTGCAAGTTTGCTCTGGGCCCAACTCAACCACTAATTCTCCACAAATGTGCCCTGAGCTCAAACCCTCAACTGTCAAGTTGATACCCGTGCCCAACTATAATACTTTCTCACTTCACTCTTTCACCTTGTCAGCATCGGTTTTGATCATTATATGTAGAGGAGCCTGTCTCAGTCCTTTTCATTCTTTTATTTTGTTCATTGCCTTTTCTTTTTCCTCTTTCTTTTTTCTTTCTCTTTTCCTTTTCTTTCTTTTTTGTTATACTAGGGATTGAACCTACAGTAGGCAAGTGTTCTACCAGTGGGTTATACCCACATTCCTTATACTATTGTTTTCTCATAGCCCTAGTGACATGGCAGTTATGTATTTATTGTCTTCCTACTTTGCAATTTTATGAGCACAAGTTCTTCATTTTATTCATTCAATAATTAATTGATGACTAGAACAATCCTGGCATGTTTTATATATTGTATAAATATTTGTTGACTGAATAAGAGACCCTCAGATTTGTATTTCTTGAAAATATCATGCCAATTTTGCATTACTTATTTAATATCTCACCCATATAGGCAAGTACATCATATATATTATTTCAAACTTACTTGATTAGCTTTTTTTAACAATTCTAGTATTTCCCGTCTGGGTTAAGATCAGCACTGTAAGTGGGCCAAGGTGGATGCCCTGGAGACCTCCTAGCCTCATTTCTTTTCCTTATTCTACATCTCAGATCTGCAGGGAGATGGGGGTGGTTATTTTTGACACACACTTAGATATATTTCTCATTTCTGGTGCCATAATTTACTTAGGTCCTTATTGCTCTTTTGGGCTATTAGATAACTACTTCTTCCCAACTCCAGTTCTATCCTTTCCCAGTTTGTTCTGTCTTCTATAGCCCAGGTTTCTGAAAAATCAGTTTTAACTTTCCGTAGCAGGATTGAACTCTGGCTTTGGATTCCATTATATGCTAGCTTTTCATATGTTTTCACTTGTTAGCATTTCTATTTCAAAATTATCAATGTATTCGCTGTCAAGTTTTGCTGTGTGTGCCAGTGACCGAGTGATGACAGAGATCGAGTCCTTGTCCTTGAGGAGTTTGCATGCTATGGAGCAGACTGCAAGCATGGCAGTGTGGAGTTTAAGGTGCTGATAAATGTTCTCAGTCACATAAAAGTTATGTGAAAGAGTTGGCAGATGGTTGGGAGAATTTTTAGAATTCTTCTCTGAGTCTTTAGGCACTGTAAATTACAGGGTAGAAATCTTCCATGTAAAAGCAACAACTAGTATGAATGCCCAGAGAAGGGAGGCTCATTTAAAGAACTGATTTTTTTTGATGGTGGGATCTTCAACGCCAGAAGGGCTTGGAAAAATGTATTCCAAATGCTACAACCACAACAGCTGACTCAGAATACTACATCCAGCAAAATTAACCAAGATTAAAGTCCCTTCCCATTGGCCAGCTGTCAGAACATCAGAAGATAGCATGCAGGCTGCTGGGGAACAATCAGTAGTCTTACCCAGTTATGATTCTGGTGAACTACCACCCTGGCAAGTTGTGCCTACTGGTGCAGTAGTGACATGAATTGTTTGAGGTAAACAACCACTTTCTAACTTAAGAGCTACTCAGTAGGCAGGCACTCGTGCCTGTTGCTGTAAACCTCCTTAGATGCCTGTGGGTGGGTTCATAAACCCTAGAGGAAAACTCTTACTATTATTTTATGAAGTGGACATAGAAAGAGTCTCTAAATACTGATTGTTAAATTCACAGACCAGTGTACCTCTCAGCCTTCTTCCATGACACCTAGTATTTCAATGGGTGATAGTTGATACAGAGACTCACAACTGTCAAAATGCAGATTAATAAATACCTATGGAATACTGAACTCTAACAAGACATACAGATCCCTCTACTAGCACCAAGAGAATCTTGTGGAAGAGCTGATAAAAAGAGGCCAAGGATAGAGGGATATTGTCAGACAGTGTCTCCTGGGATATTAAGGCCACACTGTAACCCTGAATTCAGAACAGCTGTGTTTCTGTAGACAAAACTGATACTAATCAGAATCTACCACCATACATCACAGATGAGCTAAGAGTGCAAGTGATTCCACCTCTCTGAGTGAGCATTTATGGCTGATGGGTGGGTGGTGACCCACTTAACAGTGATGCTGTACTGATATATCACCTATGTTGTAGCAGGTGCCCAGGCACATGCTAATGTAGGCAATCTTATACTCAGTGGGTCACATGCAAAAGTAGACATGAACATAGGCAGGAATCTTGCTGAGAAAAATATCTTCATTAAGAAGAAAGGTGATGAGGTGGCGTGATATGAGGAGAAAATGATGAAGATTCATTGCATTCATAAAAATAAACACTAGGAAACAGCATGGCAGTAACAGATTTTTTCAGGTTTCACGCCATGTTCAGAACATTTTTATATCTTTGCTTGTTATAGTTTCCGAGAGAGATGACCTTAAACAGTCACAGAAGTCATCGTCTGTCCCTCAGAGAAGTAATCTGAACTGTAGTTTTCTTCAAAATAGTACACACACAAAAGTACGTGTACATGCAAGGTATGCAACTAAATTCTAAATAAATCATTAGGTGTAAAATTAATTCATTATCTTGGTATATATCTCATTTAAGTGTCTCCGCCTCAGACACAGCTGTTCTTTCACACAGCTTATTTAAATAGTGGATTATTTCAAAGACAAACAGAATTTTTTTCTCTTTTATAATAAAGGTTTCTAAATTAGAGATGTGGATGTCTGTTTATTTTACAATTATCTTTGTAAAATAAAATAGATTGACACAGAAGTAATAGCAGAAATGCAGTTATTGTATCTTTAAATAAAAATTGCTTTCAGTTATTTTTCTTTTTTAGAAAAGATAGCTGTAATGGCGGACTGCATTTTTTTCGATTTTCAGAAGAATATCACTTCAAGGAACATATTATTTAGGTTTCTTTGAATGGCAGCCTTCCTATATACATGTATACAAAGCAACTGTGATTTGTGATTTGTGAGTTTAGTTCAATTCTCTTACTACAAGCTCTTTTGGTTGTTTTTGTTTTGACTCATGGTCTCATGTAGCCCAGGATGGCTGAGAAGACTGAAACTTAATATGGATCCTGACAGTCCTTTTGCCTTCACCTCCATGCCCTAGAATTAGACACATGTGCCCCTGACCTTGGGGATTTTTGTCTTTTTACAAGTGCTAGGAACTTAAGTACTGTATTTCACTTTATAGAAGATGGCAAAGAGGTAAATTTTAAGAAAGCACTTTTTTCTTTTTTCTTCCAGTCAGTGGTTTTTATCCATTTTCTAGCTTAAAGATCTGTACCAGAAAACTTACGAATTGACAAAATGCTATGTAAGAATAAGCAAATATGAAGTTATTAGAAATGGTTTAACTTTAGTAATTTTGGAATCAGGGAACATAGTTTTTAGAATGGGATATAAACAAATAATGAGACTGAGTTAGAAGAGTCCATTTTCTTTTGTGTGTGTATGTGGTATTTATGTACCTATTCTTGTACATATGTGAACATAAGCTTACATCCAGATGAAACCAGAGGTGGATGGATGCCTGGTGTCTTCCTTGATTGTTCTCTACCTTACTTAGACTGGACCTCCTATTGGACTTGGAGTTCATCAGTTTAGTTAGCTCTCTGGCCAGTGAGCTCCAGGGATCTGCCATCTCCCCCACCCCCACTTCCCCTGTTGGAGGTTACAGATGCATAGATGCACACCACCACACCTAGCTTTTACCACGTTCTTGAGAAGCCAAACTCAAGTTCTGCTGCTTGAACAGCAAGTACTTTACAGTGAATCACCTCCCAGACCCAGGAATGTGATGCGCTGATTATAGAGAGCAGACCAAAAGTTTTATTCTTTCCTTTTTGAATACCTATGAACTGCCATTTTAAAAATTTATATCTGACAAATTTGAGTAGATAAGGTTCATTACAATGTTAATTGTATGAAGGTTTGCTAAGGAAGTAAAATTACAGTGCAATAAAAAGTGATTTGGGGGGTTTTAGGTGAATTGTGTTTTTCTGTATCTGGTTGGTCCTCGGTTGAAAAGACAGATGTACTTTGAATGAAAAAGGTATGAACCTTCTCATTTGCTGCTCCTTTATGTGTATGCAAACTGGCGCTGTCATAACTAATCATAGAAAAGTTTTCTGTCATAAAATCCTGTATTTTAATATTAACATTTCTGATAGGAGACTTCTTTTAAGTGCCAGATTGTGAAAAGTCAATTTCAAGTATGATTCTTGTGTAGTATAAAAGGGCAATGTTAGTTTTTAACACCTGACAACATAAGAAAACAGTCCTTCATTCTTGCTTTTGGCTATTGAATTTTATATAGAGTAAATTTACCGTAAGTACTGTGCTCAATAAATCTATATTGACACAACTTGTGAAAGAAACAGCCATGCCAAGAAGCAAAGTTTGATATTTTAAGGTTTTAATGGATTTATGAATAATATATTCATAAAATTTTTGAGTGTCAAGTGGTGCCAATATTTTTATGTACTTGTTTTTTGTTGTTATGTTAATTTGCTGTTTGTTTTTGAGACAGATCTTGGGCTCATTGTCTAGGCTGTTCTTAGACTTCTGGGCTTAGGAGATTTTTCTGGCCTGTAACATATGCAACTGTTCAGGCATTAGATCGATATCTTAGTCACTGAGGAATATTTATAATACAAGATGATGTCAATCTTATAAATAACTATGTAATTATAAACTGCTACAACCATTGAAGAAACACTCCTATTAAAAGCAATGTAAAGGTAGTCTGTAGTATACTGCATGTTGAGGAGTAGAAGATAGCCTTTATAGTACTCTAAGATGTATGAAAAACATACGTTTTTCTAGTTAATTATTTTACACTGCACTTTTAGCAAAGTAGCATGAAAAGTCAGAAATGGTTAGCTGTGCTTACACTTTTAGCACTTGGGAGGCTGAGACGAGAGGATTTTGAGAGTTAGGTCAGCCTGGGTCACATACCAGTGCACTGTCTGTAAAAGCAAACAAGAGACAGGGGCTGGAGGATCACTGGGAGTTTAAGGTTTTCTTGGGGTACCCGGCAAGACCCTGTTTCTTAAAAAAAAATAAAAGCAGAAGCAATATGAATGTACAGTTACTTTTAATATCTTCACAGCCACTATAGCCCGAGTTGGAATTATTTTTTAAGTCATTCAGTCTTATTCACCCTCTCCTGCTTGTGGAGAAAACGCAGAATGCCTTACATTCCCAATACTCCTGCCATAGTGATGAGAGTACAGGTGTTCACCACCACGGCAGCAAACTAAACCTATTACCCTTTACTAAGTCTGTTTTAGTCAAGCATTATCCAGTGAATGAAATGAGGGATGGATACACAAAATGTATGTGTCGGAATCCGAATTCCCAGTATATTGGTCTTAGGAGGCTGAACTTGGGAAGGTTATTAGCTCTTGAGATGTTACCCCCTCAAAAATGAGAGTAGTGAGAGAATCCTCCTCCCTTACACTGTCATGCAAGACAATGATTAGAAATTGAGGGAAACAAGCCCTCACTACAATTCCTCCAGACTTATGCTCCAGTCTGTGACCCAAAACTTCCATAACTGGGAAAATAATTTTTATTTGCATTACTTTTTCATAGCAACATGAACTAATATACACACATACATTTATTTATTCATGTATTTTCTATACTAAAATTCATCACTGAAACCATGACTCTTTTGGTAACTAATAATACATATTTCATTTACATCAGCTCAATGAACTAACAGATTCAGAAACAGCAAGCTTCCAAGGTAGTATACTGTTTCCATCACTGGGGAATTCCAAAAGTGTGAAGCATAAAAATTTAAAATATTTTAATTATTCAAAAGAAAATTAATACCAATGACTTAATTACCAGCATTCAGAAAATGCACTCAACTGAAACTTCTGCAATGGGTCTGTAGTTCAATGTTTCTGTTTCATATTCACTCTACTGCTTTTTCATTTTGAAAGAAATTTATTTTTCTTCACATTTAAGATTGCTAAACATGAGCTGTCCAGTTGCTTCCAAGTATTTAATCAATTCCTGTGAAATACCTGGCTCTAATTTGGGGGGATAGGTATCAAATGCGTGCATTTATATCTTTATCACAACTTTCATATCATTAATTTGAAGGGAATCAATGAAGAATTACACAAAAATAACTTTAAAAAAATTTTAACAACCCAATTTACTTTTAAATCAGGGACCATGAATACTATCAAGTACAACTAACCAAGAAATACAGTCCATTTTTATGAAATGTTCCAAGAGAATAGAGACCACTGAAAGTTGATGAGAAAAACAAGGACAAAAACACAGTAAAAATCAGAGGCTATAACCACCAAAAGCATCTTGAGACACTCTCACCTAGTTTCATGTCTATTGGAAATTAATGACATTAAGAGAAAAACAAGTGAAAAATGCACCAGGTGTGGCTCGCTCACATCTGTCATCTCAGCGCTCGAGTGGCTGAGAGAACTGCCCCAGCCCGAGGCCTCCTGGGCTGCGCAGGGAGTTCAGACTTGCTCCGCTCTAATCAAAAACTTTAAAAGAGAAGAAGACATTGCTTTATAACTTTCTCATGCTCATAAGTGAAACACAAACAGCTTCAATAGTCCCTTCTGAGATCTTATAAGAGAATTAGATGAGACAGTTGCATTTCTTTTACTCTAAAGACTTTCGACCTTGATGAATTATTACAAATACATGTTGTAAACTAATCCACACTGATATTTCAGCATCAACCATGTCACTATGTAGCTGAACTGACCTGGAACTCATATTCTCCTGCCTTACCTTCCAGAATGTTAGGATTACATGACCAGAATGTAAGTTAAGAACTAAATCATGTTTATTATCCTTACATTTTCTGTGTAGAAATGCTAAAGTGACTTTGATAATCATCTCAACTTTACTTGGAAGTAACAAATCTTCAGATAGATTAATTTCTAATTTTACCAACTTTCTAGGCAATCCAATTCTCTATTACTCTGTCATTCAGAAAAATACACATATACATCTCTCACCTATCAAGACATGCTAAATGTCTAAAGCCCATTAAACGTCTATCAAATCAAAAGGACAAAGTTAGCCTAGGGTATACACCAAGTTCAAGGCCAACTTGAGCTATATGAGACCCTTTCTAAAATAAGCAAAATTAAAAATAAATAAATAATAGTAATAGTTGGGTAAGGAGACAACAGATATACACAGAAAATAATGGTTTAAATTTTTAAATTAAACTGGAATTCCTCTAATCGTTTCAATTATTCATTGAATTATTCAATTATTCATGGATCTAATTATCTATTCATCTAAATCTACACCTAGTCCAAAAGGAGAAAAAAAAACCCATCTACATCATAACATAGCCAACACAAACAGAACAGGATGAATTTTACTTCTATCAATAAAGCACAGGATGTGTGAAAGCAGCACAAAAATACACTATATCAGTATGTGAAGTTAAAAGCAGGTTAAATTATTATGTGGTGTTAGAAGTCAGAACAGTGCTCATATGCAGGTTGGAGAACAGTGCTTGGAAGGAAACACAGAATGGCAGCTTCCAGTATTATATTATATTCTTTAATCTATTACTACTCACATCTTCAACTTGCTGAAAATCAGACTATTTAGCTATAACAGGTATTTTTAACTACATTAGCTTTCAATAATTTTAATGACATTTATTGTTCTTCCAGTTTTCACGGCTCTCAATAATTTACCCCACTGCATAAATCCAATATAATTACATCCAATGAAAATATCAAAATTTTGTCCCATTGTTCCTCTTTTAGTAATGTTTCATGATTTTATTCATGCCCTATCTCCTCTTGATTTAACTACATTCTGCCCATCCAAAAATTGGAACAATAACATTTTTTCTAGCTCACTAAAACAAAAACCTATTTTGTTATTTTTATTGACCATACAGGTCAGAATACCAACTGTCAATTTACTAATATCTGTAAGTCAGAAAGTAAATATTTTACAAATGTTCTTTTACTTCTCGAATAAGTCTTAGTCTCTAATGCAGAGGGAGGTACTCAGAAAAGGCAATCTGTCCAAAGTTAAAAGTTTTGACAAGGTAGAGGCAGAAGCTCTAAGGTTATACACTATAATGCTAGATTGTCTCTATATTATGTAGTTAACACTCAAGTAGATACTATTTTGCCTGAAAGTCATATTTTGTATCTTGTTACCTATCCGCATATAATCCTACTGCTCAAATTAATATAAACTCAGTATCAAGCCATATTTCCCCCACACTGAATTATGTTAGAAAGCAATGAGTGGTAAACAACCAGAATATTCCAGGATGTGAAAGTAAGAATTCTAAAACAATCTGGAGAGGCTTAGAAAATGGTTCTTCAAAGTACACCACTTTGGACATGGAGAGTACCTGATACACAGCAAATTGGTGACAAAGATTTTCTCAGATGCTCCCCTATCAGCCCTCAAGAGTACATGGAATAGTTGCAGATTGCTCCTTCAGGTATCCCTAGAAGGGGAGATGAGGCTAAAACATGGCAGGAAGGAATATACCAGAGCCCAGTCACAGGATGCAAGCCACTGTCTGTCCTTCAGGACTGTGTCTCCCCTATAAGAAATTATTTTCCTTTACCATCCTCCCTTTCCGAGCTGCTAAATCCACTGGGTACTCACTCTTCTGTCATGTCCCTATGCCCATAAGAATGGGTATGCCTTTTCTCCTGGTAATCTTGTGTATTATCAACTCATTTTAGCACACTCAATTATTGATTCTTCAGAGGGAAATAAAAGGTTCTGCTCACACAAATCCACTACGCATCATCAACAAATACTACTGTTTACTATATTTCTGATAGCAGGGTCCCTAATTCTTCATAGCTGCTATCTACTTTTCTTTATTTTACCTATAATACTAATATATAAAAAGTCAGTTCCACAGTTTCTTCAAGAACGCAAAATAAATGAACAAGAATTGTATGTGAAGTGACTACCAAGAGCAATGAAGCCATAAAAACCAAAGCAGCAGTTAAGATGTTTCATAGTGAGGTCAGTGTGTGCTCCACAGTGAGGTCCGTGAGGCTTGCCCGTGCAGTCAGTGGACGATTCGCATGTGGTCAAGATCCTCTGAAGAACATCAGTGAAGCCCACCGCAGGGAGGTCAGGAGATGCTCCACAGTGAGGTCAGTAGTATGGTTTGTAACATAGGTCTTAACTTGTGTTTTTCCCATCCCCAAAACAAAAACTGTCTTACATGATGAAAAAGATTTTAAAAAAAATTAAAACTAGACTATAATTGATATGTTTTACTTAGAAAGGGAAATAGTAGTTTTAGAAATAATTTTATCCAAAGCAGTTAAAACATTAAGTTCCTTAACTGAGTTAATAATCCGCTTCATAAAGGCTCCAAACCAATATTCCACCAGTGGCATGATTTATCATCTACTACATATGAAGTTGATTTTGGAAAAGACTATAAAGGTGAAACAAATGGGTTTTAATATCAAAAATGATAGGAGGAATTTGAATCTCATTCCCCTCCCTCAATATAAATAGTATCATTTGGGCTAGTTAGGCACTGTTCTTTTACTAGCATATATTTCATAGCGATGCAAGAAGACTAAATCAGAGTGCCCAAAATAGAACAGAATCTTTGGCTGCTGTTTCTCCTAATCACAAAGACAATGTCTTGAGGGTTTAGCAATTAGAATAATCTAGACATAAAACCTGTACTAAGTCACTACTAAGTGACTTGGACTTGGAGAGGACTTGAGAAGCAGCAAGGATCTCTGTGTAACTGCGCAGAGAGC
This sequence comes from Typhlomys cinereus, assembly GCA_023101885.1. NCBI lineage: Eukaryota > Metazoa > Chordata > Mammalia > Rodentia > Platacanthomyidae > Typhlomys > Typhlomys cinereus. Next base: position 297,221 of record JALPQD010000300.1, on the reverse strand, counting down.
AACCAACCTGACTGCAACCACTATTTTTACTTGCAAATACTTATTCAAATAAGAGAATGAAAGAACTGTTTAAAAGGAACTGGGACTACTCACCAAAAATTATAAAGACTCCTGTTTTGAGAGAGGGGAAACTATATACTTTCTAAATGGTAATTATAGGAATTTCATAGCATAAAATGTGGTTTTCATCTTAAAGAGTCTGAATTTTTTCCTCTTCACCATGTTTTTGTTGTTTTCTGTTTTTGCTTTTTTGAGATAGGGTCTCATGTAGCCAAGTCTGACCTCAAATTTGCTACGTAGCTGAGGCTGGTGATTGACCTTCCTGCTTCTGCAGTCCACATGCTGGGGACACAGGCGTAACTTCGATTTGATATCAGAGATAGAGCTCTCAAAGTTCATCCTCATTGTTTGGAAACACTCAGAGAATAATATAGTAGACTATTCTACTTTATCTTCTCATTTCTACCTAACATAGTACTGGTACAGATATGTCGAGAGTTACTAAGGGAATCTAAGCAAATGTCATGTTTTATTTTCCAGTAAGTTATGTCTTATCTTTCTGAAGTGAAGGAAAGAGCCATGGCTTGTGAAGAGACAAAACAACGACCTTGTGTCCAAGCAGTAGAAATAAATGAAGTAGAGGTGACAGGTGAGGGGAAAGGTCAAGGAGGAAACCAAACTACAGAAGATATGTGAGCTCTGTTCATGGAAATGAACAAGTCCAGATTTCTTTGTCCTTTCCTGTCCCAGGACACCCCTTCTAACACCTTTCCCCCTATAGTGACTCCCAACACATACACGGTACAGACCAAAGTCCTCCCTTTCACCTGTGAGTGTCTACATGGAGCAATGACTCATTCTCTGCACAATCTGTGCATGTTTCTAATAACCTCTATTAACCCACTGTGATGTATTACCAATGCTATAAACAAGTTTCTTTAACACTTTTCATATATTCATTAAATTATCTCATCAGAGCCCTTTATGAACAGTTTCACTGGATCTTCTCCCATACACTAACTGTCAATGATTCACGATGCCTGCTTTTCGTGAGTAGATGGTTGCAACTGTAAATTGTAGTTATCTAGGAAGATTAATAGTACTCCATGTTTACTCAAGGATTCATGGGTTAAAGGTTCTTTTTTTTGTTTTGCACTTCCTTTTGCTATGTTTCACTTTTTAATTACAGGATCCCTTTCATCAGTTAATAGTGGTTTACAGGGTTGTATTTTATAAATAATGTATACTTTAGGACAATATAAGGTGAAAATAATACTTCTATGAGCCATGTGCCTATTGACATATGTTAAAAAAATTAGAATAGGCATATAGCTCAGTAATAGAATGCTTGACTACCATGTAAGGCCCTGGGTTCAATTGCCAGTACCAAAAAATGAGTGAATGAATGAATAAAATAAGCTTTGAATTGCAAATAGGCATAACTTCCCCAAGCCATCACATTCCAGTACCCCGAGTAAATATACTATATGGCAGCATATGGACAGCTATGCCTACAGTCACACCTGTGTCCCAATACCCAGGAGACTGAGGCAGGAAGACTGTAAGTCTGATAGGTGTTCTTGTCTCAAAGACGTTTTGTTTGTGGTACTTCATAAAAGAAAAACAATAATCGATGCAGAATTTTAAAAATCAAAAAGTATTAGAAGAAGAAATAATAGCAAAAGCTATGGTCACCATTCTTAGCCCATCTCTCGAACAGCATCCAAGCATTTTTTTCAAATGGTTTTTCTATTTTACTAGGAAAAATTATTGTTTATGTATCTAACATGTACATCTAACTAACACTAAATTCTTCCAAAAGAAAGGAGAACACAACTTTAAGGTGCTTTCTACAAAATGTAAAGTGACTTGAACATTTTAAAGCTTAACTAATCTGAAATTTAATTCAATGAAATTTTATGCAAAAATTGTTATATGATATATATCCTTTCTAAGGCATGAAAATTAATGACTTCCTTTGTATCGACCTATGTCATCTAAAAATAGCACTAGAAGTTTCAGCCTAGTAGTATAACCATATTCTAACAAACAAATGGTTTTTATTATCATACATGCCATCACCATGATTTTATAATAAAATCATAGTAGATCCATGTGAAAAAAATTATTTCAACAACACATATGTTGAATAATTAGCTTCCACATGTTTTACTTATCACTTGGTCAGAGAATAAACTATCCGACATTAGTGTTCACACCACCCTGACGTTTCTCCCACTGACGTCTTTCTTCCCAACACGCATTCTTTTGCAACAGGCAGGTAATGGGGACTGTAGAGTAATGAATGCTAGGGAATGAATTGCAGAATTATGACTGGAAAAAGAAGCAGGAATGAACCGAGTATGGAAATAATTAGCATTGCTATTCCAGGATGTGATTTCTAGAAGTGTGTAAGTACTGAGAAATATATATGTGCTCATATTTAAAACAGTTAAACACATTTTTATCTGGCAAGCTTCTCCTTCTTAGTAACTAAATTACTTGGCAATATTCTTTGTTTACAGCTTCTGTGCCTCTTCACTCTTTATTCATTATGAGAAACATGAAATTACACTGAATTCAGAGCAAGATTACTAAAATCTCTCCAAGTGACAATTCAAGTGTTTTTGTTGCTCTAATATAGCAATTACTTCCCAAATATTACTTATCATTTACTCAAATCATCACAGGGTTAAGCAGAGTGTTGATTTGGCAATGAACAGTCTGCATTTTTCAGGATAATCTTAACTGCAAACAATCTATTTCATTGATAGGTCACATGTTTAAATTGTGAGCTCAGAAACAGTCATTGTAGTGTAGGAAATAATATACTGCCCACCCTATTTCAGCCTCTATTTGTAGATTACATACATTTTGGAATGTTTTAATTTAACAAAAATGTTATAATTTTAAGGAGCTCCTTGAAGATGCAGAGTGCTCTATCAATAATACATTAATGAAGAGGATATATATGCTATAAAATAATGAGAAAATCACTCACGCGTGGGCTTGGGATGTAGCAATTTTATACTCATAGTCACAAGTATGCAATTATTTCACAGTGTGCCTCAGATCACTTGATATAACCCAACATTACCTTCAAAGGTCAGAAAAATATAAGTCTAAAATATAATCAGTCTTCAACAGTTAGGGAGAAAAAATTAACACCATCCTTTTCCAATATATCTTACAATACAGAACGACTCACCAGTAATACGCTAGTTTTTATATTTGTCATTTTAAAGCTCTGGTTCAAGCCCGGTACAGTATACACACCTACAATCCCAGCATTTGGAAGGCAGGAAGATCAGGAATTCAAGTTAATCCTCAGCTACCTACACATTACATGAGACGCTGTCTCAAAATAACAAGAACAAAACAATACAAGTAAAACTCTGGTTCAGAGCTTTCCTACTTAAGTGCTACCTTTTTATCCAAACATCCAGGTGCATAGCTCATTTTCATGAGGTCTTTCCTCTCTCTAGGTTATTCCTTAACTATATTCCCTTTTCACTGGTTCCCTAATTTCCTCTAGCTACTTGAGATAATTACCCAGTACTTGAAATACTACTGTCAATTCTGTTCAGGAATGATACAATTTAGGAGTCATGAATAAATTCAAGATCAGGTTTGCTTTCTCTCAAGTTGCAAAAAAGCACATGCTAAACACTCTACTCAACAAGACATTTTATTAAATCCAAACAACTCTATAGTCAATCAGCAAGAAAAGAGGCAAAAAGCCCTAGAATAAGAGGGGAGATCCAGGTTGGAAATCCCACTGTCTTCCTCTGGGCCAGGGCATCTATATTCTCAAGGGGACGCCCATCAGGAGGACAGGCTGTTCATAATAGGACTGAGTAGTGCCCAGCATGCCTGTCACAGGATTGTGTCCACTCTGTCTCCTTCCATCTGGACTGAGCATTAAACTTCCCACCAGTGGGAAACACTTTTCCAGAATGGGGAGAAGAACCTTATCGAGCTGTCTATCTTGCCCCTTATTTCCCATCTGCCTGCAGAGCCCTAGCTAACTCCCATCTTCCCTCACGGACACAGCTATATTCTGGCTGTAATATAAACCCGAATCAAAACAGTAATAATCAAAGTGATAATATGATCATCAAAAATATAGTAGCTGACATTAAGAAAAAACACAATTCCAAACTCAATATACTGGGGTTAAAAAAAATGGAAAAGTCATTTAAAGAATCAGAATCTTTAAGATCCAAGTTAACTCAGGCTAAAAAAACTTCAAAAATATTTTTATATTCAAATTTAAGGCATTAGCACATTATAATCTCATTATATTTTTAAAAAATCATCATTATTAGGTAGATGGCATAGTACAAAGTCTAGATGGAAATTTAAAAGGAGTAAGAGTACACTGATAGGGATTCTTTTCTATACTATTACTCTGGACATGTAAATGTTTTATTTAGCTAATTTGCATAGCTATTTTCCACTTTAACTAATTTGCATAGCTATTTTCCATTCTAGCATCTGCATATTTTTATTAGTTTTTACTTGAGAGGGAGGGAAGAAAGGAGAAAAGGAGGGAAGAAGGGAAGGATGAAGGTAAAATGAGAAGGGAGGTAGGTGTGCACATGTACATCATGTAGCTTCTGGAGACTGAACTCAGGTTGCTGGGTCTGCACGCAGGTGCCTTACCCACTAAGCTATCTCACCAGCCCTGTGTAGTTTTATAATTACATTCGTATAGAGAAAAACTTTTAGGGAATCAATAATACAAAAAGCTTACCAGTTAACCCTATTATTCACATATGGGTTATCTAGTAATCTCTTTTACCCTACGTACTTTCCTCTACTACTGTAACAGTATTTACTTAGACAATAAAAAATGATGATAATCATCTACTAGAGTGGTTAGGAGGAACATGAAATCATCCTAAACTATTACAAATAAAAATAAATGTGAGGATGATGTATTAGGCAGTCATCTCTCATCAGCACCTTCTTTAAGTGCAGGTGAGAGTGGACTGTAATTAGACGAGCGCTCACCCCAAGTGCTTTCCACAGCCCTATTTTCAGAAGCGTGGAACTTGCGACCTGGGAGGAGGGTGAGGCAGCAAGCTTGCAGTGGACTGATTGCTTAGAAGGAAACTGAGAGTTGAATGTAATTTACAGGTGAAGTGCTATGAAATACCACCACTCCTCCACATATTCAGTATTTTTTATGGGACCACGTCTCATCATGATTTAACAAGGCTCTCAAGGTTTTCTTTTTAGCCTTTCAGTGTTCTGTAGGTGACTGAGAATCATTAAGATGGAAAGGGATTGCTGTAAGCAATGTCTTAAGCATTTCAGTGGTGGAGGCAATGTCTGAAAGTCACCAGTACTTCATTGTTCAGACCTCAGTCTCAGACCCTCTGGACACCATAGACTTAAGGGTCCTAATTTTCTTCTGATGGTCCCTTTCTTCTTGATTTCTCCCGTGATATATACCTCATGGCTTATCCTGGAACTCTCAAATCTTTACCTTTTCATCCCAGAGTCAGGAATACAGCTCAGTGGTAGTAGGACATGCTAAAGATGTGGTGGTCACTAGATTCAACTCAACACACACTGATGCACACAACACACTCCATTTTCAATCTTCCTTTTCCCAAAAACCCTATGTAGAAAATCCTTAGACTACACACTCAAAACAACTACTAGACTTGCTGAACATGAGAAAACTGAGCCAACAGGAAGGAAAAAACAAAGTAAGAGAGTCTTGGAGGAAATCATATCAAGAGTATAAAATTACTCTTGGAAGGAATAGATGCTTTACTGACTGACAGCAGGGAAGAGAGGTGTGGGGAGAAGCACCCACCTTTTTAATAAAGGAAGGAGTCAGTGCGGGAGGCTGAGGCACTCTGGAGACTAAGGCAAACCTGTCATGGGTCTGAGGCCAGCCTGGAATATACGGTAGGTACCAGGCCAGGCAGGTCTACATGCTAAGACTGTCTGTAAAGAACCAAAAAAAGAGGCTGGCATAATACCTGGGCTGGTAAAGAACCTGCTTACAAACTTGATGACCCGAATTTGACACCCAGAGAAGCCCACGTGGTAGAAGAGAAAGAAGTGATTTCTAAAAGCTGTCCTCTAACCTCCACCTGCGCACCCGCAGCATGCACATACACGCTCTCTCTCTCCTTTTCCCTCTCTGCTTCTCCATAAATTAAAAAAAGGAAAAGAAAGCATAAAAAATAAAAGTGATACAGACTAATAGGATTGAAAGATTGGTTTTGAATCTGAAGAAACAAATTTGCTGATTCCTCCTCATAAATATAGGATTTCATTTTTAGAGCCCAAACTATGGTCCAACCACCATCATTTCTCAGAAGCTTTTTACATTTTCACTGACTTTCCTTTTCCAAACGTATGGGTTTATTCCAGAGAACCTGGTCTTTCCCCTGTCCATCATGGTTCTTACAAGTCAACCCCTCTGTGACATCTCCGATCATTTACCTACTGAGAGTTAAGCAGCTTTCCCTCTGGCCACTGCTGTGCTTCTTCCATTCCTGCAGTTTGATTACTCTGTTAACTGTCCCTTCTTTATGTCAGTTCCAATAAATGCTTTAAAAAGGGAAACTGCTCCCTAGTTTTAATTTTGTCATCATTTAATTCACTTCTGATCTGCAGTAGACTAGCCAGTGTTTGTTTGTTTGACCCGAGTAAGTAATTAAACAAGTGAGTAACCTCCCAACTAGGGGAAATTAGGAAACAAAAAGTTAGTGTTCAAATTGTCACCATTTCGAGTATCCTTCCTATTCTGTTGGACAGTCAACATTGCATTCTCACTAACGGAAAAAATAAAGGAGCTAGGCGATCAAAAATCCTAAAACTCAAACACCGCAGTAAATATATGTAATACAGTGTGTCCATGTTCTGAGAAATCGCTTGGAACATTACACGAACAGGGGCTTCCCCAGGAAGAACACTGTGTCTTTCAGGTTTCAGTTCAGTACCTGGAAGAAATGTACTACCAGACTGTTTAAAGGGGGGGGGGGATGATCCATCCCTGTTGTGGGAGTGGCTAAAGCATTTGGGTTTTAAAATACAGTCTGGCAAGGAATATAGGGAGCTTTTCATGGTATCAGCAGCAAATTGGGGACTTTCACAAACTTAAGAGTAGGATTATGAAGAAAACTGAAAGCAAGAATTGCTAGTGATGCTAAACTAGGACAAAATTAATTCATCAGCAGTTTTTAATTGGTGCACTCTGTGTATACTATCACCATACCAGTACCAAGACCAAAAAACTTACACCTCTCTTGGACCTCAAGAAACCTACAAGACTCATCAAGTCATTAGCACTAAAACATTTTCCAGAGTTAAGGAAAAAATTTCTAAGGCTCACAAATAAAATATAACACTTGATCTTAAGCACATATAAGAAATTATAATTTTTAACTAAATTTCATTGTTGGTAAATTTTTTTGAGATTTTGACTAAAAAAAAAAAATTTTTTTTTTGAGAAGGTCTGGCTTCAAAGTGACTTAAATGTTGGTTACAATCATGTCCACCGTGCCTGGTTCATCATCACTTTTTCAAATGAAAAAGTTGTTATCAAATATTCTATTTCATATGTGCCCAATTAATAAAATACTGCTCGAGAAAGAAGCCTGAATTGAAAGAGAGCATCGTCCTGGGATTCACTGGCCAGCCAGAGAGCCTAATGGAGCTCCAGGACAAGGTTGGTAACTCCTGATGTGTGACAAGAGAGTGTGTCCTCTACTCTGCCCACCAATTTTATGCACATCTGCGTGCACACACACACACACACACACACAATAATTTGACATATTTTTGTATGATTTAAAGAATTCCAGACTCACAATGCAGGAAGGCAACTGACATTAAATGTCACTCACAAAGTATAACTGATAAATAACTGAATTTACTAACACTTTGGTCTCTTTTCTTTTTCTGATGGAGGGATCAAAAGTTAAGCAAAGTCAAATAACCTGCCCCAAATCACCAAATTAAGTGTTACACCTAAGATTACAACCCCGACTCATCTGACTTTATCATCAGCTATACATCGATGATTCCTTAAGAAATTTTTAGAATGAACTCTATGTATAATGAAAATGTATAGAAAAATAATCAGAATGGGAGCAATCACTTAGCGTTAAGACAACTAAAAATAACTGGTTGATCAAATCTTATCTTTTTATTTTTGTAATCCAATCCATGAGCAGCTGCAACCAACTGCCTCACAGGTCTCAAATGATTACTAAAGATTAACTACTCATAAACTTTCCTCATGTTTGACCCATAAGCCTTTGACAACAAACAGCAAAATAACAGTTTCTCTAAGCAACAGTTTCACTACAAAATGAATCTAGCAAGATTTTCCCCCTGAATTTTCTTGGGATCTAGGAATATAGTAACCTCTCAATCTTAGTTGTATATTGCTTTTGTAATCAGTATCAAATGGCCAGATTTAAGTTTTACTTATTTTTGAGAGGGGGTGACATGGAGGTCAAAGGAAAACCTTCAGAAGCAAGTTCTTTCCTTCTATCATATGGGCTCTAGGGATCAAACTCAAGTGACAAATTTATCTTTTACTAATTGAGCTATCTTGAGGGCCAAGCTGTGCATATTTTATTCTCAACCCGAGTACATTTTGTCATGGCAAGTAGAAATAACACTTTCTGGACATTTTTTATGTAATCCTAAAAAACACCTATGCAACATAGGCATTTGGTAAAGCTTTGTAGTATGGAGCATTTTAAATGGTAAGCATACAGAACTATTTGTTGCCTCTTACAAGTAAAGCTGGAACAAATCAAACCTTTTAGATCAAGTGTGTGCACAAACTTTTCTACAATCCAAAATTTTAATACCAACCAAAAAAACTACTATATGAATGGACTTAATGAACTCGATTTACATTTCCATAACCACACAGGCTTTTAATGCAGACACTAGGCTTAATTACGTTTACCTAAGTTCTCTTTTTATCTCCACGTAAAACAAGTATGCCTGGATATAAATTAAGTTGCTACATCTGCTAAAGAAATGCTACATCTCATCATCCTTACTGGAATCTTGTCAGAAGATTAATCTCATAAAATATCTCACGTGTGTACTAAGTGAACTTTATAAACTTGCACAAGAGTCAAAACCTTTCCCTGTTTGTACACCAATTCTCAAGGCTCAATTCACTGAAAAAAAAAAAAGTATTCTAAATTAACGTTCTACCTAATAGTCATTTCCAGGACCAAATCCCCATTTTATTTTACAAACCCTTCTGCCTTAGAAGAACCTGATTCACCCAAGACTGAGCTCCTGAAGTATCAGAAGCAACTATCAAGTACAGTAACAAATATATATTCCTGTAACTACATGAAAAGTGGTGAATCTTTCAGTTTCATAGACCGGGAATCTCACAATATAGAAACTAAAACTTGATAATGATGCCAACTCAGTACTGAGCACACATTTAGCATAAACCTCCGTGCTAGTCATTACATTAAGTGCAATACAGAAGACCAAAAAAAAAAAGAAAAAAAAAACCCGATCTCAAGTAGTTACATTTGCTTTTCTTTACGCTTCCTAAGACATTCGCAGACTTCAAACACTGATTCTGTCGCGCTACACCCAGGTTTCCTGCGATCCACGGCAGTGCGACACAAGACCGTGCACCCAGCGCACCGATCTCGGCCAGGAGGTCAAGACTTTTCTGTCCCACTCGCAATGCCGCTGCGAGACCGTGGAACGTAGCGCGGCGCGGTGCCGCCCGGCAGCGACCCGCCCGGAGCCGGGCTCGGAGCTTGAAAGACGCCGCGGCTCCCGGCCCGGAGGTGTAAACAAACCCACGTCCGCTGCGCAAGGTAAACAAAGAACCGGCGGCGGGCGCGGGGCGCGGGGCGCGGGGCGGGCTCGCCGGCTCGGGACGCGGCGGGGAGCCGGAGGGAGCCGGGCAGCGGGCGGACGCCGCCGGGGACTCTCGCCGCGGGCGCCAGGCTGCGGGTCCACTCGCGGCGTGGGCAGCAGTCACGCCGCCCGCGAGCGCTGGGCCGAGGCTGGCGCGGGGCGGGAGGGCAGGATGTGGTCGCCGGGCCCCGCGCGCCTCCGGCTCCCCCGATCCCCGCCGCGCTCCGCGAGCCCGGCCGCCGCGCGCCCCGCGGCCCCCACCCCCGGCCCGGACGCGCCCCGGGGGCGCCCGCACCGGCCAGCGGGCGGGGCTCGGCTCGGCCCTCGCCGCGGTCGCGTGCGGACCCGCCCCTGCCCCGGGGGTCGCCGCCCCCCGCCCCGCGTCCTCCCCGGACGGCCCCGCTCCCGCCCTCCCGCGGCGCCCCGGTTACCTCGGGTCAGGTCCAGCGGGACGTTCTCCTCGCCGCTGTCATTCCGCCCTGCGCGAGACAAGACCCCGGTTAGCGCCCGCGCGCAGGCCGGCGGCGCCCCGACCCCGCGGCGCCCCGGCGCGCTCCCCGCACCCAGGGACCCCCGCATCGCCCGGGTCGGCCCGCGCCGCGGCGGCGGGCGCCGGGCCAGGGCAGGCGGGCCGCGGGCTCACCTCGTATTCGGAGGTTCTTCAGAGAGCGGCCGCGGCCGATCGCCGCCATATTGACGGGTTTCAGTCACAACACCGGAAACCTCGCCCGATCGCGCGAGAACCCCTTCCCCTCGCGCGCCGCGCCCGCCCCCCGCGGCAGCGCCCCCGCCCCCTCGGCCTCGGCGGCGGCGGCGGCGGCGGCGGGCGCGGCTCGGCCCGGGGGCGTGCGGGCGGGCGTGCGGGCGGGCGCCGCGGCGGGGGCGCCGCGCGCGGGGACGGCCTGGGCGCGCGGGCGCACGCGGGCCGCGGTTCCCACAAGCGCGGAGTCGGGCGCGCGGCGCGGGCGAGGCCGGCGCGGCGGGACCCTGAGACCACGCGGAGCATCGCTGGGGGGGAGGGGGAAGGACGGGGAGGAAGGAGAGGCCGGGATGAGGGCGACGGGCCACCTGCCGAAGCGAGTCCCCGCTTCCCTCTGCGCCCCGGCAGGGCCGCCGCCGCCTCCGCCTCCGCGCCCACCCAGGCAAACGATCCTCGTTACAAAGCAAAGCAAAGTCACCCACGCTGCGCGCAGTGGCAGGCTCGCGTCCAGCCCATCCCTGAAGCGCTCCGCTCCGAGTTCCCGCGTCGCGCAGCGTGTCCGCGCCCCACCGCCGACCCCCGGGCTCGCGGGCCTGGCCGCGGGGTGGTCCCGGCCGCGCTCGGCCACGAGGCTCGGCCCGGCGGACGCGATGGGCCGGCGCTGTGGGCGTCCGCGGCCACGACGAGCAGGGCGAGGAGCCGCGGCCAGCGGGGCGGGCGTCCCCGCGCGGGATGGTCCGGGGCGCGCGCCAGCGCCGGGAGGCCCGGGACGGGGTTTCCTCCGCGCCCCAAGCCCGGGGCCGGCTGCCGGGCGCCCTGTCCGGGTTTTCTGTCTGTTGCTCCTGCATCACTGGCTGATGGGCTGTGGCCCGCGGATGTGCTTGACGCAGAACCGTGGCAGTTATACGGGCTGCTGGAGACTTGAGAGTGGGTTTAATAGATGCTTCCCGGGCATCTCGCCGGGCAACTTTTATTTAAACTACATCCAATTTCAGGAGAGGGAAAGCGTTTGCCTCGTGCAATTCCTCAACTCTTTCTATGTCTGAATAAAAGTTGGAAGTGGAGAGCTTTTCCCAGCCCCTGGTTACTGCCCATGTCCAGAACAAATAAATATTCGATAAATATCTTTTGGATGAGTAAATGTTTTTGATTCCTTCTCTCTCGTGTTTTTCGTGCTTTAAAAAAAAAAGAATGTGGGAGAGGTATTGCTGAGGTTTATAATAGTGAACAATTGCAAACACTTAAGAAAGGCATTATGCAAATCATAGCATCCACTTAAAATGACTATCGACCTAATACATTAATGGTTCATGTTATAAAATCAAGAGATTACATATTTCCTGTTTCTATAAATGTTTGAAACAGGTGTAAAATTAAAGTATACATTATAAAATGTTTTATATGCAGTGATTGGTTCTTGCTTGGTCGCCTGTATCTTTTTGAAACGCACTATGGTTAATATATATCACTTGTAAAATTAAAAAAAAAAACTAAAAAGAAAAGGAGCATCCTCAGGAAAATAAAATAAGAGTACTGACTTTTTAGGGTAATGCACTGCTTAGGAGGTCCCATGCAGTCAACCTTCAGATATCTGCTGCTGGTTATGCAGTTTGATCAAAGTTACAGTACTTTAAAGAAATATTTCCTGACATTATCAGTGGTAGCTTTGATAACAACAAACTTGTTTCCTTTTTTATAGCTTTCAAGTCTTGGTGAAAGCTATCCTATTTCCTGCCTAACACAACAGCCACAAAACTTGAGGTCCAGCCAGGACATTTAAAACTTTTGTATTTCATCTCTCTATTGGACCCCCATATGTCGCCATTATTTTCAAAAGAATAGAATCTATGCATGAAATAGATTCTTATAATGCTGGTTTTCAACCAGTCCTTTTATTTTTTTTCACTTTATTTTAAATTTACTTCTTCCTAACATGATTTAATTTAACATTAACTTAATATTAACATATTCTTGCTCAGTCTTTCCTAAAACAGTACAACCGATTGACTTAATGATTTGAGGAGTCTCAGAGTCTGATTTCAAAGTATTTTATTGTCATAAATATATGTTCTTACTTCAAGACCACCATTCAATTACTCCATGTCCTCCAAGAAGAAAATAAAATCTTCAGTGTAACAATGAAATAGTTTTCCTTCTGTTAATATTTCAGTTATTTGAGTAGGTTAGATTCTTCACATTTGCTTTTAAAGAATTTCTGGTTAAATTCTTAATGCTTGCTAATGACACTGAAGTAGGAAGCAGGATTTTAAGTAAGGCATATACATGTATGTCTTATATATATATATATTATTTGCTTTTTAAAGGATACCATTCTTTATTGACCCCAGTAAGCTTGTCACTTACTTTTGTTTAAAAAAAAAAGTGTTTTTCTGTGATATTTACAAATATCACAAATAGGATTCATACTTCCTTTACAACCTGTTTGTTTTCCCTTTGTTAATTTATTTAACCTACCCCAATGACTTACTCATTTTGTTTACTACTTACCACTTCTCTAATTTTATTTTGATTCTAATCTAGTCATTGAGAATGTAACTTCCTCTTCTTTCATTTCCCAGCTAGTTTGGTTTGCTGTGTCAATGAGGTTTTTTTCCCTGGCAATATTAGTCATTGATAAAAAAAAAATGTTCTAAGTGATGGAGTCCAAGACTACATCTCTAAATGATAACTGATCCCAAAGAGACAATGATTTAACTGATAATCACTGTCTGGGTTCAGTTCTCCATCCTGTTGCATGTGGTTCATAATTCTGAAACCATATTTTTTTTTATCAGTTTTGGACACAGTAACAATACTGAACAGAAACAGCAGCCTCTTTGTACCAAACTTTTACTTCCTTTTACTCGATCTGCTTTGTTACAGAAGCTACATACACAAAGATAAAACAAGTAGAAAAACATAAAGTTTGGTCAGACTGTTTTTTAGGTAACTTCTCTTTGCCATCAAGCCACACATTTAATATCTACAGAAAGGTCATTAAATAACAAACAATAGACTAGAGGAAATGTTACAATTGTACATGGAGTTGGTTGTGAATATCTTTGATCATAGCAAAAAGAAATAAAGAGTTAAGGATAAGCATTCAAAGGATTCCTGTACATTTCATTTTGTCTCAACTTATTGTTTAAATTTCATTTTAACTTAATTCTGTAAGGTATAAAGACCTGCTACAGAAATTGTTTTAAATAATGGAGCTATTTTAATAAAACAGGAAGATTCAGATATAAATAACCTAGAAAGGTGGACACTACAATTTCAGTAGCAATTATACTTATGTGGCAGAAGCTCGCCTTATTTTTTCTCATTTTATTCATACTAAATAAAATTTTATTTGTATAACCATTTATAAGGAAAATAAAGGAATTTTATTGACTATTTTAAAACCAAATTACAAACATTTGTTTATAGTAACAATTTGGTGAACAGTGGGACCGATGGCAATTGTTTTTACATCAGGTTCATTAAAAAGAAAAACATTTGCACATGTACTCAAACACATATGTATTTACTTTTTCTTAAATTGAAGCATAAAAAAATAAAAATCATTGAAAATTATTATTTTACTAACAGCCCAGGTAGCAGCAATAGGACTAAAAAAGACTTTATCTGTTCCCTGTATTTCTTGTTTAGCCTTCTGATAAGTTAGTTCTAATAATGGGACTTAGCAGAGCTGAAACCTCAAAAACTTCAATACCAACACTAGAAGACTTCTATTGCCTTCAGTTTCTAACCTATAATCTTTGTTTCCAATTCCATTCATTAGTTAAACAAAGATTGTTTACTAAGTAATTTCACTAATAATTATCCATCTTTCATCACATCCATTTCTCCAGCAAACTAGAAGACATGGGATTTAGGAATTTTCAACAAAAGTTTATAAAAATGGTTTCAAAAATCATTCAATCCAAAGATAAAATTCAGCAGATCATAAAACTCAATTTTTATGATTTTCAGAGAGCAAGTATAAAAATTTATGTGACACGTTTATATTGTAATTGTTTTCAGGAAAAAAAAATCACAAAACTGTAAAACATTTCTGTTTTCTAAATTCTCTGTCCTAACAAAAGTGGGTTTTGTGAAGTAATGATGTTCTTAATCATTGTCTTCATATTTATGATGTTCTTAATCATTGTCTTCATATTTATCCTGAAGAGAAAGATTAAATTTAAGAAAACCTGACAAGTAACATGCTTTTGGAAGCCACTGGTCATTAGAAACAAAACTTGCCACAGTAAATACCAAACAGCTGCAAGGTCACCCATGTCTCATCTCAACATGCACAGAAATTAAATTGTATTTAAGGTCTCATTTTTGCAATATTACCAAGGTAGAATTGGGTCTACACTTCTGTTTGAACCCCTTTTAAATTTTCTTTTTGAAAATTTCTTTTGGCTCATTTTTTTAGGACTTCACATGTGTCAATTTTCATTTGCAAGAGCTGCTCCATCAGCAGCTACAAAGCATTAGCTTTATTAAGGAAGCATTAGCTTTATTAAGCTTTTTATAAGGATATGTGTTCTCTAGGATGCTGTTACTTTGGTGATACAGGGTTGCAAAGGTGCTATTGTATCATCTCAGCACTGCAGAGAGTTAGCCAACACCACAAGGTACCACAAGTTTAGAAACATCTGTGCTTCAAACCAACTGTGCAGCATAACTTACATAATTCCTGGGTGTTCCATTACCTTTTCATTCAAACTGTCAGCTCCTTCCCCACCTTGGTTTACCAGTGGAACTACATTTCGGTTTTTTCAGCAAATCATTTGTATGTTCATTTCTTTTCAGTATTTTCTGACATAGTAGGAAATATCAACTGTGTTACCCACTGCTAATGTGATTTTTTTTTGTCTCTACCTAGAAAGAATGTCTTCTGTTTGGAAACTAATGAATTCAGTACTGTCTGTCTTCTAACTTCACTAAAAAAATACAGAAATTATCCCCCTATTCTTATTGCATATTTTAAAAACATTTTGCTAATCTGATAGCTTTACAACATCATTAACTGATGTCTCACAGAATTATTTGTACTAAGAGTTAAGCAATACTAGTGGATAATCCACTATTTTGTGCAATGTTAATGATTTCAATTTTTAAATAGTCTGGCTAGCATGACATCTAAGTTCATCATTGCTGCTTTTTCTGTGTAATAAAATTGAAAAATGCTAAAATTGGAATCATGAGGTCTGTCATATTGTAAAAATTCTGCACTTGTGCTTCCATTATTTGTCTAACACAAAAAGTTTTTAAGAATTTTTTGAGATGTTATAGGTAGCCCAGGCTGATTTTACATGTGCGATTCTTCTGTCTCAATATTCTGAGTGCTGGGATTATAGATGTGGGCCACCAAATCTGGCTCATTTTTTTTTTTGATAGACAGTTTATAATACATTCCTGAAGTTCACTTACTGGAATATAGCATATAGTCATATACTAAAGTAGAAGGAATTTCCATGCAAAACACTTGTGATTTTTACAACTCCCAATTTTCCCTCAGGATAACTTAGCTTATGCCCATTACAGACCACATGACAATTCCATTGAGATTTGCAAAGTAAGTATCAGTAGTTTAATCTCTCCTTTGGAAGGAGAGCTCTGAAAAACCTCCTCAAAACTCCACCAAAAAAAAAAAAAAACAAAACACACACACACACATAAAAACCAATAGGTGACTTGGGATTAGTTTTCAGTGGTAACTTGAGTGTTTAGAAAGTAAGTAACCCTGAGATTCCCCAAAGGAGAGGAAGGACACAGGACACTGAAATCAGAGGGACAGCAAGCAAATAGAAAAGTGGAAAGCTGGGCAGTGGGGTATGTAGAGGGCAAATGTCAGGAGCATAGCTGATATGACATCAGATAAAGAATGAGAACCTGGGAGTCTTCCCTTAGGCTCAGGTGGCTTGAGGTGGCCCAAGCAGACCCAGGTTGGTAGCGCCCCCTGGCATTCATCAGCCGCAACTGCACGTCCTTTTCGCAGAAGACCGCAACTCTAGAATCCTCACAAATCAGGAGCCAGTAGATAAAACGATTCGTATTCAAAGCCGTTCACAGATGGTCAAAAGCATAAAGGAAAGTCGCCATGAGTAGGACTCAGCAGGCACAACTGGCACAATTGCATCCAAGAACTTCAGGGAATGATGATCAGAAAAAGAACATGAAGTACTCACTAGATGTGAAATTATTTTATGATTCCATCCTTGGCTGGAGAGGGAGCACTGGACTTAGCATCCCACAGTACACTGGCTACTAATCTAGACAGAACTGTGACACACTGTTTTTAAGTCTCATACAATGGATACTATGATTCTGTGACCTTCACATAAAAGAAACAAAGTGAGTTCCACATTCTCTCTGGCGTTGTGTCCGGGGAACGTTTTTCAAAACACAACACAAAGTTGTGGAAATTAAACAAAACAGCAGTCTCGCTACAAGGAGGAATAAGAGGACTGAGGTTCAGCGATAAGGAAGCCACTGCTGTTTGACGAACAGAATCCCAGCGAAGAGGGACCTGTACTAAGCAAGAGGTTCAGAAATGTGCACGTGACCCCTCGTGCTTAATTTAGCTGAATTAAACTAGTAACGGACATTTGGCATGGTTCTGGAAGGCTTCGCAAAGCTGATAGTTACGCTTTTTATGCCTAATATACTGATTTGTTTGAGGGAAAGATAAGTTGCCATGGTAAAAAGCAAAATTTGTTTTAAGAAAGCAAGATTCTATTATATGCCATCTACTTGAAAATATGACATAGTTTGGATTTTGAGGTTCACAATCTCAAGTAGTGATTACTAGAGACTTCGAGGAGGTGAAAGGGAGGGTAAATAGAGGCTGGAACTGGCCTGCTAATATTATATTTAGCCTTGTGAACATTTACAATTAATATGTCATTATAAAAACGGAAATGGAAGGTGACAGATAATATGGCAACACTAAGCAAATAAAGGTTGGAATGACTATATTCATATCAGATAACAAAACTATGAGGAAGGACTGTATGATAATGATAAAGAGATATTGTCATGCCATATGCATATACAGTAATAGAAAGCTTAAAGACCACTAGTAAGCTAATATAACTGCAAGTAGGACAAACATACCATGTGGCTACAACTTCAACTCTCCTTTATCGATTAATCAATAGAACCAATTAAAAAAATCAGAGTAGAGGAGACATGAACAATGACTCTCTGATTTACCTGAGCAATCTGGCAAAGTCATATTCCTTTCAAGTGCACAGGTAGCGAATAACCTGGACTGTAAAATGAATTTTGATAAGTTTAAATAAGTGAAATCATATAAAGTACGAGTATGGGCCACAGCAAAACTAAGTTAGCCATAAAAAATTAAAAAGTTTGGAAATTCTCAGATCTTAGAAATTAAATGCTACGTTCCTAATTAACTCAGAGAATAGAAGAAAAACCAATGGGCACTTTACAGTGCATTTTGAAATAATTATAAATGAAAAGAACATGCTAACATTTTGGAAACAAAGCTAAGGAGTAAGCAAATGGCACTCTGTTTTTTTGTTAAAGGAGGAAGAACTATCTAAACCAATGGTTACGCAAATTAAATCCAAAACAAACAGAAGAAAGTCAACAATTCAGATAAGTGGAAAAATTGCAAAGGAAAAACTAGAGGAAAATAATAAAGTCAAAATATGTCTCTCTAAATAAAAATAAAATTAATAAATTTCTAGCCAGATTGATCAAGAAAATAGGAGAAAAACTACAAATGACAAATACCAAGGAAGGAAGAATGGGACATTATGATTTAACTTGTGTATACAGAGGCATAGGCAGAAAATATTGATATCTTACACCAATAAATTAAACAACTTAGATGAAATGGGCCAAGTCTTTGAAAACAGAAAATACAAAAGGTTACTCGGGAAATGATGCAGAATGATTTCAAAGTTTATATAAGGCAAGAAGTTTACATTAGCCAGAAAAATACTAAAGGAGAGTTGGAGAGTTCACAATATTCGATTTCAAGACTTTTTTAAAGATACACTGAAAATAGTAAAATTTCAGAGAAAAGAAATGAAACTCAAAAAAAATATGTGCACTTTATTTTTGACAACGGTCTGCAGGCAATCTGTTGTAGAAAGAAAGGCTCAATAGAATTTCCACATACAATTAGTGGAACTTGATCTATATTTTAAACCTGATACAAGAAATGGACTTAAAATGGTTCATAAACCTAAAAATAAACCCCGGAACCACAAAAAAAAAAAAAAAGGCAGAAGAAAATTCTAAGAAATGCTGGACAAGAGAAACATTTCTGAGACATAGTATCAGATGTGCCACAGTCAGCCTGCATGTTGCTGATAAATTCATACAAAGCAACTTAAGGAAACAGGGTTTTATTCTCTCTTATGATGGTCAGGTTATAGTTCTTTGTCCAGCTTGACAGGAGAGCATACACCACACCAAGGGGCTGAGGGAACTGACTACACCAAATCCACGTAAACACCGAGAGAGAACAATTCTCATTTTTCAGACCAGCATGTTTGGTCAAATATACAAAAGGATGCCAACTTTCTCAACCAGTTCCCTCCATCTTATTCTAACCTGCCAGGGACTAGTCCTGCCTTCTCCATCAACTAGATGATCTTCAGGTTTGCTCTGGCTTTATTGTAATTACTAATTCTCTGCAAATGCACACACAAACCTTCAACTATCAAGTTGACCCCAGTATTTTTATTTTAGAAGATTAAGATAGAATTGATTAGAGTAGAAAAAGAACAGACCTTGTGGACTCCAGAGTGCCATGAAGAGCAGGTACTCTGGAGAACTCATGGACTCCAGGTGCGGAATCCATGAGGGGCATGGAGCTGGAAAAGAACTCATGGACTCAAGACCTGAAGTTGCCATGAGAGCAGCCGCCCGACCCCAGTATTTAACTATGACAAGAAGTATGGTCAATAAGAGAGAACGAGGTAGAATGATCTCATTGATCAATACAATAGAAGGGTAGACTTACGTCATCAAAAGGAAGGGCTTCTTCTCTAGGAAGGATGCTTTTAGAAGAATGAAATGACTATCATAGACTGAGAGAAAGTACTGTTTAAAGGTTTCTTTCAAGGTCCTGGAAATTTAACTTAGGGCATCATGCATGCTACGCAAGTGCTCTAGGATTGAGCTAAAACTTCAGTACAGGGAATATGCTTCAATCACATATTGGATAAAGTACTTGTAAACAGGCTACATGAAGAACTGGTAATGATCAGGTGAATGAAAGAAACAGAAAAATAAAGAGAATGAGAAACAAAGAAAGAGAGAGAGAGAGAGAGAGCCCACAGAAAATAAGCACGTGAAAAATTACACAACATGGTTTGCTATTAGGAAACTACTCTTAATATTAGCTCTTCAAAAAACAGTCAATAACTTTGGAAGATATCTACAAAGACATTTGAGAATTGAATTTGTGAAGAAGGAAAGAGCAGGACAGCCTTTCACTTAAAACAAACTTCAGCTTAAATTTTCTATTGTTTTGCTTTCTCCCTAAAAATGAACTTTGATTTTTATACATCCTCAATTCTCTCCTGCCTTTTAATGTTTTAATTGGTGAAGAAAGTCAGCCCACATCGCCTCTCTCTGCTTCTTCACTGTGTCTGTAAAGTGACCTTGTGCTCCTCCTGTTACAATATGCTAAAACTGTGATCCAAATATACCCTCTCTTCTTTATGTTAGTCTCATCAAGTATTTGTCACAGCCAACAGGGACAGTAAAAATACAACCTAAGACCCCTTCTTAATTCTACTCCAGATATAATGTGAATCAAAAGAAGAGTTTGCTATTGATTCTTTTCTAGATGAATCTCTAACAAACTTTATATTTCTTTCAATACCATGCAGTATGGTGTTTTCATCTTGCATATTTATTTATGTCTTAGAGGTTGAGTAACAACCAAAGCTTAGCACATCTCTTTTAGAGATATGCATTTTTTTAAGTGAGAAAATTCCAGCCCCTTAAAGCATGTAGGAAGTGACAGGATTTCAGTGTTGAACATAGTTTCTATCATTTAGGGTGAAACTCTGACAAACATATTGTATTAGCTAAAGTATAATAGCTTAAAGTTCATCCTAACTTAGAAAAGGTTTGCTTTCAGTGGCACTACTAGAGAGATGAAAGAGAGGTAATTTCACATCTGGTTACACCTGGAGTCGAAAGGGGAAAGACGTGATTTACAAAACTAAATAAAACTGTTTTTCAAATTAACAAAAACTTTTGAAAACGTCACAGTGTCTCGAGGACTGTTTTGATGAGCTGAAGTGAGGGAGCTGGCATTGGTGGTCAAAGAAGGCGTTTCTTTGCTGTGAACCTGGCCGCAACAGCCTCCATTAGCTGCTGAATATTGCTTTCATTTGGACATGCACCGGATCACATTTGACTTGAGAATTCTATTTGGTTTCAGGCCATAATTGCAACATTCCAGACACTGAAAACAGTGTGCACATCTTTACTTTTTCATTCCCACGTTCTTGAAGACCTCCTGGCGGCTGTGACTCAGAGACGTGGACTCTGGTTTCTAATCTAGGTTCTGAGAGTCATGGTGACATAGGACCTGTAAGTCATCAGAATTGAGTCATGAATCCATGTAGCCTAGTGGAAAATAAATGACTGAGTCAAACTGAGAAGTCTGAGCAAGCTAAATATGGGGATGATTTACACATATGTGGATAGCACAGTCTGTGACTTCTTTTTCCAGGAACTTTGACTCAAGTGTGATTGCTAATTCTGTTACTTGCAGCCAAGAGCTCTGAGTGAATCAGTAAGCCTGTCAGAAGGTCACTGCTCAAACCCACTTTCTCACCTTAGGGAAACTCTACTAACTCAGGCTGTGGACAGAGTTACAGATGAACTGCTGAATTTAGATGAACCCCCCTAAAGGTGAGAGATTCTGCTGAGTACTTTTTTATTTTACCACATTTGCAAACAAAGATGAAGAGTGTGACTCTACTGTTACCAACTTTAGAGCAAGAAGCACAGGTCGCAGTGGGACTGCATGCTTTGGTCCCCCACGGTCACCCAGCTGAGGCAGGAGGATACTGAACCACCAGGCTACATAAGTAAACATCTTGAAAAAGAGAAAGGAAGAGGGAGATGTTGAAGAATGACATCTAGCCTGCTGTTTCACTTTTTCCAAGAAAACAGAATGAGCTGTTATTACACTAGAAAATAGATGTCTGTATCCAACAGGGAGAGAGAATCTCTTGGCTTCTTGAGCTTTGGATGAAGGGAATTATCTTAGGTCATGCAGTAAATACACAAACACAAAATCTGATGTGATCCACTATTCTATGAAAGCCAAAAAAAATCCTCACATAATAACCTAATTATGCAATGCCTCATTCAGAGAACTGTAAAATTGTGGGATAAGTACTAGGTTTATAATCACGAACATAGAAAATGAACATATGTCTAAACATCACTGTTTCTTTATATTTTTTCTTACAAAAGTAAAAGAAAAGAAGACAACATAAACGTAGAGGGACACTTGATATTGTACTTGAGAAACTGATGCATCACTGTCTGACCAATGGGCAGAGCTGAAATTCTCAGTGAGTTCTGGGATACTTCAGTTTTACTCTAGCTGTGCTCCATTCTTGACACTAGTTGCTCACCATTGCAGGTACTGCCAAAAAGTGTGTTTGTCAAGTGAGGAATATTGTCTCTGGGAAGATAGGTCCTGTGAAAGTTTGCTAAAGAGACATGGTCAGAGATGGGGAGATGGTTCAGTGAGCAAATGGCTTGCTACAGAAGTGTGAGGGTACACATTTGAATCCCTAGAACCAATGAACATTCCAGAAAGTTCTGAGTTCAAGTGCGAAATGTTGCCTCGATATGATAAGAGGAAGAGGGATTGAAGAAAACACCTGACATTAACCTCTGGCATCCACTTGTCTATCTACCCACACGTGTACAAACACACACACATGAGAGAGAGAGAGAGAGGGAGAGAGACAGAGAAAGAAAGAGAGAGAAGATAAAATTTTTCTTTAAGTTGAATGTCAGATAGTAGCTCTATGTATTCCATTTGAAAACTAAAAGCTGACATATTCATGTTGACTGGAAATAGTACTGCAAATATATCAAATTATTGATTATTTTCCCCAAAATCTTGAGGTCTAGTTTCAAATTCTTGGTTTGAATTGAAAAGCAAGACTCCATGTCTTTTGTGGGTCACAAGACTGGGCTTAGTCAACAAGTAAAAAGCATAAAGCGAATTGCCTTAGTTTGAACTTGCCATAATTTCAGTTTAATTTGGATGACTGTTATGATTTCAACCATTATATTAGTCAAGTTGGCTTTTACCTTGAAGGCCCATGTTTAACTCACTTAAATGAGTATTAAGTCCACTGAAAATTCTAAGTTTGTAAGCTGGTTTTCATCATGAAGTTCTCACACAAATTTTGGCTTTGGCATCGTAAACAATCTGGTAACATATGGAAATTGTAAAATCTCTTCAACATTTGGTCTCAACTTAGATTCTTCTAAAAAGTAATAATGTTATAGTTATCCTTAACACTTTAAAAAAAATTCCTGGAGTGATGATTTACTCCTATAACAAATGAAGCAAACTATCATGCATGTAAATAGACAATCATTCAAATTTGGATGACCTTTCAACCCTGATAACAGGTAATCTATAAGCATTTGCTAACTGAAATTGGTAAGGTGATAGTAACCCCTCCACTATACTTTCCTTATTTTTTTAAAGACTACACACACACACACACACACGTGTAATTTATACACGTGTGTGTATGTATCAGAAGGCACTGTGTGTCCCTGTGGAGGGCAAAGGATGACTTCAGGAATTATCCTGGATTGTTTCTGCCTCCTTCTTGCTTCCCTCTGGGATTTCCCAGGCTCCACCCACTAGTACAGACCTCCGTGGTTTCTGTCTGGTGTTTTTTATGTGGGACCTGGGATCCGAACTCAGGACCTTCTGCTTGGGAGACAGAGTCTTAAATCCTGAGCCATCTCTCCAGCCCCATTTTCCTTATTTTAACATTCGTATATTGTCCTTTGAAATCATTGAACTGATTAATTAGCAAAATTTAGCTTAATGAATATGTGGATAAACTATTCCACTGTACTTACATGCATCAGTAATTTGAATCTACTTGTTTTTCCAGTATGACGATGAGATCAGAGTTATATAACTTGCCTCACCCCTAAATAGTGGGGCTCTAGAGAACTGCAAGTAAAGCCTGGTGACTTGCTTAAAGTCATCAAAGCATGGATAACATGCAAAGTCCTCTGCAGGAAAGAAGAGGGAACTGTAAGTCACCGCCTGTAGCCTCTATGTATAGCACTCCACATTTTAGCAGCTAAACATTAGTATCACCTGCTCTCACTGCCTCCTTTTGCTTTGTGGTTTTAGAGTTACAGGAACTATTAAGAAGCTGGAGATTTTATTTTGCTGGAAGCAAAGAATTAATTTAAAACTTTGGCCCACATAAAATCCACAATCTTGATAATTTGCCTGTCTGCTCATTTTAACACTTTTGTGCATAAGCTTTCTTGATGGATTAAGCGGAGATATTTCATGAAACATGAATTTTAAGTGGCAATTGCACCATCTTCTATTAATGTCACAAGTTCCTCTCTTTTACCTCTCATCACCAATGCACCATCAGTAACTATATTAGATATGTTGACAATGGACAAAAAATTACATTTCTCCAACAGGTTTTATATAAGCCTATTGATTTTGTTTTCTTGTCTTCAAGTGGCATTAAATAAACCCTTAAGTTTTAAGTTTTTTACACTTAATCATTCATTTAGAGAGTGTGTGTATGTGTGTGTGTGTGTGTGTGTGTGTGTGTGTGTGTGTGTGTACATTCCATGGCATTTGTGCAGAGACCAGATGACAAATTTGAGGGAGTTAGCTCTCTTTACCATTTGGGTTCCAGGGATCAAACTTAGTTTGTCAGGCTTTCCTTGCTGAGCCATCTCGCTAGCCCAAAAGAAGCCATTCCGTCAGTGATACTATATCCACCATCAACATCTCTAATAAAAATGGCAATTAAGGTGCATTTGTAACTATCATCCATAACCAAAACATAAAACTTTAACCTAGTGATCTGCTCTCCAAATCTCTTTGCGTAGATTTTGTAATTTCTTCAGTTTACCAGTATATAATTTGATGAAACTGATTTTAGAAATATACTTGCCTTTCAGGGCCCACGATGTCTACGCATTGCTCCGTGAACTCACCATTGGTAAATAGGCTTCATCTTCTTGCTGTGAGATATGCCACCACACATCCAGCTTTTACACCAAGATTCATCTGAGTTGTACCACAAAAAAAAAATGTCTATAGACTATGGACTGGAGAGATGGCTAAAAGGTTAAGCCTCTGCCTTGCAAGCAGAAGGTTCTAAGTTCAGATCCCATGTAAAAACACCAGGCAGAAATGGCGCTGGCCTGTTCTTGGGCCATGGAAGACTGAGCCTGGAAAACTCCAAAGCCAAGCAAAGAGAAGGTGGCACAATCCAGGGTGATTACTGAAGTCACCCTTGGTCCTCTACAGGCAAACATAGTACCCTCTGATACACACACACACACACACACATACACACACACACAAATTAAAAAAAAATACAGGATACACCCTCTCCCAATTCTGTTATTTATCATCTGGACAAATCCACTCACCCTTACTCCTGATCACCTCTCCGGGATAGCAAGCTCACCTGGCTACTTCTTACCAGTTTTAGAAAAATTTTAAGTCTTTGCAGCTTGAGAAAACAAGACATTCCTCTCTTTCCTCGTGTTGCTGTCACTTACCTCATATTTCTCATTTCATGGTAAAATTTCTAGAAAGAACTATTCATACTGTCTTAATTTTTCAAGTTTTCCATCCCATCCATTAGTGGAGATGGGCTGTGGGACCCACGGCATGGAAGGACTTGCTGCCACGGGGAAGCGTGGTCTGCAGTGAGTCCATCCATCTGTTGCTTTCAATTAACCTCCCACGCCCTTCTGCAGTGACCACACAGTGATGAGTGGGCTCCTCTGCCCATCACCAAACACCTCCGCCTCATCCGAAGGACACGCCGGATGGAGCATTTGCTCAGAAGCCTGTCTGCTTGGCTGAGGCTTTACCAAGCCCGCACTGCATTCTAACTCTTCCTTTGCTCAAACTTCCTTTTGCCATTTCCTTTCAGATATTGATCTGCAAATAGATGTGTTATCCTTCATACTCTACCCCAACATCTGTTTCCAGAAAGCCCCATCAAAGGAAACCTTTGTAATCAAGTCGATCTTGATTTGCTTCAGTGAATATAAAGTCATCAGTGTATGTTTTGATCAATCCATCAGGCAAAAATTAGGCATCGGTCCACTGAAGTTTTTGCGACATTTGAAACAGTAATTCAGAAAAACTCACACTGGTAGCCTATAGGATTAACTCATTCCTACAGACACACCATTCATTTATTCTATTAGCAAATATATTAGCAAGGGCTTCAAATGCTGAGTTAATTAAGAATACAAAAGCACATAAGACAAATAAAAACAAACAAGTCCTTAGTTTCTGGGAACTCTGTTTAATGGTGTCTCATTGCACATAAAAGGTGAAAGAGCAAAATAGAGTAATTTCCAGGTTTAAAATTAGGTTATGGGGAAGGGTGGTGTCACTGAGGTAGAATGAATATGCAGAAAAGTTAATTAACTTAAGGGGCACAGAGGAAGATTTCCATCCAGAGTCTTGAGGGTTTATATATCTTAGCTACTTTTCTCATTTGCTGAGACAATGTACACAAGAAAAGAAACTTAAGGAGGGGTTTATTTTCTCACAGTCTGATGTGATGGAGTCTATTATGATTGGGAGGCAGCTGGAATCCACAGTCAGGAAGCAGAGACAGATGGTTGCTAGCACTCAGCTGGCTTTTTTCCTTTTTATTCAGCCTAGAACCTCAGCCCATGGGAGGGACAGTATTACCCACATTCAGGGTGGGTCTTCCCCCTCTGTTTTCTTTGAACACTCAGCGATGTGTCTCCCAGATTATTCCTGTCAAACTGATAATGGAGATTAACTATCACAAGGCGCTTTGAGAGCATCATGTAGAAATTGAGGCAGGATTAGAGCAGCCATGCTGGGATGGGTCTCTTAAGGTCTTTGGAATTCCTGAAGGCCACTCCCCCACAGCTGGAATCTCTCTGAAGGAACACCCCTGCTGAGGAACTGACTCCAATCCTCCCAGAAATAAGATGGCCAAGTTCCTTATGAAGTGATAATGGAAATGAGCTCTCCATATCAAAGAACTTGACCTCTAGCCCACATGGGCCCAAGAGCAACTGGGTTGGGCCTTAATGGGTATTAACCAATGGGAAAAAGCCAGTTTCCCTGGCTTGTATAGGTGTACAAATACACCTGGCCCTGGCAGCCATCTTTGGCGCCTTAGCCTCTCATGGCACTCCAGTGCCATGAGTCTGTTTCTTACTCCTTGCTCCTCGTGGATTCCATGCCTAGGCACCATGAGTTCTCCAGGGCGTCCAGCCCCTCATGGCACTCCACATCTGGAGTCCATGAATTCCAACCTTTCTCTTCTCTAATAAACTCTACCTTAATCCTCTGCACGTGTTCTGGTTTCAATCTTCGACTCTGGAACACAAGAACCCTACGACATTGGGACGGTCCTGTCTCTGCAACAGAAATGACTCTGAGAAGATGGTAGCAGAAACAAAATTGGGAAAAACTGAAGACTGAATGGAACTTGAGAACAGGACATAGATGGATAGGATGAGGGCTTTCCGAACTTGGCCTGAAATTTAAAGTTGATTAACGATGGGTTCCAAAGTCACATCCCCAGATTCTGATTTCAGTTGATCAAGATGAATGTATTTCAGTAACTTTTCAAGCTGTGGTGCACTCAGTTTGCATTCACTACAGTATAGACACCAAAATGAAATGAAGTCGCAGGGAAGAAACAGGTGTGATGGAGGGTCAAGGAAGGTGGAGGAAGGGCACGAAGGCAATTCCAGGCTGCTCCAGTGGAGGCTGGAGGCAGGATGCTTGGGAGAGGTCTCAGCGAGCTGAGCAAGGTCAGGTCCAACTGAAGTTGCCCATGAGCAGTGAGCACCTTGTCTCACACCCATGCCGTGTGCTCAGTCACAGGCTCCGCCAGGAAGCCTGGTCTCCACACAAATAAGGCGCTGGATTTCTGGATTTCTGGAGTCTTTGCTTCATCAAATGCCTCACAGATGGAGATTCAAGGCATGTTCAAACAGCTGCAATGTGGATGCGGGGTCTCGTGACCTGCACGCTTACCTTGCAGTCCTGATAGGTGTACCAGAGTGGGATCAGTAGGAATGGAAACAACCTGGGTCAAGAAGAGATCTTGAAAAAGCCAAAAACCAAGTCAAATTTAAGGGAATCTAATCTCATATACCAAGAAACAGGGGGTGATGTCTGTAGGCTGTGCAGAGGAATGAGATTAATAGTGGCAGACAGACTACATGTGTAAGGTCAACAATAGGTGGGACCACCACCAACAATACAGCCCTGCCAATCCTTAGACATGTTAATAGGCCCTAATGGCCCCATTCGTTGTGGGAAAAGAACAGGCTGCTGATAGGTCAGAAACATGATGATACAATTACAGTGATAAACCTCTGGGCCTGTTCTTTAAACATGCTAATTAATGTCTAGATGACTTCCCAATTGAGACAAGACAAGAGTTAGCCTAGGACTGTGCCGGTGTAAGAGGCACACTACAACTGAGACTTCGAAGAAGGCCCTTGGTCTTCAAGAAATGGAGCTCTCCAGCTTGAGTGTTCCCTACATGTGTACGCGACCATTCTAAGAGACTAGAAATTGAGAAAAAGGAATGCTGAAGTGGGCTCTAGGTGGAGATTCATTTGTGTTCATATTATCTTACAGATGAGAACTATTTTAGCATATTTGTAAATGTGTAGAGGTGACTTCTCACAGTTGGTAAAGTCAGAAGGAAGGCAGATTGGGGGGTAATGGCAGAAGAAAACATATTGAGAATGATGGATGTTGTGGGGTGATGACTGAAGAGAAGGGAGGAAGAAACGGGGTCTGTGTTCCTGCTTTGAGTTTGAGGCGTGACATCTTATTCTCTGGATAAGGTTGAGAGACACAGGTTGTAGGGAGCTGGAAAGACCTGCGCTTAGTTATCTCAATTTCTAAGACAAAAGTAAAGGCAAAGTGTACAGGGACAGCTGTAGAGAGTGTGGTCGTGAGTAGGAGCTTCTCCAACCCATGAGACCGAGGGAGTGCGTGAGAACGGTACAGAAAGGCTTTCCCACAGATGGGAGACAAACACTGGGGGTCTCCATGTTCTTAGGAGGAAGACAAGGAAGGACTAGCCAGTGTTATTTGCTGGATGGATATTTTATTGGTAGCTCTTCTCATGTGACAAAATTCCACACACAAACTATAATAAAAATCACATTGAGCATATTAAAATTAATATTTAAATTATATATTAAAATAATTACTACTAAATCTTTTTATAGGTGTCTGTCCACTTCTCTGTATATAAATCAAAGGTGAAACAGGCTCTGGATCTAATTTGGAATTTTAGGAACTGACATAAGCATCAAATTTACGTACCTCTTGATCAGGGAATGTGTATAATTTATGTTTGCTATCATTTTGAATAAATACAAAATGCTATCATTTTGAATAAATACAAATTACTTCTGAGCCATGTGATTTTGTATAGTATTAAAAAATCATCATACAGGTACATATTGGCTCTCCTGATAGGAATGGAATTTTAAACGATACTAGGTAGTTCGTACCTGTGATTCCAGCATTTGGGAGACTGAGGCAGGAAGGTTGGGATGTAGAGCGAAATCTTTCTCTCTCTTTCTCTCTCTCTCTCTCTCTCTCTCTCTCTCTCTCTCTCTCTCTCTCTCACACACACACACACACACACAGAATAGTAGGACTAGAATGTTTAATAATTCTTACATGTCAGGAAACATCTTTTTAGATGTTAATTGCACAGGGACCATTTTCTAAGTTTAAAATTTAAAAACTTGATTAAGGTAATTGAATTTCCAGACAAAGGGTGATAAATCACTTTGCACATTCGTCTTTCTATGATAGACTGGAACATTCCAATTAAGACCCAGACTTTGTATTGGCCACCAATGAACACAGCAGAATGAAGAGAATGGAATACTAGTCATTGTCGTAGATGCAACCTGAAAGGAAGAATAGAAGACTAATTAATTAACTTCATGTGTGTGTGTGTGTGTGTATGTGTGTGTGTGTGTGTGTGTATGTGTGTGTGTGTCTACATGCATATGTGTGGGTATAGATTGTGTGCTTGTGCATGTAAAAGCTGAGTACAATCTATGGGTTGTTATCCAAGCCCTTTGAGACAGGAGCTCTCATGGGTTTGGGGTGCATCAAGATTAGGCTAGACTGAATGGCTAGTGAGCCTGGGAACCCTCAAACTCATGACCTTGTACTTGCAAGGCAAGTGTTTCAGCTCTGAGTCATCTTCCTTAGACAGTTCCTCATGTAGCCCAAGCTGACACACACACATACACACACACATAAAATTAAAAAAACTTAAAAAATATATTTTAGAACTTATATATTTTGTATTCACAAATAAATATTTGTTACATTTTGGTTGCTACATTTTGTTGTGACCAATGCTCTAAATTGTAATTTAAAAAAATGATGTTTATACTTGTTATTAGTTACAAAATAGGTGTTTGCTTTTTTTGACCAAGGATTTGTTGGCTTTATATTTTAGAACTTGTGGGCTGGGGAGATGGCTCAGAGGTTAAGCCTCTGTCTCACAAACAGAAGGCTCTGCGTTTGGATCCCAGGTCCCACATAAAAACATGTCTGGCAGAAACAGTGGCAGCCTGCACTTCTGGTGAAATCCCAGAGGGAAGCAAGAAGAAGGTAAAAAGCAATCCAGGGTGATTCCCAAAGTCACCCTTGATCCTCCACAGGGACACACATAAAATAGAAAAAATTAAAAATTATATTTTAGAACTTGTATATTTCATATTCACAAATAAATATTTGTTATATTTCAGGATTTGTTCATCTTTTAGGATTTGATAGTGTTGTGAAAAATTATCTATAATCTATCTTCTTTACTAGCTGTTGAAGCTTAAAATTGTTAGTTTTAAGGTAGATACCTGTTTGACCAAGAATGCATTTTCACTGGGATTAAGCAAAATCTCAAGACAAATTCACCAAATCGTTCTTTCTCCCCTCCTCTCCCTTCCTTTCTTCTTCTATTTCCTGTCTTCCCTTCATTTTGTTCTCTTTCTCTTTCTGCTATTTTTTGAGACAGACTCTCATGTATCCAGACTGACTTCCAACTCATTATGTAATCAATGCTATTCTTTAGCTGATTTTCCTATCTTCACCTCCTGGATTAAAAAAAAAAATTTATATATATATTTGTTTGTGTTTATTGTGTGTGTGTTAGAGGGCACTGTGTGGAGGATCAAGGATGACTTTGGGAGTCATCCTACATTGCTTTTACCTCCCTTTTTGCTTCACTCTGGAATTTCCCAGGCTCCGCCCACCGGGACCAGCCGTATAGGAGGCCTCCGTTTCCACCTTGCATTTTTTCGTGGAACCTGAGATCCAACCTCAAGACTTTCTGCTTTCTTCAGCCCCACCTCCTGAATTTTTGATAGAGGCTTGTGCCACTATTCCAGGCTCGTACTTCTCATTTTGAAGAAAATAATCAGCCACATTCCCCTGCCTGTCCAACCTTGTGTGAAAATGATCCTCTCACTCCCTGCCATGCTGCCGGATCACTGCCTTTTCTAATAATGTCAAGTCACCAGACTGATGCTCTAAGTAATCCAGCAAGCGGTCTGTGTTTGCACAAATGATGGATTCACTGTTGCTATTGTCTCTGGTGCTTTATGAGACTTACCATCAGCAATGTCGTCATATATCTCGCCATCACTGTAAATACAGAGAAGGGTTTTACTGTATATAAAGACAATCTTCCTCACATTCATATATAGAAGAAAATGTCAATGCTATGATTTATATAATAGAAGCTCAAGGAAGGTCAACTTGGTATGCCACAGAGGCCTGAACCCCCACAAGAGTAGACAAGCCAGAAGGAACCCTCAGGTCCATAGAAGTGTCCAGTAGGAGTGTGGGAGAGAGTGGAATGGATTGATGAAAGAAAGAGAGGTGGGATGGAGGGAAACAGTGATTATCACTTAATAAGCTTGTAAAGCTAAAAAAAAGAAAATACCATAATTTCACTATATCCATGTATGAAAACTAGAAGAGTAAAAAATTAAAAAATAAAAGGGAAATTTTAAAGATAAAATAGTTTTATATTAAAATATTTTCTTTTATGAAAAAAAGTCACAATTTATGTTACACACTTTAAGGTAAACAGAAATTTTAGATTCGTCTCCACATCTTCTTTCCTTGGTTATCTACTCCTATTTGATTCTGCAAACAGAATAGTGGACATATGCTCTGGGAGCACAGACTATGCCCTGCACCTCTGCAGATCTTACGGTGGGCAGAGAACAGCTGGGCTCCATGTGCGAACAGCCATGCACAAACTGAAGAGCTTCAGCATCCATTAGTCTTTCCTTGAATTTTAAATGTTTGAAATTTCAAATGAATGAAATATTACTTTGGTATAGAAAATGGTTACATTACCTCTAAAATGCATAAATATCAATTATAGATAGTCATGATGGGTATTATAGATATTTTTGTATTATTTACAATTGAGGCAGGATCTATGATACGGTTTGGCTACTTTTATCCATTTTTAGGTTGTGCTTGTTCCTAGATTATTGTGAAATACTTCGTTCAACAAATATCGAGTCCCCTTCATGTGCTGACAGATGTAAATATGAGTTGGACACAAATTTAGATGTTAAGAAGTTAGTAGATTAATGGGTTATTGTTAAATAATAAGAGAATATATAAACATAAACACAGTCTTGACATGTATAATACAGTTTCAAATTTCAGAACTATGAGATGGCTTTGAGCAAATCCATTCTTGGTAAACAGTCTGCTCTACTTATCTTCCTTGTTGTTCCTCATTACGCTGAATTTTACAAATCTGTGTGGTGCTGTCAGACTTGGCTTGACAATGGAGCAAATTTCTTTCACTGGCTTTCTAGGTGGAGAATCTTAAGGTTTGGAGGACTCCAGTGGCTAACCAGTACCACGCTGTGACAGGCGTAATAAGGCCTTATTCATAAGAATACTACAGTCATTGACTTATTGACTTCTATCTTTTTTTTTTTTTTTTTTGCTGGCATACTTCCAACAGGAGCACCATAAGAGTGCACTATGCCTGGTTTGAGTTTAGAAAGATCTTCAGTTAGGGACTGAACTATGGGCTGGTAACTGGGAATATGAAGTGATGAAGACACTATTTGGTCCTAATTGATGCTATTAACCCCTCCATTAATTAGTGAGTGAAATGTAAAGGGTTAATGCTTCAACATGAGTGTCCTTAGTATTCATGAATGGAGCATTCAATGAGTAGATATGACCCTGAACAATGAGATCCCAGGCAGCAGGGCCTGTGGCCCATTTCAGAATGGCTCTTAATGAAAACTCAAGCCTGATTATTGGTTCTACCACATTGATATTAATGTAACATTATTTTCATTTGATTTATGATAGTCTAGTTGCATTATCTAAATGATAGCAATCTTTCTTAAAGAAAACTACAAGATTCTCTTTATAAAGATAGTAGTAGAAGACATGGGCTTACTTGTCTACCAGGTAACTCCGAAGAACGTAACCATCTATAGAGGACAAAGGAAATACATTTTATTTGCAGATACAGGTTTGAAAAATTAACATTTAATTTCACAAGTTGACATATCAGTGAACAGTTTCCAGGACACACTCCATTTTGAAATATTCAATTAGAACCCTTCTTGTCTTTTTCACAGATTTCCAACCTATTCTACTTTTATTTTCATTAAGTTAGCATAAAACAGTGAGTTTCAAAGTGACATTTTCATATACTGTATTTCATTCTAATTAATTCCCCTTTCCCACTGCTTCCCACTGCCCCCTTCTTTTTCTGGTCCCTCACCTCCCTCCAGATAGTCCTCCTTCTGTTTTCATGTGACATGTACCCCACCTATTCTCTCTTGTCTCCCCCACTTCTTTCTCTCTCATAGTTGGTTGTCTTTCTAGCTTCATGATACATACACACAAACTCACACCATATACATATGTACATAAACATTTAAATCTAAATTCCATATATGAGAAAATGTGGCATTTGTTTTTCTGAGTCTGGTTTATTCAGCTTAATAAAGTGCTTTCCAACTCCATTCATTTTCCTTCACATCATGAGTTCACTTTTCTTTAGGCTGAATAAGGATCTCTCATATATATGTACTTTGGGTTTTTTTTCCTATCCATTCATCGGCAGATGGGCAACTAGGCTAGTTCCAATTTCTCACCATTGCAAATAGAGAAAGAACAAATACGCTAGGTCATGTAGTAGTTAATTTTTAGTTTCTTCGAGAAGTGCCCACAGTGATGTCTGTAGACTACACTGGCTGACCACCAGGAGTGCACCTCTTTTCCCACATTTTCACCAGCATCTGTTATCACTTTTTTTCTCAACCACAAACATTCTGACTGAGGTGAGATTTCCTTGACAGCTAAGGATGTGGAACCTTTTTTCATGT
The DNA here is from genome assembly GCA_023101885.1 of Typhlomys cinereus. Classification (NCBI taxonomy): domain Eukaryota; kingdom Metazoa; phylum Chordata; class Mammalia; order Rodentia; family Platacanthomyidae; genus Typhlomys; species Typhlomys cinereus. The sequence goes on along the minus strand of JALPQD010000300.1, from coordinate 262,939 downwards.
ATTTATTGGCTATTTGCATTTCTTTCTTGCCAAATGACCATCATATAGGAAGCTAATCTAGAATATATAAAAAGCACAGAAATTAGGTAAATTAAGAAATTAAGTAAATAAATAATCCAGTTATAGCATTTTGAAAGAAGAAATGAAAATGGCCAATCAGCCAACCAACCAACCAACCAATCAACTAAAAGATATAAATAAATAATATAGCAGTAAACATTCTCAGAATGTATTTATATTTGTATTAGCAATTAAAAAGCAATGACTTATATGAACAAAGTTCTGAACATTGAAATCAAACTCATGTCAGATGAAAGTTAAGACTACATAAAGTCTCTGAGCTAAAATTATAAGATAGAAAATTGAACAAATGTGTAAGAAATTATAAGTTGTTAACAGAACTGGACTTTTTCTGGCAGCAAATGTATTCAGTTTTTTAAAAGCCTCTGGAAGATTACAAGAATAAAATTCCAGACAAAGAAAATGTAACCACCATTTTAGAAATTAAAGGTTTTTATTTTCCTATACTTTTAGATAATCTGAATTTTTTTTTAAAAAATGGGTAGGTTACCTATTTTTACAATTCTTTATTTCTCGTGTATGTATGTGAATGAGTGTGTGCTGGTTCCCATATGCCAAGGTGTATTGTGGAGATTATAGGACAGCTTTTGGAAGTCAATTTTCTCCTTCCAGCATGGATGTTCTGGGAATTAAACTCAAATCTTCAAGCTTAGTGGCAAGCATCTTTGCTTTCTAAGCCATCTTGATGCCCTCAATTTAGTTTTTTTATTGAATTATTTTTCATATAAACTTTAATGGTGCTAAAATTTGCAAGCCTAACTAAACTGCCAGAGGACCAGTAAGGTAGTTATTCGATATTTAGTTATTCAATATTATGAATTAATTGTAAGATATTCACTTAAGTTCTCAAATTCCTATTGTATTCCCTGCTGTTGTAATGTCCCTACTTAAGAGTTCTATGATAGTTTCCCATTTTGTTGTTGATTCCTTTTCTGATGGTTTGGTGGAGGGGAGACAGGTAGGAAGGAGGAGGTAGAAGAGGAGTATGAGGGAGAGGGGGAGGAAGAAGAAGAGAGAGACATCGATGGTTGTAAATATTATTTAAGAAAAATTCATTAAGTAGATGGCATGTGGAATGGACTATGATACTGCATTTTAATTCCCTGATGTGGTAATTTTGGGCTAACTAGCTATAAAATCACTCATATAGTGTTTTTTACAGGATTATTGACTTTTAATACAGCAAAGATTTTGCTACTGAGTACCTCTAAGATCTCTGCTAAAACTTCATTCTGTTAAAAGTGGATCCATGATCGTGTCAAAACAAACGACTTATTCTAGTTCTTAGACATTTTTTTGCAGCAAGAAAATGTTCTTTTTGTTCATATGGTGCATGTACATTTATCAATGTGGGATGTTAATAGAAGATATGAAATGCAAACAAAATAAAATCATGATCCTGTACCACAGAGAACAGCTACTGTGTTTAGCTAGTCTTATAATACTGAGGGTTCACTTATCATAGAAAATTGTTATTTGAAAGCCTCACATTCACAGAGCAGAACACAATGGCTTGATTCAAGCATTTTTTTTTTCATGTGTAGTAGGGTACAGCTAATTAAGAAAGTAACACCCGCCCCCATATGTGCCTGTTCATTTCATTCCAACATATTTGCTTACTGTGGTACAGATGTGTCTCAGGACCAATGAGTCATCTTTTAGAACGATATTGGGAATATGAAGTTGTCACAGAAATAAAAAATTACCTTGGAAAAATAAAAACTATATTTTATGTCTAAATTTTTTTAGTCAAAGTGAAAACATAATACTTACTCATTGCTTCATTTTATTTTCAGAAATAAAGTTAAGTTCACACAAATTGGCCTCATGCAGTTTTAAAAAGCAGCAAAATCATATTGTATAGACACACCCAAGGCAAGTGAACTACTGTTCAACTTGAAGGGAAATACTCATGATATAATAATCATAAAAGTAGATGAGGTGTGTTATGTAATTCTGAACATAATTTATTATTTTAGTCTATAAAAAAGTAGTGTTCTTTCCTTCTCTGTCTCTCCATACTGATTCTAGGTCTTCATGACAGGGTAACTTTATTTACTTACTGATTTCTCAGTAAGCTGCTCAGGTCTGGCCCATCTCTTAATAGCTGGGACTATAGGTGTGTACTATCATTTCTAGTTCAGTGTCTGAATTAAGGCCCAGAAAAATAGCTCAGAAAGCTCTGGTCACAAACCTGGAAATCAAAGTTCGATACCCAGAAGTCTACGTTGTGGAACAGCAGAACTAACTTGTGAAAGTTATCCTCTGACCTCCACCCATCCCCTATGTCAGACATATGCATGCCCTTCTTTTCCCCCATTGTGACAAACAAATAAATAAATAATGTCAAACAAATAAATAAAAATATTAAATAAATACATTGTTTTAAATTAGCTTAAGAAAATGGTCAATTGGCTTTGTGAAGATGTATAGAACTTAAAAATATCTTTTTCTGAAGCCTGAAGGAAGCAGAGAACATTGAGGCCCCAAATAACTGAACCCCTGTTTTATTCTTCGCTTTTTATGGCAAGTTTTTCTTTAGCAACAGGAGGTGGGAAAACTCATTGCTGAGGAGTATTGAATTGTGGAACGTGTGCAGATATGAGCTAGAAATCCTGAACATTTAAGACACTTCTGCCTCCACCATGTGTACTTCTGAAAGTCAGTGGGTGAGACTTGGTCAGATGTAATGGTGTCTGTAACGGCGGCTGGTGGTCGCCTCCAAGGACAGAGACTGCTGTTCATGCTTTCCTTTCAAGCTCTCTTGCTGCACACTTCCTTTTGAGAGTGTTCATGGGTCAGACTTCATCTGGTTATTGGACTAGAATTTCCAGAGTGTTCCTTCAGATCCTAGCAAGCCCTTTTTGAGGTGCGAGGTGCTTTGAAACGTGCTGTCAATCCAATGCCAAGAACATTGCATCGAAGCCACTGCCAACTCAGGCTCTAGTAAGAGGAGTAGACTGGAAGAACCAGCTGTTCAGCTGAAAGAGCAGAGGCATGATAGGGCTGGGGAAGGATGAGGATGGTTGGGAGTAGAGAGTAGTCTGCACCCTGGAGCTCCCTGACTCCTCATACTACCTGAGACTGAGATTAGTACCATCACAGGCAAAAAAAAAAAAAAAAAAAAATCACTTGAAGTTCTTGATTATAATGTACAAGAAATTGATGAACTGTATATACTCTCACATTCAGCAAGTGCTCTACCCTGGAGTTATACCCTTAACCTTCATTGCCATCTTTAAAACTTTTAAAAATATTTCACTCATGGGGGGGGGGAGAGAGAGAATAATGTACCACAGCACGTGTGCGGAAGTGAGAACACAACTTGTGAAAGTGAGCGCTCCTCTTTCCATGTTTCTGGGGTTCGGGTTAGGTTTCCAGATTCATACAAGGGCACCTTTACTAGCCGAGCCCATCTTTCCAGCCCTCCACTGTCATTTTTTTTTTAAAAGATGAAAAGGCTTAGAAGAGGATAGGAACCGCTGGTGTTCATAATAGTTACTAGAATCATTACTGTTCAAATAGGAGATGATTGTGGATTGTATAACTATCCCTGAACGGCTACTGCTTTTGCTCTCTCTCAAGGTACACTGTTAGGAAGGCAAGAGTCTCTTCCTCCGTTTGTTACTGATGCCACATCTACTTCTAGCACATCTGTATCCCTAGGTCTGATCTATCTACAACCTTGTTAATGGCTCTATCCCACAGACTAGCAAGATCAATTACATGGAAGTTGGTAAAATGCACCAGACCTCAGTTGAGCTCCACTGGATTAGAATCCACATTTTTATCAAAATTCTCACTAATGTACATGTGTTTTGAAGCTTGGAGGACATTGCTCTAGATTGGATTTGTGGCTAAAGATAAGTGTCTTTAGGATGCTCTGACAAGATTGTTTTCAACTGTAACAAAAGCAAGATGCGTGTTCTGAAGCTTGTGCTGTAGAGCAAGATTCTTGTGTAAATACCAGGGCAATTCTGTTGCTATAAAACTGCAGTAACTTGGAAGTAGTTGGGAGACATAACTGAGACCAGTCATTCTAACAAGCAACAGATACCATTGTAGTAGAATTTGATTTTAGTTTCTTGCCCCTTTCTTTCCTTTCTCTCTTTCTTTCCTTCTCTCTCCTTCACCCCACGGAGTTTCTCTACACAGCTGAGGCTGGCTTGAGATTTACCCTTCTCTGGCATGCTGGAATGGCAAGTATGCGACACTGCTTCCCAATAGTTTAATTTTTATACTTGTTATCTTTCTTAACCGGGCTATTATGTGTCTAGATAATATCCACGCCATTGCTACCATAATCAGTATTTACATATACAATTGGCTATAACCACATGACATTTAATCAGTACTTTTTTTGTACATTTTAATAGTTTTGTTAACTACTTAATGATTTCCCTAGCATTTTAGGCTTTTTCTTAGCATAGATTTTGAAGAAAAAAAAAAAGCTGGTTTGTATCGTTTTGTTGTTCTTCTTCTCAAGTCTTAATATTGCCCTGTTTCCGCCCTTTGTCTTCTGAAACCACATCCATACTTTGCTGTGAAAAGCTCCTTTAGACTTTCTCCAATGGGAACTTAGATCCACTTCTTCTGTCCTTGAGTCACCATGTTCTAATTTTAAAATTATGTTTCAGTTCTTGTTCCTGATTTTCCTCCTATTAAAATGTGTTGTGGTTTGCATGTGAAACACCATTCCACCCCATTGTTCCAAATATGTTGGTCTCCCAGAGAGTGGTACTGTCTTGAGGGTTGCGAGGTAAAGCATACTTGGAAGTAGTGGGTCCTTGGGGGGTGGCCTTGCAGACAGGTTCTGGCTATAGACTGATCCACTGAGCAGAGAGCAAGGTGTCTGGCTTTCCTCTCACTGTGCCCACCATCCCTGCCCGAGGCATACTATCCTTGCCATAAAGGATGGTATCCCTTTAAATTGTGAGTCAAAATAAATCCTTCTCCTTTTAACTGTTTCTTTCAGGTAGCTTTCATAGCGGTGAGAAAAATAACTAACACAAAATAAAAATCAAGAGTCCACGTCTCCTTGTAGCTTAACCAAGTTGGTACGAGGCAGCCATCTTGGTTGTTTTAAATACGGGACAAAATAATTTTGAATTACTCTTCTCTGAATCTTACACTAAACCTCTTTTTAAAGTTGAACTACAATATTTCTATCCATTAGCTTGAGTATCTGAAAAGTCAGAGAGAACAGGGAATGTTGTATATTGATGTGGACAATCTATGACATCAAGTACATTTAAAGATGGGACGAAACTCAGTGACCCTTCAAGGAAGGAAAACCAGGCCAGGGCAAGAACACCACATACGGCTTTAGTAGTGTAGCTCTCATTTACATGTACAAGCTAGAGAAGAAGTCAAGATCATAGCTTTCATCTGATTTTAATGCATACACTAGGATTTTCTGATGCTGGTGATCTATAACCTCATTTTGAAAAGCATCAATTTAGCACTGCCCTTGATACTCCAGTGTAGAAGCACTAGGTAGGAAATGAAAAGACATTAAAATAAGTTCCTTGGTTTCAGCACAGAAAAATCTCCAGCTTCTTAATACTTCCTGTAATTCTCAAACCACAAAGCAGAAGGAGGTAGTGAAAACAGGGGACCCCCTAAAGTCTGGCTGCTAAGATCTGGAGTGCCACATGGGGAGGCTGTAAGCAGTGACTTACACTTTCCCTCTTCGTTCCTGCAGAGGACTTTCGTGTCGTCTGTGCTTTGGATGACTTCGAGCAAGTCACCAGGCTTTACTTGCAGATCTCTAGCTCCCGACTTTTTAGAGGTGAAGGAGGGCGAAACTTTGGTTGAATACAGAACTCTGATCTCACCATCGTACTGGAAAAATAAATAGATTCAAATTACTGATGTGTGTAAGTACAGTGAAATAGTTTACCCACAGATTCATTAAATTTTTTTGAACATTAAATTCAGTTGTTTCAAACAATAATATATGAATATTAAAAAATGGTAAAATGCAGTGGATGGGTTGCTTATTACCTCACTGACTTCGTTTAGCAAATATACGTAGATTACCTATATATCAAAGGCCATTCAAATTTTTATGACTGTCATAGTACATTTATTAGACATGTATGATGACTTGCTTATTTTGTTAGAGGACTACATTTAAGCTTATATCAAGCTACAGAGAAATGAATACATAACTACAATACTGATAATGACATATTTAAAGGGTCTATTTTGGCATTTTGTGTTTATTTTGGATTTTTTATTATTGCTTTGAACTCTAAATGATATTAAATATGACGTACTTTAAATTTTTTCCTGAAGTCTTTTTCTTCTTTTTCCTGCTTTTTTAACTTCTTAAGGTCTTTTTCTTCTGTCTTGTTCTTTCCAACATTGAGTCCTTGACTAAAGTGGTAGAACACATATAAAGTAACATTTTGCTTTAACAATGTAAAAAGAATAAAATTATAGTAGAGACTTAACTAACACCACTAATCAATTGTGGTCAACATTTTTAATTTTTTCCTAAAAAATCCAGTACCAATCATTATAATTATTGATGATATTTCAAAAATAGCAGGAATTCTTAAAGAGAATGCAGATTATGAGTTAAAATGGAGGTGGGAGATTCTATAACATCTATAATCATTCTAAACCTACTGGGTAACAGGTAAAAGGTAGTTATACAACAGTTTAGACTTGAGCCTTGTGTATTCTCAGACTTATTCTAAATAATTAAGTGTCAGTGTCAATGTTAAAAAGACCCCCAAAGATTAGTTTTTTAAGAAACTGATTTTTATGGCTAATAAAATTTATCAACCTCTCCACATTTTCACATCTACTTAAAATGGAGCAAGAGGGGTTGGAGTGACAGTTGAGTGGTGGAATGCTCATCTATCATGCCTGAGGCCCTGGGTTTAGCCTTCAGCACAGAAATAAATACATAAATAAGCAGGGACAGAGTAGGAGACAGGAAGTGTTGAGTAAGATTTTAGATATTAAAGATAATAGCTAATTGTTTATCTTTATGTTAGTCATTTAATTGTTCATTTGAATATGTCTGTGTATGTAAGAAAAACATATTCTAAATGTTTTGATCAGTTGATGAAATTAATATTAAAAATGAACAGCTGAGGACTAAGTGCAGACATCCACTGTACCTCCTTCATCAGAACTTCTCAAACACAGCAACTAGACCGAAACCTATAGCCAAACCGTGATGGTCCATTCTCCTCACACAGAGAACCTGGAAGCACTCTCTCAAACACAATTCCCCTCGCCCACTTCCTAGAGATTCTTACTTAATTTATGTCCATTGAAATTCGTTTCAAATTCTACTTTACTTAGTGTGAATGTGTCTAGGTACTGACACACAAATTTCTAAAACTCTCCAGGCAACATTTTTTGTTTGTTTGTTTGTTAAGCAAGGTTTAGAAACAATCATGAGAATTAAATATGGATGACCAGAGGGGTTATGAACCCCTACAGAAGGGAATTCAAAAAAAATACTAGAATATTTGTGAGTAGTGAAACATTTTCAACATACATACTAATTTCATTTAGATCATCTTAAAATGGCTTACTTACAAGTAGCATATTTAAAATATCTGATCCTGAATTTTTTATTTTTAGCATTTAGTTACTCTGCGTGAAAAGAATGAGGACCTCAGCCTGCCACAGATTCTGAGGTCTCCCCTCAGGACCTTGTGTCTTATGGTGGTGGTCTGAGTACTTATGGGTGGTATTATTGACCCAAATCAGCTCTCTGGGAAAATCAGAATACACATGAATACTGAAGAGGCCCCAGAAAATGTCTTTGAAAATACCTAATTTACAAATAGTGTACTGTGCTTAAAAACATAAAATGGTTTCAAATTCTGGAAATAAGCAGTAGGTAAGAAAATATTCACAGTAGATTGAGTTTAATCATCTGGAGTATGCTTTGCTCCAAGAAAAGGGCCAGTGTGACTCTGGGTTTCTGGAGAGGTAGTTTGTGGAATGTGGAGGCATTTCTATAGTAACGGGAAACAGAAACATGCATGAAGAATTACCAGTGACGGGCACAATGTCCCAGTGGTGAGGAATATTAAAACTGGAATTTGCTATAAAAGCTAAAGACTTTCCTTTTATGGAGAATCAAAAATGAAAGCAAAATGTGCTCTTTAGTCATCTTTGGCTTGCCTGAAGGAATTGATCTTCACATACGAATGACAACATAGTTTGCCTTTAGTTTCTTTGATCTTGATACTGCTTTTAGTTTAGTAAAAATCATCCAGTGTCGGTAAAGAAAATAAGCAGTGGAAGTTCTTATGAATTCTTAAGTACAGACTAGAAGATACTTTCAGGATCATTTTTGTTACTTCCGCCCCTTGGCTACTCAAGCACACCAGCCTCGTAGTCACTTTCCTCTTATCAGGAATGTCACATGTTCATTAGGAAATTAGCAAGTATCCTAACCACCGTGTGTTCATCTCAACAGATTCTCCTTTCTATTAACTTGACTCAGCAACTTTTTATTTAATTTTAACTTAAAATGAAATAACCTCAGAATATGCCAAAGAAAGTAAATATATGCTAACTTATAAAAGAAATGTGAATAGGACTTTTGAGAATCTAATGTTTTTATGACAAAAAAAGATATGCCTTAAAGTCCTTTTAAAGGACTAATTCTGATTTTTTTTTCCCATACAGAAAACTGTTTGGTGGAAGATGGTGAATAAAAGGATGAGGGTTGAGAGGTAAGAGAAATATATTTAAGACAAAAAGTTTGAGGTAGAGAAGGAGGAGGATAAAGGGAGGAGGTGAATCATCTGTGCGCAGAGTCCCAAGCAAGGACTCCCAGTAAATGAGTAAGTGGCTGAGACATCGGGGAGTCTCCAGAAGCCAGCAGAGGTGAATGAGGAGACCAGGAACAGGACCAGTGTCCCGGTCAGGGAGGACAGGGCACAGGTGCTGACGGGGAAGAGGAAAGGAGGGAGGTTTCGATGCTTCGCTCCCAAGCCTAACAATGAGCTTAGACCTGAGATCAGAAAGCTCAGCTGGAAAATAGAGGACAGAGATAGCATGACTGCACATGCAGGCATGCACCCTGTGACCACACATGCAGGTATGTACTCCGTATACCTCATGGCTGCACATGCACCCTGTGACCACACATGTAGGCATGTACTTCCTGACCACACACAGCAGGCATATACCGTCATGACTGTACATGTAGACATGCCCCCTGTGACCTTACATGGCAGGCATGTACCTTGTGACTATACACAATAAACATGCACTCTGATCACACATGCAAGCATGCACCCTGTGAGCACACGCGGCAGGCATGCACTCCATGAGGCTTTAATTCCAGCTCAATGCTGTTAAGCAATCTCCCTTCAATACTTCAGTGTCATGAAAGCATGTTAATGACCTCAGCTCTGGGGGTGGAGAAGGGAAATCCGAGGCATCCACATCATCGTAAACTTCTTCTCCCACATCTGAAAAAAGACAGAACATCAAAGGTTGAAACACTGTTAGTTAAATCTTGATATGAACACTCACTGACTTTTTAAAAAATAAAATTATGACTGCTTTATAGACTATAAGAGATTTCCTAGAGCCGTACACATTTCTCTTAGAAGAATCATCGGTTCCTCAAAGAAAGGAGGTTCTCGTCTCCCTAGATGTATATGGTAAGCATTCAATAAGCAGCAAGCAAACAAAGAAGAAACAAAACCCAGTGATTATGATTGCAACTACCACCATCTGAAAAAAAATAAAGAGAGTAAAATCAAGAATAGTACTCTGACTGTCTGAACTTTTATAGTGTTAGGAATGGATGAAGAGCAGAACTTCCAAACTGGAGACAAAGAAATCAATATTCCTTGCCATGAGCAGTGGGAAGTTCACTGAAATCAAGATTCTTTCTTTTTTTTCCTCCCAATCATACAAGCTCAATAGGTACCCTGGTCCTCTCCCTCCCTTCACGCCTCCCCAATCCTTCCTTGCACTCTCACCCCCTTTTCTCCTTCCTTTTACCCCCCTCCCTCCCCTTCTCCCAGTTCCTCCCCTTCCCCCTCCCACTCCCTGGAGCATCCTTTTGTGTGAATGCCAAACCTCCCTCTGAGTCCTCCACTCTAGTGAGATGTAAGGACTCAGTGGCATAGCCAGGAGTCCTTTCTTGGTCTCCCCGTTAGTATGGGAACACTACCATGACTGTTAATCCCTTGCCTCTAAGGATCCCACTGCTTGTGATCCATGCTAGACTTTGGGAAGTCATTGACATGCCAGTCATTGCACAAGTCATGCAAAGTCCGATTATGGCTACTGCAGCCTTAACTTGTGTGGAGTATCTTGCATAATGTTGGTCCTCCACATCTTTAGGCTCTTACAATCTTGCCGCCCCCTCTTCCGCAAGTTTCCCTGAGCTTTAGGATGGGGAAAGATTTGGCTGGTCCAGTTCCAGTTGATTAATATAGAGTCTTCAGTGTTCTGAATTATGGTTTGTTGTTGTGAAATCAAGATTCTTATGAGATATGGGAGTGCTATGGAAATATAGTTCATGATATTTGTACATATCTAGGTCTATCATCTATCATCAACATATCTATCATGTCTATCATTTATCTATCCATCTATTTTTATTGATGTCTGTTCATCCATCTATCCATATTTATGTCTATCCATCTATCTATCTCTATATCTATCTATCTATCTATCATCATCATTTGTCTGTCATCTATCATCTATCTGTCTATACCTATCACCCATCTTCCTCTGTTGCTTAATGACTTGCACCTCTTAGCATATTATATATTAGAATGCCTCACCATTATAAGATGGTACCACCTTCAAGTAAAATCTTTTTTTCTATGATTAAAATACATCTGACAAGAGCAAGTAACAAGACATCAGTATTGGTAGAAAAGCTGTTGTGATTATTTAATAGCTTTTCCAAAGTCTGTAGTTATTTGTCTTCCTTCTAGATGTCGTGTCGATAAGTGAGAAGGATGCTTTCTAACTGCCGACTGATTACAGAAAATTGAGTTGAAGGGATAAGTTGAAAATACAAAAAATATCAAGGAACGATTACCATACAAAGTTTAAATATTGCCTAATATCAAAGAATTGGTTTCCCTGAAAAACAATCCTGAATTTATCTGGGTGTGGTGGCACATGCTGAAAATACCTGCCAATGGGAGGCAGACGCAGTAGGATTGTTGCAAATTTGAGGACAGCCTGGTCTACATGATGAATTTGAAGCCAGCTAGGGCTATGTAGTGAGATGCCACATTTAAAACATTATGTGTGTGTGTGTGTGTGTGTGTGTGTGTGTGTGTGTGTGTATTTCATAATGAATTTCATAGATTAAACTTGCCTATCTATATGAGGCATTCATAATAATTGACTTCAAAAATATGATGTATCTTCATTTCCAGAAAATAAAAATTACCATTCTTGAGGATTAATCTCTACATTGTGGTGCGAATTTGAATCATCATGGAAATGAACTTGTCTATGAGGAGTTTCTGAGGTAGAAATACCTACCCTAAATGTGCATGGTAGCATCCATTTACTGGGGTACTAGGCTGCATGAAAAGGAGGATGCTAGCTGGTATCAGTTTCCATGTCTCCCTGATTCCTAACTGTGGATGCAGCGTATCCAGCCCCCTCCTGCTCCTGCCACCACTCCGTTCCTGCCACGATGAACCACGTTCTCTTAATAGTCACACCATTCCTTCTTCAAGATGCTTTTGTCAGGTATTTTATCACAACAAAAAGACAAGTAACTCTGGGGCTGGAGAGGTGGCTCAGGGGTTAAGCCTCTGCTTTGTAGGCACAAGGTCCCGAGTTCGGATCCTAGACCCCACATATAGACACCAGGCAGAAGCGGGGGTGGCCTGCGTTTCTGATCCTGGTAGGGCGGAGCCTGTGAATCCTGGGGCAGAGTAAACAAGGAGGAGGTGGAGGCGTCCATGGTGGTTCCCGAGTTTGTCCGTGGTTCTACACACATGCGCGCGCACACACACACACACATGCATAATTGAATAAATAATAAAAAAGAATTAAAAAAAAGATTTAAAAAAAAGAAAGTTAAAAAAAAAGACAAGTAACTCATGCATTATTCCAAGCACACACATTTGAAACGTGAGAAGGAAAAAAAAAGGTCCTTAACTCAACTTTTTATTGAATTAATCATGTTTGTTCCATTCATGTTCATACTTTCAGAATAGACTACAAATGCATCATTATATATTAACAACTTTGAGACTATTCCTTACATATTTTCAAACCGATAACTGCAAAGAAAGTTCAAATGTTAAGTAGAGAACTCAGAAGAATAGATTATTCCCTTGCTTTTTTGTTTTGAGATAGTGAATCGAGTACACCAGGCTGGCCTTGCGTTTGCTGGGCAGCTGAATATGTCCTTAAACTTTTGATTCTCCTGACTTCATCTCTTGAATGTTGGGATTTCAGGTCAGTATCACTGTGTGGTCAAACCAAGGGTTTTATGCATGCCAGGCACTGAGCCACATTTCTTGCCTGCCTTAGTGCATTTTTTTTAATTATAAATCTCAATAGATTAAACTCTTTGAAAGTTCAATATTTCAGTATTTTGGGAAGAAAACATTTTTTTTTTGTCCAGAACATTTGGTGATCTTTCAACAGTCTCAGCAGGGTTAAAAGAATGAAATTGTATGAAGAAACTTACATTAAATTGTTTTTCTAAATGTAATATAAATGATAAGTTTTTAAGTCAGAGGTGAAGAGCTTCGTGATATTCCACCTGCATGTCCTTAGGCATCTCTATGAAAGTGTATTGTACAAGCACGGGCTGAATTAGGATGGGACCATGGCCAATGATGATGTTTATTGCTTTCTACCTCCCTAGTGCCACAGTGGCTCCTGGAAGAACAGTTTTAAAGTCACGAATATATTTTCCCTTGTCCTGTTTTGGGGCAGTTGGAATCACAGTGAAACCACTTGTCCAAGGTCAGATAATTTGTTCTTCTCAGTCAAGTCTTAAAACAGATACTGTTCCACTTGTAAGAAATAAGAATATAAAATATGCAATTAGTTTTTATCACATACCTAGGTTCTTAGGAGGAGAAGGAAACCTGAAATGAAATGAGAACACAGTTATAATCAGAATAATATGAGCCGAAAATGAATTCCTTTACATTGCAGATGTGAATAGATTCAGCCCAGAGGTGCCAAATGGGTTAATCTGTTGAAAATCATTCCTTTCTTAGCCTCCATTTTCCACTAGGTCCTGCCCGTCAATTTGGAATTAGCAAGACTAGCTTTTGAACTCTTAACATATCAAGAGTCAAACAATCAGTTTATTTTGTCCACAGACATTGGACCTATGTTTTCATGTTTGTTCTGGCCTTTGGGCATATTATCACATGACATCCAAAGCTCTAGTCCATAATAATTTATTTGAACTGAAGCCTAAAATTGCAGGGCCAAAATGAACATAAGTCATTGGAATATGACTATATTTCTTTCCCTTCCATGTACATATATGTTCCCAATAAGGAAAATGGTGAATAAGAGAGAAATATATATTTAAACTGGAGAGTGAGAGCTTGTTTTTAGAAATGCTGTGAAACCAAGATTAGGTGGTATTTAGTTGCAACAGAAAAACACTTTTGCTCTTATTACTTTCTGAATTATGACATCTACACACACACACACACACACACACACACACACACACACACACCCCTGAAAGATTTATGCATAGCACATGAATGATTGGTCAAGTTAGAATGTGAGGGACATTAATCTAAACAAGCACAAATTAGAAATTGGTGATATGAAGACAAAGCAGGAATTAGGTATTTTGGTTGAATCCCATGTAAAGATCATATTGAATAATACTACTCAAGAGGGATTCCTCTTACATTTCTCAAAATTGCACTGTGAATAGACTGCTGTCGTGGTACTTCACAGAATTACAAAATTTTATAAGGTATAAAATTAGGAACACTATATGAAATTAGTAACATAAATGCTCAACTAAATATGGTGAAAACCTTAGGTAATATAAAATAAAAAGGTTTTACTATGCCAGATAACATGAGTCTTTAAATTCATGTGTGTGCAATTTATGCTAAAGGGCTATTTTGGAAATGGATGAGAAGATAAAATTTATGCCTTTGCTTTTATTTACACAAAGAGAATTAATATATTGTTTTTGTGGACCAATTATAAAGATTTTCCATATTATATTCAGAGAAGGATTCCAGATTGTATCCAATATTTTTAACAAATTTATTTTAATAGAGAATATATAGTTTTAGAAGTAGTCAGTATAAACTAACATCTATTAATAGAAAACTGTAGCACTGGAATCAGAATAGTAAAGTTTTATATGTGATTTTACACATTAGAGAGGATTTACTAATGAAATTTATATTTTTGCATGATTATGTGTGGATGGTTATATAAGGGATCTGTGTGTGCACATGTATATCTGTATGTTTCCACACAAGTATGTGGGCAAAAAGAAAATGTATCTTTGAATGATTTTGGAATAGTTAAGGTCTTTTTTGTAATTAATGTTTGCATTTAAAATAAGTATAAGATGATTAATGGAAAATAACATTAAGGTGGTTTAAGCCTATCAGATTTTGACTATTGGTTACAGAATATTAGTAACATTCCATTAAATTAATATTAGTGTAGTTATTGTGAGTTGAAGGTGGTCAGCTGACTCTTACGATGAACCTTCATCACTCTCTGACTCAGAGACTTTACGTTTCTCTCGTATACTTTTCTTTCTGTCATCTTTTTTTAGCATCTTCAAAATTCCCCAGGACCACGTGTTACTCTTCTCTTCAATTTTTTCTTCAAGTGCAGGTCTTTGGAGCATTGGGCATTAATCAGAATATTAATAATCAGCAGAACATGAAGACATTGTGTGGACATTCATCTTTTAAATAATTTTACTTTGTTGACAAGTGAAAAAAATCACCGTCATCAATAAAATGGTATCGTTAAGACTATAAATCGCCCTATCTGAATATTGCTCTTGATAGGCTGGCCATTTTTTCCTTAATCAATTAGGCTTTTCTTGGTTCTTAAAATACAAAGCTAATTCAGTTTTTAGCATATTAAGTTAAGATTAATTATGATTAAAGTCAAGTAATTACTAGATTTAAGAAATTTAAATCACTTTTAAAATGAAAAAAATTAATATTAACCCACAAGATTGCTTTCTAAATTGTTATTACAAATATAAAGATATCTATTGTCATGCTAAAAAAGTAAATATTCAATACAAATTCTGCATAACTACTACAAATAGAAAATGCTGTCAATTTACTTGGTTGCTTACCATGTGCTATTATTTTTTGCATTTTTTTTAAGATAGAGTTCTATTCTGTAGTCCAGGCTGGCCTAGAACCCTAGGTTCAAATTACTCTCAGCTTCTCAAGTACTGAAATGACAGATGTGAGTCACCACACGCAGCTTATCACTATGTTATTATTCAAAAGACAGCCTTTTCTATACAAGTGATAAACTCCAAAGATTGTTGCAAAAGTAAATTATTGATTATTAAATAACTGATTTGAAGAAAACATCTATAACACTTGTGATCTAGTCCTTCATTTCTTTTTCTCTAGCTGAGATTCTTCCAATCTCATTTCACCGAAAGCAGTTATGCTTCTTGATTTCCCCTTGCTGTACCAAGATCGTAAACCCATGTGTGAATGCAATGAGAATGCTGTTGTTTACTTTCATTCTAAATGGAAGTCAAAACTGAATGTCCTACAGATGCACTGTCTTACAAAAAGCAAACTTAGTAGTTGTGCTCACCCATCATCAGCAACGTCCTCTTCTATCCCGTCGTAAATGTCGTCATCTGGGGGTGGTGGGAACATCCCTTCATTTGGATTAAGGAAGAAATCTGTTAACTTTATGATTTGGTCACATACATGTCATTCATATTTTGATAAATCTCTGTGGAAAGTATCCCTCTTTCATAGCAACCACTAAATAAAAATCTTTAAAATTTTCCACTATCACAGGGCAAGTTCATCAATGGCTCTATTGATCTTTTTTTTAAGAAGTTTTAGGGCTGAAAATATAATAAAGAAATGAGAGACGACAGGCACTCTGGACTGAGGTGAAAGAAATTGGGGAGAATAAATACAAGGAAAAAATAAAATGGAATAGGAGACAGAGTTAGATACATATCATAAAAAAGACAAATTTAAGAAAAATTTATTTAACTCTAGGTAGACATTTATTACAAGAGTGAAGAAAATGATGTGAAAGGCGCGTCTGTGAGCACTGACAATATGTGGAACAATTCAATGAAGGAAAGATGGCTTCTGTACACGTATTTCTAACTATGACCCTTTATTGCTTCATTTCCGTTGTGCTCCTTAGGAACTTTGCCATATGTCAAATATTTACTTGAGTAGCTTATTGGCTACTTCTATATGTAGAAAAATGACTGAAATTTATTGTGTGCATGTGCGCGTGCGTGCATGCATGCGTGTGCGCGTGCGTGCATGCATGCGTGTGCGTGCGTGCGTACGTGTGTGTGCGTGTGTGAGAGAGTTCGCATGCAGCAGAGGGCACTTCAGTGTGTATGCCTATGAGGCTCATGGGTGAAATCAGGAATTGTTCTGGTTTTCTCTACCTCCTTACTGCTTTGCTTTGGATTTTTCCAGGTTGTACTGTTCAGGGCGGTAAATGCAGGTCACTGCTATTTCTATACAGTCTTTTTTTTTTTTTTTTAAATATGGGACCTGTGATCAGAAAGCAAGTCTTTTTCTTGGGAGGCAAAAGCTTTAACCCCTGAGCTATCTCTTCAGTCCTTGAAATTTAATTTTTAATGTAAAAATTTGAGCTCTGTAAGGTTTTTGTCCCAATCTTTTGTTTGGGTACTAAGAAATTCAGGGGCCTTGAGAAACTATAAGTTCGCCATAAAAGTTGGCACCTTGATGAAGATAGTTCTGAACATGAAAGGGATTATTATTACTATTGCTATTTCTGTCTGCAGAAACCAAGTCTGCTCTGGGCACACTAGAAGTGATGTCACCCCAGGATTCACAGCAAACTGAAGAAAGCAAGGATTGACGTAGGCTCACTTGGACACCCCTGCCTATATTCTTCCTTCCACATCAAGATCCCCCCTCATTCTCTCATATCTGCATCCTACATTTTATGACAATACATCAAATCATGTATGCATATGTGTCATGAAAGTGGAACTAAAACCGGGGCTGGAAAGGTAGCTCAGGGGTTAAGCCTCTGCCTTGCAGGCGGAAGGTCCTGAATTCCGATCCTAGACCCCACATATAGACGGAAGCGGGGACGGCCTGCGTTTCTGGTCCTGGTAGGGTGGAGCCTGTGAATCCCTGGGCAGAGTAAACAAGGAGGAGGTGGAGGCGTCCATGGTGGTTCCTGAATTCGTCCGTGGTTCTACACATGCGCACACACACACACACACACACACACACACACACACACACACACACACGCACGCACGCACAATTGAATAAAGAAAAAAAAAGAAAGTGGAACTAAAACCATATGGGGGAACAAAGGAGAGTAACAGAGAGGGAAGTGGGAGAAAGTGGAGGGGAAGGATATTAGCAAGCATATATATGCTCAAAGTACATATATTTGTATGGAAATGGTCTCATGAATCCAGCACTATGTACAGTGAATATACATCAACAAGATTATATTGTAATCCCTTTATTCAATGTATAAATATGTTTAAAAGTCCCTCTTATTATCTGCAAAGAACAATGTTTTGGGGTTAACATACTCAAACACGTTTAAAACTTGCAAAGACAGAAAATATGTGGCTTACCTCCACTTCCACTCTGACTGTGGCTGGGAACAAAGAAGAAATTATCAATTAATGTATGACTTAATTAGCTTTCAGGAAGAGAAGTGACAAATATTGAGCAAGACATAAAAGACAAATAACTAGTTAAAACCTAGGATGCAATAGGTGAAGAGTAAGATAAAGGTTCTCTCATAACATACATGGCAACAAAGCGATATAGAAAAATAAAAAAATCAAATGAGCTACAGTATCGCTTGTGACGACCATAACAGTGATGCTGCTTTTTCATTGAGGCAGTTTTCAAAAATTAAGTGTTATTGTATGA
Source organism: Typhlomys cinereus (assembly GCA_023101885.1). Taxonomy (NCBI): domain Eukaryota; kingdom Metazoa; phylum Chordata; class Mammalia; order Rodentia; family Platacanthomyidae; genus Typhlomys; species Typhlomys cinereus. The sequence continues at coordinate 244,751 of JALPQD010000300.1, read as the reverse complement.
GTCAATGGATGAACGATTAAAAACACACCTAATGGTAACCATTCCTGCCTTAAATCCGATTCTTTCAATGTCTTAGAACCACAGTATCTTACTCTCAGTCCAATAGCATCATATTTTTTAAGAAAAAAAATTAAGGGTAAGCAAGAAAAGTTTATTGAGAAGTAAAGGAAGAAGGGGCCTGGAAAATGAGTTGCCTCTGTTTTTGTGCCAGTACCGTGCTGCTTTTATTACTATGGCTTTGTCATACAGTGTGAAGTCAGGTATGGTAATGCCTCCTGCAGTGTCTTTATTGTTCATGATTGTTTTTGCTATCTGGGGCTTTATGTACTTCTATATGAATTTGAAGATTTTTTTTCAATTTCTGTTGAAGAATTATATCGGAATTTTGATTGGCATTGCCCTGAAACTGTGTATTGATTTTGGTAGGATACTCACAAACTTCTTAGTGTTAAATATTTGCTAGGAAGCCACCATCTAAATACCAATCATTATACCCATAGATCAAAGAAGCATTCAGCACTCAACCAAGAAATAGTCATGTGCAAAAGAAGATCCACAAAGCAGAGAACCACAACTGGCCAAAGTGCAAAGCAAACAGCTTCTATAAACTAGCAAGCCCTAATCAGGACATCTAAACCACCTACTGTCCAAGGCTCGGGGAACCTTACAGAAGAGGGGGTGATAACAATGGAAGAGTCAGAGGTCTGGGCAAAGTAATGTCAGATTGCAGTTCCTGTCCGTATCAGGGCTGTTATACCATAGACGTCAATGCAACACTGTTTTCACTAGACCTCTGCAACAGCTGGCCTGGCAACACTTTGCCGCAAAATAGAGGAGCTCACATGAGACATGACCCTACCCTGAAAGACTGTTCAGGACTGGTGCCAGACGAGAGACAAGGAGAACATATATACTCTAAAGGTGGCCCATGTGGAGACCCCTTGCATCCTAGTGGCAAGCCAAGCACACTAACAAAAGCAGGTACCCTAGATAGGACCTGGTGGATTGCACATGTAGAGAGACAGGGCAGGAGGACACACAGACTGGAAGGGAGAATGGGTGGGATGGGATGGGAAATGGGGCACAGATAGGTAGGACTTGATGAAAATACACAAACCCATTGTTAACAAACTAAAATAAATAAAGTTAAAATGAGTTACCTAGAAAATTGTCTTTTAAAAATTCCCATTTTGAGGAACTATGATATGGCATGGCTCCTAAATCTGTAAGTCCCAGCTGCCTTAGCGTTTTACTTCTATAACATTCAGTAATTGTAGCTTGTACAGTATTCTCTTGTCTATATTTCCATGGATGAGTTATGTAAGAACCAAGGACATGTGGGCTGTGCGTTCTGGAAGAACTTAGCTATCATCCGTGTGCTCAGCTTTGTCATCTTTCAGACAAGTGAGACACTGAGAATTGAAGTGACAACCAAAGCTACTTCTCTTCCTTGTCATACTGCCACCTAACCATTTCAGCCTTTTGGATCAGCTTGCCAGGGGCAGAAGTCAGCTTGACGGTATCACCATACAGGACAACTGTACAGTCCTTCCTGACTTGAACACGCCTGTGAAAAACCATTGTCTGAAATTGATCTGATGCTCGGTCTTTGGCTAATTTAGAAATAAAAACATACTGTGACCAGCGGAACTTCACATTGCCTGAAGTCTCATGCTCTGCAAGTAAAATGCTTCATGAAGAAGTCAACACACCCTCTCCGCTTGCTTTTGTACCATTTTCACATCTGTTTGCTGCTTCCTTTGAGCATGCGACGGCACTTTAGAGTTAGTTGCACTCACATTGGCTGCTACTCCTCTTGTAGAACCTCATAGCCAGTGCCCAAGGGACAGTGCTATCCCAAACAAGGTGCCGAGCCACCACCAGGGTATTTCATCTGTGCAGTGGATGTTCTCAAATGCTCTGCATGGGATGTGAAATATTTGCCTGGCACAAGTAAAGGGGTGAGGAGAGAGGGGAGTATGCATGCAAGGAAGAAAGTCTGCTCTGTAATGGACAGCAATGGCCACCTTTGCAGTGCCCTGTCCCTCATGTCCTTGTTCACAGCAGGAAATGCTTCAGCTGGGAAGATCTGCTCCCAGAGATGGAAGCTCAGGGTCACCTCCGTCACCTTGAGGGTCATCAGGAAAGAGGGAACAGAGAGGGGGAGAATGTAAGAGGCCTGGGAGGGGGTGAAGGAGAAGAGGGTGCTCTCTCTTCTCACTCCTGTCAGGGCGAGCTGCCGACCACATTCAGTGTCATTACTGTCTGGGAAGACAAAGCCTGTTCTGTTATGAGGCTCCACTAGCAGCAGCTGTGGCTTTAAAAATAAAACACGTATAGAAAGAGTTTCTTCCTTAATTTTCTTATTAAGTATGCACCCAAGCGGGACAGATGTCTGCAGATGTGGTACTGTGCTTATTTAAGATACCGATCACTATAACAGCGTCTACTTCCAGTAGACCTCCATAAAAACTGGCCCTTTAACATCTCACCATGAAGTGGGGATGATCCCATGAGACGGCACTACCCTGAAAGAATGTATGGGATGGTGCTGGACAGCTCCTATACATTATTGTTTTTTATTCACCGTGTACGATTCTCTCCCTGGCAGGATCCCAGGAACCACCTAGTGTAGACATCCTAATGCACGCATCCTAGTGCAGGCATCCTGGTACATGCACCCTGGTGCAGGCATCCTAGAGCACGCATCCTGGTGCAGGCATCCTAGAGCACGCACCCTGGTGCAGGCATCCTAGAGCACACACCCTGGTGCAGGCATCCTAGAGCACGCACCCTGGTGCAGGCATCCTAGAGCACACACCCTGGTGCAGGCATCCTAGAGCAAGCACCCTGGTGCAGGCATCCTAGAGCACGCACCCTGGTGCAGGCATCCTAAGTGGGGCCCAGATGATCACACTGCCATGGAGCTATGGGAGAGGGAGGGAAACGGTCTGGAGGCAGAATGGGTGGAGTGGGATGTGGATGTACATAGCAGATGATGAGAACACATAAATTTATTGTTAATATAATTGAAATAATTTTAAAAAGATACTGAGCATGAAAAGCATATACCTTCTCCAATTTCAATATTTATTGTATAGAAAGCTCTTTTTCTTACCTGGTTTCCTAACTGAAACTGAGTTATTAGAAAAATCAATAATGGTTTGGAGTCATGTGCATTTGCTGCCATAAGCGATGTTTTCAAGAATGCCATTCATAAGCGAGAAAGGGAAAGGAAGCGGGGTGAGTGGCATTTATGCTAAAAGTATATTACATAGTTGTATGAAGATGCTGGGGCTGGGGAGATGACTCAGCAGTAAAGTGTCCCCTGAGTACGTATGCCTGATACCGAAGCTTACCTACACTCACATAATGACAGGTACAAAGTCATGCACCTGTGGACTCAGCACCGGGAGGAAGATACAGGCAGGTCCCCAGGGCTTGCTGGCCAGCCAGTCCAGAAGAAATGGCAAGTTCTAGTTTCAGCAAGAGACCCATCTCAAAAAAAGGTGGTGAAAGAAAGAGGAAAATACCCAACACAGAAGTCAGGCCTCCACATGTATAGGCACAGATAAGCAGAGCTACAAATACATGTGTATCACACACACACACACACACACACACACACACACACACACACACACGCACGTACTTAGGTAACCCAGTACCATGTACATTAAAAAATGAAGCAGAACATTGAAAAAGATAAAAATACAATTAAAAGAATGTTCTTTTTGTATGTTATTCCTTGAGTTTGCATATCACTGTAAAAATATATTTATTAGTGCAGATTTTTTGAGTGTTCCCCAAAAGAAATTCACTTACAAAACGAAAGAGACAGTCTTTTAATACTGTTGATACTCTTGGCATACTCATGTCCAGAAAACCCTGTAAGCTGCAAAATAAGCAACAGGAATTGCATCCAATGGACACTGGCAATTACTGACTTGCAAGAAGGGCTAATCCATTTCTTGTTACTAAAACCAATTTGTAAGTAGCAGACTCTGGTGTTTGCTGCCCAGTTGATGCTGCCCAGTTTATGATCTCAACACAGTATAAGAATTCATTTTAGAAAGACAAAGCTGCCAGACAGTAACATGAAAAGCTTCAAATAAACTTAACCCATATTGGGGTTGCAAGCAATGATTCAGTTTGACGGCTGAGCTGTTAGACAAGCTGAAGGCAAAATTATAAGATCTTGCAATGCATGACCTCTGGCAAAGGAGACAGAGCTCTGGCTTACAGTCTGCAAGTCACGCACCTGTGTGGGACATCCTGCTCAGCCACATCATCATATACTTCTTGGTCGTCTTCCATAGGTCTCGGTGAAATAGCACCCAGAGAGTCCTTCTTCCGTCTCAAAGAATCATAGTCAATCCGTACAGCCGTTGTTTTAATATAACCATCTAGCAAGAGGGATAGAGGTCCAGACAACATGCGCTTAAACATTTTAAATTTGTAACTCAAGTATCAAGTGCACATTGGCTCTTTAAAATTTGCGTTTATGTTTGGCAATAGAGCTCAGTAGTGTATATGAAGTTCCAGTTTGCCTAGTGTGCTAAAGCCTCGGTTTGATTCCCAGCACGCACGCAAGCACACACACACACACACACACACACACACACACACACACGTGTGTGCACACACACAGAGTGTTTTAGTAAACTTTAAAAGAGTTCCCTTTATTTGTTTGCTTGTAATACTGATTTTAGACCTCCTATGTGGTCATACATTCTGCGTATTCTGTAACTTACTCTGTTGTTCTTTAAGGTAAGCATAGAATCTATGTTAAAGATTCCAGAGTGATTCACATGACATATTTTTTTCTCATTTAACATGCATGAACAACATAATAACCTTAGATCACATCTGAACTATGAGACCACTTTCTTCCCTCAGTAGACCCCGCCGAGGGGTGAGGACAGAGCTGCGTGTCATTTTAGATTCTCCCCTCTGTCTGCCCGGCAGGCTGCTCCTGGCTGGAGGAGTATGTATACGGAAGCATCTGAGCCCTGGTGCCAGCTCAGGAAGAAAAAGCCTTTGAGTCCCAGGGAGAAGCGCACTCACATGAGCCCCTGGCCGTCCTGCCCAGCCACTTTCCTTCCGGGTTGTCTGTGATGCGGATTATTTCAATTTCTTCCCCTTGCTTGAAGCTCAGCTCATTCTTTCCTCCTTTGACATCACAGCAAGCTTTTGCATGGTGGATGACTTGAATGGGGCCTGTTAGCTGCAAGAGGAATGGGGGGTGGCGGGGACGGGACACAACCACAAGCCTTCAGGGAATGTCATGTTGAAAGACAGCAATTCCACAACTTGCTACTTGTCAATACCCTATACATATAACTTTAAACTAGAAACTGAGGGTAAATGTCATTCTTTGTGAATGTTCTTTAAAGTGAAACCTCTCTTCTCTCTTTCTTTCTCATTCTCTCTGTATATATACATGTATACATACATTCATACATATATTTGATACATTTGTGTGTGTGTGTGTACAAGACGCTACTTAAGTGTGTGTCCTTTGAGTCCCAAAGGTATTACTGAATTGCTCTACCTCCTTATTGCATTGCTCTGGAATTTTCCAGGCTCTGCCTTCCAGGACCAGAATTGCAGATCATTGCCACATCCACCCAGTAGTTTTATGTGGTATCTAAGGATCAGTTTCTTTTTCTTGCAAGACAAACTTCAACCCCTGAGCTATCTCTCCATCTCCAGAATATATATGATATTAATTATAAAAATATTCATATATTATAGTATTACATTAATTTTAAACTATATCGACTAATATACTGACTTGTTGAAGTATATTTATATATATTTGAGAGAGAGAATATTCAGCCCTGGAGAATATTCTTACAGGAAGATTTAGAGAAGAACCACAGAGGCCCAGCTGGATCAGCAAAGAGCGGGTGAACATATGCTTGTTATGTACGAGAGAGAAGCTGGGACCAACTGAACATATGAGCCCTGGAAAGGGTCCGCAAAGGCATCCTCTAACTGTAGATCATTTGTGCCATCTCTCCATCATGAGTGATGTGTTCTTAACGAATGGACTGGTGGCTTGTTTGGTAAATGGACATGTTTCCCTTTACTATTTGCAGTCATTACTCCCTCCCTCCCTCCTTTCTTCCCTTCTTCCCTCTCCACTTCTCCCTTCCTTCCCTCCCTCCCTTCTTTTCTTCTTTCCTTCCCTCTCTCCTTCCCTCTCTTCTCCCTCTCTTCCTCCCTTCTTTTTTTCTTTCATTCTTTCTTTCCTTTTCTTTCTCCTTCCTTCTTTCTTCCATTCTTTCTTTCTCTCTCTCTTTCTATAATGTTCCTATTTTCTAGAAACTATACAGATAAGTAGACATTATCTACTATTAACAGTGTTTCAGAAATATCTTTGAAAACAATAAAAATACTATATAAGGTTTTTATGATGAATATTCTAAGACGTTTGATGATTTTTTTAACAACTGGGAAATAATCTAATTTAGACTGAGTCCCAAATACTTAATTTCTAATCTTAAATCAGTGTCTTTAGTAGAATTTATTGTATTTTTAATATATAAATGTGCATTATAATTTGTTAAAGAAACTCTGCCTTATTTTATTGGTTTATTATATTATGAATTGTCTGAGTTTTATTTTTTTAACTAAAAAAAATTTTAAAAACTTTAAGTCGAATTTATAGTATACTATTGGTGATCAGTTCACACATTTGAAAAAAAATCTGTGTGAATTAACAACTTGTTGGTGGAATGTGGCTGTAAAGTTCATCCTGAGTAACATTTGAGCTCTTATCTAGTGATGGAACTTCTTCACTCTGTTTTTCTTATTGAAAATATTATTTGAATCAATCTGTGAAATAGTATAAAACTTATTTCTCCAAACTGAGAACCTCATAAAAGTCTTGAAAAAAAAAAAACTGTAACTAGGGGAGTTAGCTCAGAAGTCGAGGCATCTGCTTGCAAACCTGGAGATCTGAGTTTAATCCCTGGTTGTCCACATTGTGAAAGGGTAGAAGGAGAAAACTGCCTTCTGAAAGTTGCCCTCTGACCTCCACCAGTGCACCATGGCATTTACATGCATGCTCCTCCTTTCTCTCCTTCTCCCTCCTTTTCTACCTTTCTTCCTCTCTCTCTCAACTAAATAAAATAAAACTATAATCATCTCTTATGAAAAATGCATTATGTAGATTTCACTTAGTTTTTTTTTTTACTTGAAAGAATAAATGGTAGCCACACATTCTCATGAGTGAAGGGTTTGAGTCTTTACATTGTAATCATAATTTTGCCTTCACATCACTGGGATTTTTCAAAGTTTAATAAGAACCTAGGGAACATAAAGTGGCTTTGTGTGAAATTTCATCCAATTCTATAATCAGTTAGGTGGGAAATTCCCCTTTTCTCACTTAATAAGAATCTGGATCTCAGAGAAGTTAAGTTAGTAACTTCAAGATCACAGAATTCATATACATAGCTGGAGTGGAAGCCACACATGCCTCAAAATTCTATGATATCCTCCATCATGCAGCTGAACTTTTGCTTAAGCATGAGCTTAAACATACTGGGAAGCTACATATAAATCACATTTTTAGAACTCAAACCATATTTTAAATGCTATAGAGAAATAAGCATTTAGAAGAAACAAATATAAAGTCTTTTTAAAGTGAAAAATAGTTTTGGTATTCAGATCATTGCCCAATATATTCTTGAGATGCCAGATCCCATACCAGATGGGTTATGTCATCAAAGATGGTAGAGCTAAATGAGTTCAACTTGGTGAGGAGACCACAGCAGTGGTAGCAACAGAGAACCCACAATTACTAGAGATCAGAGAAGACAGAGGTCAGGAAATTGAGATAGACAAAGAGGGCTGAGAAATAGATCTCATGACTCAATAAGTTCTTAGGCTGAAAATAAAGCCATGCAGAGCAGTACAGACACCAGAATCTACGGCATCTCAAAGGAATGTCTGGTTCGCCCGAGAGACATTTGGGTCCTTGCTTCAGGGTATGACATACTGCTGGGATATCCTTGTGTGGGGTCCCATACTCACAGCATAAATAACCTACTAGAAAATGTCTAAAAGGGAAGCCAGTATTTACTTAATATAATATTTCTTATGTGCCTATTAATTACAAACCCCTAATTATTTTTTATTTTGATTTTTTTATTGTATCCCATCCCCCTGTCTCTTTCTCTCTCATGTGAGTTGGGTGTACATGTGTATGTGCATGAGTGCATTTAAGCATGCGTGCCTGTGCATGGCCAAGAGTGATTATCAGGAAGCGTCCTCCATCATTCTTCTACCTCATTGTTGTGAATCTGGCTCTCAAATTCAACCCAGCTCTGGGGTGAATGGCATCAGGACTAGTCTGGCTATCCAGATTGCTATGGGAATTTCCAGGTTTTGCCTTCTAGGATTAGAGTCACACGTGGGCAGCCACGCTCAACCTGGCATTTTTTACATGGCACCTGGGGATCTGAACTCAGGTCCCTTTGGAAGGCAAAGGCTTTAACCACTGAGTCTCTCCTGCCCCAACCCCATTGTATCTCAAATAAATGTAATTGATTAAAAGATTGTTTCAGAAACAAAAATCAAATAGTAGACTATGTAGATCTTGTGGAGAAAGTAACAACAACAACAACAAAAAAAACCTGTTATGGCTCTACCCATCAACAAGCAAACATCTAAACGCTTACTTTAAATTTCTTCTTTAATTCTTGTTCTTTCTTTTCTTTCTCTTTCTGTTCCTTTCTTTCCAGCTCTAACCTCTTCTTTTCTTCCTTTTCCCGTTTCTTATCTCGTTCTTTGGATGATTCTCTGTGAATACAAAGTGTTCGGGTGCTTTCACATCTGTAGGTGTTAGCGGATCAGGTTTCTACACACCATAAAAGATGGTCTCTGGGGAGTAGATGAAGGTAAAAAGCCAACAAAAGTCTGATGTATTAGGTTACTTTTAAAGCCAGTAGACAGGACATTGCCACGGATACCTTCCATGATGCCCCTAGGTGCTTGCTCTTACAGCAGGTGGTAAACACTGCTCAGAAAGCCCCTATCCTTGTTGCATGTGCACGTGAATACAGCTATTTATCTCCCCCTCTCTTTCAAGGGCATTCACAACATGTGCTCCTAGACGCTCACACAAACTTTGATTCAGATACTTTAAGAGACTCCTCGGGTTCTGCACTCAGGACTCTGAATCCAGACACTTCCATTAGAATTGGTTGGGGGGAAAAAAACAACAAAAAACAGGTAGAGAAAATAGATGTCTGAGCTCACCCAGTTTCCAAGAACATTCTTATTCTGTACAGAACACTGTTACGGATATAGTTTTCACATCTATCCAGCAGACTGGAATTTTGGCCTCTGGGTGCTATATTCAACCACATTCCTCATACCCCAATGTCCACATATTGACTGACACACCAATGAATCTCTTTGCTCCAGTCACACCGAGAGCAAAATATATAGATTCCTAAGTCGGAGTGCTTGTTCTTTGGCAGCCCGGAGATCTCTGGCCTCTCACGGGACAGCTTGTCAGAGACTCATCTGCAGGATCCTTGAAGAGGGAAAACACGTTGATTTTTTGGTATTGAAATATGGGATGTCAGTTGTCATTACATGCCAATTATTTGGTCACAAAAGGCTTTCCTTCCTGATGCTAATCTGCACCCAAGATCTCTCTTACTAAACATCATATTCAACTTAGAAGAAAATTCTTATGATGACAAATATAAATCATACATGTCTTCGTATGTTTCTCCTTCGCTGTCTTGCTCCTGTCAAGAAAAACATAGCCATCAATTTTATTAGTCACAGTGTCCCATATACATACTTCATTGAGCAAATGTTCTGTTAAATAAATATTTGTGACTAGGGAGGTGGCTCAGTGGATAAAACACTTGTCATGCAAGTGTGAAAATTTGTGAAAAGATCTCAAGAACTCATGTCAAGGGTGCAGTGGCACTTAGCACTTGGGAAGAAGAGACAAGGAATCCCCAGGGCAAGCTGGCTTGCTACACTAGTTGAGCTCTGGGTTCAATTGAGCAGCCTGGCTCAATTGATGAAGATTTCCAGTGCCAACTTTGGGCCTCTACACGTACACACACATGTACCTTCACACACACACATATATGAAAATAAATAAAAATCTATCGAGGGAGTTCAGTGGAGAATCCTTGTCCAACACATGCAAGACCCTTCATTCGCCCCTCGGCCATGATGAAATAAATATTTAATTACTTAGTCTTGTGAGACAAACAGGGAAAAAAATGCAAAAGATTTCATTTTCGGTCTTGCTCTATCTGTCATTTAGATGTTCGACCAGACATAAGCTCATCAGTACTGCATTACTGTGAATAATGAGCCGACTTATTAGTGTCTGATGTTTTAAGAATTTTAGGTCAAATAAGATTATAAGTGGAAAAACGTCATAATAGTCACCAAGCCTTTTATTTGTCTGGCTTATGCCCACAGAAGTAATCATAACATTGTTCAGTTCTCTAATGTTAGCAGTATAAAAAGTGAAATAAAAATGTCTGACCTCTTCTAGATTTCCAGTACCTAAAAGAATAAAAGAAGAATAAAATTAATACATAATATTACAAAAATGTTTACTGGGTGATCATTAAATATCGTAATATTTAAATCAAAACTTATGCTTTTATCAAAGACACAAAAGCACAAAATGGAATGTGTGCCAGATGCTGTTACTATGTTTCTGTTTGTAACTTAATTAAATTGTTTTGTTGACTTTCATAAATTGATGGAAAAGCCAAAAATAATTGTGGCACCTCTTATTGCTTTCATGTATGGTACAGTACGATTGATTTTCTGGGCCTATGTGGAACAAAATATGACAAAGAAAAATAAATCAGAGTCTTTCACATTTTTTGGCTCATTCACTCCCAAGGTTCTGCTTTAAGGTATCAAACAAATCAAGTTAATGAAATCAAAAAAATTTTACTGCTCAATAGTTCACTGTAATAAACAGTCTATCAGATAGCAGTACATAATCTGATAATAATATCAATAAGATAATATTAAGAGCAATAATAATAAAGTGATAGTATAGTGTTGGTAAAAGAACAGACAATGGAGTAAACCAGAATGAAAAACAAAATATACATATGTGTAGTCACTTAATACATGCACACATATACACACGTGCATATGCAACTGGTATGAGACAAGCTCCTATAGATTAAGGAGGAACAGATGGATTGCTTGGGATATGGTCAGGAAAAAGCTGGCATATCCCCTAAGGCAGCAATCTAGCTTCCTACCAAGTTTACAAAGGGAAACTGAAAAGAGTTTAAAGACCTAAATTCAAGTGATGAGGTTATTCCTAGGAACAAAGATTTTCTAAATGTTGGGGCCACTAAGGTACCTGCTTGTAAACATGACGACCTGAATCCAAACCCTGGAAGTCCACATGGTGGAAGGAGAGAACTGACTTCTGAAAGCTGTTCTCTGACTTCTACCCATGTGCTACGGCAAGCATGTGCACATCTTGGCTCTGTCTCTCTCTCTCAAACAAATGAAAATGTGTTTTAAAAAATATTTCTTAAAAATTGGGCTGGAGAGGTTACTCAGGGGTTAAGCTTCTGCCTTGCAGGTGGAAGGTACTGAGTTTGGATCCTAAATCTGATGTATAGACGCCGGGTGGAAGCCAGGGCAGCCTGGGTTCTTGGTCCTGGTAGGGTAGAGCCTGTGAATCCAGGGGCAGAGTAAACAAGGAGGAGGTGGAGGCGGTCCATGGTGGTTCCCGAATTTGCCTGTGGTTCTACACACACACACACACACACACACATACACACACACACACACACACTCACATACATACACACGCATACACGCGCACAATTGAATAAAAAAATTTCTTAAACGTCTAAAAAGATCAATTAATTAACTTGACAATATCAAAATTTATTTGTGTTCAAGAAAGGACAGAAGATATTTGGAAGAAATTTGAAGTGAACATGGGATTAAATATGTAAATACAAAGAAATTCCTGCAAGTCATCCAGGAAAGGACAAAACCCCCTGAGGAAGTAGACTATTCAAAAGAAGGGAAAACCTTAAAGTCCTTGTGACAGTTACTCTTATCTGTTGCTGTGAGAGAGCACTCAAAGTGAATCACCTTAAGGGAGAAAGGGAGGTTTATCCAGCTTATGGTTGCAGAGGGGAGATACAGTCTTTCATGGTGGAGGTAGCATGGCTAGCTAGAGCCAGGCTACATCACATACCCATCTGAGAGGCTGAGAGCTAGCAGACTGCTTGCTGCAAAGACACACTCCTCCTGGAGGTAGGGTGGGATTAATCCACCTGAAGGCCCACCCCTTTTGACTGTCTTCCTCCAGCAAGGCTCCACCTCTCAAGGTGCCATGACCTAGCCAAACAATGAGCTGGTGGGAGACACATTGCAAACCATGACAGTCCTATAAGCAAATAGGTTCTCAAACTCAAGAGTAGAGGAAAAAATCATGAGATGAAAAGCAAATGCTGGTCAAAACATTAAAATTCAAATGAGATATGAGTTAAAAAAAAAGATCTGAAAGCTGGCACAGGTGGATATGTTGCCATCTTCATGCCCTGTTGAAGAGATTACCAATGGGTCACCTTTTCTGAGGAGAGAGCAGACATTCCATTGCTGAGTCTACCTTTCAAAGAGTCTCTGAGGTCCACATGTGATGAAGCGAAAGGAGTGCCTGGCAGTACTTGTTAAGGTGCCACAGAGCAGAAAGCAAGGAAAAGGTGGACGCAAGCCATGGTGTGTTGTGTAGTAGTTAGTGACGATGGATTAAATGTATATACAGTGACACAGAAAGATTAAAATCAATCAGGCAAAAAATGCAAAAAAATTTTAAAAAGCCACTTGATGCCGAATGCTTGTAGAACACTAAAAATGAAAATAACCTATAGTATCTATTGATATAAACTATGCATACATACAAATGAAATGAGAAAACTATGTGCAAACGCATATTAAATATTACAGAATATTTGTCTCTACTAAGTGTGGGAAGGAAGGGAGTAGGTCATGAGAATTCTAGGAAATAAATAAAGCAAGATGAATTTTGGATGGACCAATGATAGGAACCCACCCACAATGAGACTGTGAGATTTAATTCAAACATGTAGCTAAGGTAAAAGATGAAGAAGTTGCCTCTTACCATCGGAGTGCATGGTAACCTCTTGATTTTCTTCACTTGCAGCATGTCTGAAAACCAAAAAGAAGAAAAAGTACAAATGAAATAGATGCTAACTTAAAATGATAACAGAAGAATGTTGGTTGAGTTATCAGTTTCTCAATGATACTTGCTCTGACTTCAAATTCATACATCATTAGCCTAGGCTTTAGTCTTAGATTTATTCCATCAGCGTGGCAAAGAAAATGGAGATTGAAGAAGCTCAAGTGTAGTACTGTTCTTTCTGGGCGGATATGCACAATGAGCCCATTCATTCAGAAGGGCAGGATGCTTTCCATTACACCTGCTCTAGATCAGTTATTCAACATTGGGATTCTGAGATTCTTCAGACATTGACTGCCTCTGTGGTACACACAGAAGGGAACTGGCTCCCTTCCCTGACTCCTTTCTCTTCTCCACCTGGCTCCCACCTGGCTTTACTTCTGTCAGATGTTTGAAATCCAAATATTTTCTCCCAGATTTGTGATTCCAGCTGTTCTTAATAGTAGTTAAGTATCAATTCATGGGATTCACAAGTGCATAGTGATTTATGCAACCATCACTGTTTCATGTCCTACTCTCAGATCGATTAGCATAGCCAATCAATTTTATGGACTCTAGACACCACATGCTTTTGATTTCCAATCTCAACACTAACCCCAGCGATAACCTCTAATCTCATTGCTCTTCCTTCTAGTCAAACTTATTGGTATCATCCTCCTCAATACCCATTCATGTTCCTTAAATCTGCTAATATTCCACTCTCTTGATAATCAAATGACTTTATTTTTTTATTCCACTGATGAAACAGAAATAATTTGGTATGAACTCTACTAAGAAAATATATCTCCTTGACCCACAAATTTCCATATATGTCTTCACCCTATCATAATTCTCCTCATATCTGCTTTACTCCGGCAACCCCTTTCTCCATGTACTGTCGTATGATTTATACCCTTCTTCTTCCTTCATCCCATCCCTACAGATCTCATTCTTCATCTTCTTTCTCACCTGTTTCTGTCCTCCATAACAAAGGGAACACATTTCTCTGTCTGTTTGCATCATATACTTTGCAAGAAGCCAAAGCCAAGGTAGAAAGTGTGTGTGTACATTCACTGGCTCTCCTTCCTCTTCTCGTCCTCATTTCTTTTTCTTTATTTCTTTATTATTTATTCAATTGTGTGCGTATGCATATGTGCACGTGTGTGTATGTATGTGTGTGTGTGTGTATGTGTAGAACCACGGGCAAATTCAGGATTCAGAATTCAGGCCCCGGGATTCACAGGCTTTGCCCTACCAGGACCAGAAACACAGGCCGCCCCTGCTTCCGCCCGGCATCTATTCGTAGGGTCTAGAATCAGAACTCAGGACCTTCCACCTGCAAGGCAGAGGCTTAACCCCTGCCTGAGTCACCTCTCCAGCCCCTCGTCCTCATTTCTTCACTGACCATTTTCTATCTTCTGCTCCCAAGTCTTCATTAAACCCACTCCAAAAATCTTAATGACCAGTCCATTGTATTTGCTATATACCTCTGGACAGTAGTGACCATCTTGTTCCTCTTGAACCTTTGTCAGAGTAGCAAATATCTCCTGGCCCACTTCTTGCCTCTCTACCCCATCCCACAATTTTCTTTGTGGATTATGTTCCATTAGTGTCCCTTGTAAATGGCAATTTTTTTTTTTGCCTTTGTGTTTTGGGTTTGTGCTTTCCCCCTCCCCCACTCCACATTTGTTCCTGAATATTTCATACACTTCTTCAGCTCAATGTAGTATCTTAAAGTTGGAGATGATTACATTGAAACCTCTAGCCCAGAGCTCTCTTCTGAGATTTAGAGACGCGTGAGTATACTTCAGCTACCTCATGCATTTCAAGGCATACAAGTCTGAAATGTCCTCTCTCTCATTCTCCTTTATCCAGTTCTATATAATCATCTCGGAAACAGAGACCTCCCTCTTCATTGCCTCCTAAACCCACTCTCCTGACACTTCCTGAATTGATAGATGGCACCACAGTTCACACACCCGCATCTTTTGTTTCTCACATCAAGGTAATTGACAAATTCTGCCAGGTCCCTGTTTGGTCCCCTTTATTCCTCCGCCTGGTACATCATTTCCAATGTGGACTCCTGCCTGTCTGCCCAACTTTTGTAAAAGTGATTTTTATAACACAAAAAGACATCTATATTTTAAGTCTCCATTCTCACATCATTTTGAGGAATAGGAAAGAATGTTACTTGGGCCCAAAAAGTGTTAGTTACAAGTGTGTGCTGGAAATGCTTTCTCTTCACTTTCTCCGTAAAAAGGGCTTGATGACTACGTTTGTGGCTTGGGAAGAATTTTTTTATTATTTTAATTTCTGTACATGGCTTTCATTTATTTACTTTTGGTGATGTAAAGGCAGGATGTGAAATTAGTAGGAAAGTGGACACATGATGCTTTCAAGCTTTGATGTCTGCTTAAAGATGAAATTCAGCATGTTACATTTATATGTGCAATGTAAAATATCTAAGGGCATTAAATTGAATTTGCAGACACAACTGCTGAGCTGGAGGAGTTTAGACTGAACTACTGGAGTGTCCTAACATTAATCATAGATTAACGCAGCTCAGAGCCAAATGTCTGTAATCTCAGCACTAAGGAATTCAAGGAAGCCTGAGCTACAGGGATACATCTCAAAATCACAACAAAATACACAATAAATAAATAAATAAATAAATAAATAAATAAATAAATAAATAAATAAAGTTACTAGATGCATAAATGGAATACATAGTTACACAATAGAAACTTCAGTAGTTATATAAATATGTACTTTGAAACAATGAATTTAGTTAAGAAGATATAAATAATTCATACTTCAAGACACAGACATTCCATTGAATAAAATCATAATCCTTTTCATGGCACATAGGCTTATAAAATGGACTCTGCTCTTTTAATAGTTCTGCTTCTCATATTTCATCCCCCCCACAATGGGGGGTCTCCCTATGTGATTCTCAGTCCCCAGCAAATGTTGGCTTAACGGGTATGCACCACCATGGAGCGCTGAGTTAACGCTGGTGCCAAAGCTGTACTCCCTATCTGTGCTGCTTCCATGTGCTCGCTCTCCGGGGTTTGTCCCGTGTTACTTTACAGCTGTGTAGCATCTGCTTGCAGTTCTGTCCTCTCACTGCCAGACCACAAAACCTTAGAGGAAAGGGGTTGCCACTTTGTTCATTCATTTATTGTAAAAGTTGTTATTTTATTTCAAATATCTTATGAGAGAGAGAGAGAGATAGATAGAGAGAGAGAGAGAGATAGAGACCGAGACAGAGAACATGTATGTCATGGTACACTGGTGAGGTGGTTAAAGGACAACTTTCAGAAGTCACTTCTTTCCTTCCATCTTACGGGCTTCTGGCAATCAAACTCAGGTCTCCAGGTTTGTGATCAGGGGTCTTATCTGCTGAGTCTTGCTGGCCTGATTGTCTCATTAAAAAATGTGATAACAGAGTAATTCCTATCATGATAGACCGATAGACCTTTGATCATTTCATGAATCGATAATATGAAAGTAATACTAAGCCTAAAGCAATATTTGTTACTAAAATGAGTGAGTGATTGCATTTGTTTTTAAAAGATATTAAATCAAAAAATAACATTGCATTTATGGCTGACTTCCTAAATCCTAATGAAATGATACTCATAGAGTATCACATACTGATGTAAAGCACTTACTACCCTCTGGAATTGTTTGCTCACACACACAGACCCAACACTGTGTCACATAAATTTTAATGCCCTTTTATAGAAATCTGAATGTAATGCATAGTATTAAAACATTCAATAAATATGAAATAGCGACCTCAACGGCAATGAAATAGAGGGAAGGAGAAGAGGAGGAGAAATAGATCTGAATGTCTTGAACAGTTGCCCCCATCATTCACAATGTTTCAGGCACTGTGATAAGCTCTCAGAAAGATTAAGAGAAAACAATGTAATGGTCTCAACCAACATATAGAGCACTGAGCAGAGGGAGCGAAGGAGGAACTTATGGGTAGACAGAAGTCTCTTCAAGCAGACTTCCACCACAGTCTATGATTTGATTCCATAACATATAGAACTAAACAGCAAAAGTACGATTGAGTATATGCCTGTCATTTCAGAAAGTTATCAGGGTGGGCTGGGACTGCAGTGCCCTGGATTCATTCCCAGCACTTAAGCAAAAAGGAAGCAAAAAGTCATAGGGGTCTGTGTCCAAATGATTAGATTAAAGAAGGCTGGCTGTTGGTCCTTACCTTGTACTGGCTAGTCTAAGCTTGGCTTTTAATCTTTTCATTTCTGGAGCTTTGTTTTTTGTTTTGTTTTGTCTTGTTTTTTAAGGAAATGGCCATCTAAGTTGACACAAGAAACTTTGTTCTATACCTGCTCTTAACTATGCCTTGCTTAAGCCAAGGGTTTCCAAATGAAGGAAGGAAAGGCTCTAAAGCGGTGGCCGACTGATACAGCAAGTCTCAAGTTCTGGCAAGTTTCAAGCACTTGCAGCTCATGACAAGCCTGTAAAGGCCCGTTACGCAAACAATTCCTTCTTCCAGCTCCGGTGACTTCAGGGGACACTGCTCGCCTTTTCCTTTTCTGACCTGAGTCACTTCCCGTTGTTTATGATTTCTCATTACTTCACTTTTCCTGTCACATTGCTATTAATAACCATGAACTTTTTTTGTATAACAAAACTCTCAGCCGTTGTTTCTGTTT
The DNA here is from genome assembly GCA_023101885.1 of Typhlomys cinereus. Lineage (NCBI taxonomy): Eukaryota > Metazoa > Chordata > Mammalia > Rodentia > Platacanthomyidae > Typhlomys > Typhlomys cinereus. The sequence continues at coordinate 226,838 of JALPQD010000300.1, read as the reverse complement.
TTATCTAAAGGATTAGTTGTGCACTCAAAATGGTAATTCAAAATTATAATTCATATGATGCTAAAAAAAGCATCATAGTAAAAGACATTGATGCAAACATTAATGATGACAAGCTTGATCTTTGCTCATGTGTTCAAATGTCTGAGCAAAATGGAAAATGTAATGAACTATATTCTGACCACTAGGTGGGGAAAAAAGACAATCTAAAATACACATGACTCTGCCGCTACTTAATTTTCAAAGTTATTTAGATGTTCAGATCTTAAGTATGTTAAAAACTTTTCATGCTTCCAAGATATCCTGATCTGACGTGACTCCTAGTCAGATGAGGGAATGGCTCCAGAAGCAGCCAGTAGAGACTGCAGGCGTTCAAAGCTCCCGGTTCTCCAAATCCTCTTTCCAGGGGAGAACTCTAAACCCGCCTTCAGGGCTCCACTACTGACTAGACCAGGAACGCTTCCCTCTTCATCACTGTTTGCTGGATCCTCCACCATAGGAACCTGCAGTTATTTCCAGGTCGTCCTCAATTACATTGTGAAATGGAGACCAGACTGCACTAAACAAGACACAGACTACAAGCAAATGAACAAACAATTTCTTGATTCCACTTGCTGCCTTTTGTTTTTCCTTTCCTCTCCTTTTACACATTTGTCTGTATACACGTTCATGGTATATATATGTGTGTGTGTGTGTGTGTGTGTGTGTGTGTGTGTGTGTGTGTGTGTGTGTGTATGTGCGTAAGGACAACCTTTGGATGTCAATCCTCGACGTTCTACTTTGTTTGAAGCTGAGTCTTTTCACTGCTACGTGAGTCTGGCTTACAAGCTCCTGGAGATGTTAATGTGTAATTAATCAGGGGTTAATTACACAGGTGGATGCCACCTATGTCTGGGATCTGGGGATCCAAACTCAGGTCTTCAGGTGTCTGCAGCAAAGTTAGTTAGTTGCTGAAGCATCTCCCCAGCCTGACTTGTCTTTCTGCGTGGGCTCTCTCTCCCCTGTTCCCTTGGTTAGTCTCGTGATTTCCAAGGCCTCTCTGATCTGATCAGAACTCTCTACTAGACACTGCATTGTCTCCGTACTTCTACTCAGACGTTGAAAGGTACTTCAAGCTAAGCACAGTCATGACTTTCTATCTTTCTCGTCCCCTGAACTGTTCCCCTGCAGCCTTCTTATTCCATTTGAAAGACCTATCACCCCTTTAGTGTGGTCCAGTCCAAAAACCTTGGAGCCATATACAATCCTCACTTTGCTTTCATAGCCAGTCCCACCGCTGCTGTCCCTCGTCCTTCGAATTTATTGAACATCCAGACACCACTTGCTGTGATGACAGTTATCTTGGCGAGCATGCGCCACACTTTGCCGGCATTTCTGCAACATCTAACAGCTTCCGCTGCTGCTTCAACATCTGCCCACTGACTTAAGGTGATGTTAATGAAACACAAATCAGAGGAGCTGCTAGCATGCTCCAACTCCTCGGGGTTTTGGTTCACTTGGGTTGAAAGTCACAGTCTCCAGCACAACCCACAAGTGTTACGGGCGCCACTGCTTTCCTCCATGTTGCCTCTTCTGTGTTGCCTCCGGTCTAGACTCCGTGACTTCCTTCCTTGTCTTTGAATTTTGTTGTCTCTATTTCCCCCCCACTGCTTCATGCCTAATGCCTTCATTTCTTCACATATTTGTTACTTCACTTCTCTGTGAAGTTACAGTAAGCTGTCCCCAGTATCGCTCATATTCTGTCTTCTGAATCTGCTCTGCTGTGTCACCATCGGATGCTTCCCTGTTTGTTGTCTTTAGGCTTTTTTCTCTTGCCCTTGCTTAATGAACGCAAGGATTTCTCTTTGGTGCCCAAAGTCTTATGAACTCCAATTACAAAGATACAAAGGAGTGGCTCAAATATTTGTCAAATGAATATTAAGAAAAATAGAAGATCTTCACTTGACAGCAGATTTTTTCACTAGAAGGTGAGGGACATTTATAGGTCTGCACAGGGATGCTTGGGACTCACGGACACATTCTTCAGGGAAGTAGAGAGCAGAGAAGCACAAAGACATGTGTATCTTCTGCTCTTCTACCCCAAAACAAACCCATACATTTCCCCTTCATGGGAAACAGAAGATTTTGAAACCAAATATAAAGTTTGTTTTTGCTTTCATTTCCTCTGTGCATTTATCTAGCTTCCCCATCCTGGGGAGATTTTATAACCTAAATATTTCATAACTGTGGAGTTTACTGGAGCTTACTAATGGGAGTCTGAAAATTTTGATGCTTTCTCTTTTGAAAAGAAAAATTAGTGTGTGTGTGTGTGTGTGTGTGTGTGTGTGCGCGCACATATCTGTAGTCCCATTGTGAATTATCTGATTCTTAGACCAGTCGAGCCTCTTGTTGCTTTCTGTCTTTCTTCTGAGGATATATTTTGTGGCATCCTGGCAGAGCTTAGATGAGTCACTAAGAAGAGTCTGTGGTAAGATGGATATAGAAATGAGGTGAAGCCTTGTTACTATTGGTGGGTTTTGCTAAATCAGATGCAAACAATACTACAAGTAAGACTTGGAATCTGGCTGGCTATCAGACCCCTGTCAACTTTGGTTTCCTTGGAAGAAATCTGTGCAAAGTTGGAATACTGATCAATACAGCCCATGATCTATGACTGTTTTTGGAAACAAAACTTTTCTTTCTATAAATTATTTTCCTGCTTTATCCTGATGGTGCCTAGTGACTAGGTTTGCAGAAAAGTTAGCTTAGCAACAATTTGCTATGTTTCGGAAGCATCTTCTACCAAGGTCAGCCCATGGCTCACACATGGGATCTGAGTTCTGCTAAAATCCTGTTACTCTGATGAGAAAACATGTCTAACCACTGAGAGTGCTCGTCTGGCCTTAGAGTATACTGGCAAGGGGACTTATGTGAACACTTTCTTTCCTTACAGGCTTCTGTGATGTGTTAATTGCTAGGGCCTATGGGACGGTCATGGTCTCTATAGCGTCTGTGGGAAGCAGTATGAGACATGCCTCACATACGTGTGGCTTCCGTATACCCTTCTCAGGCTTGCATGGACTGGCATGGAAGCCCATGCTGAGACATCTCCTTCTGCTGTCTGTCTGTTCCCTAATTTCACTGTAGTGAATCTTGGTCAGTAGTGGTTCTGTACACGGAGACCTGGAGGTCCTCTTAGTGTGCCCCCAGAAGCATAGGCAGACTGGAGGGCTCCTACCATGGTAGGAATCGTACCAAATACTTCTCCTCTTCACAATCTCTAGGAGGAAATCATACCAATCTTCAGGATTCCATAGTTTGAATTGTTCAAGATTTCTTACTAGAATTACACTGCATTCAGGGGTTTTGCTGAAGTAAGTATCTGAGACAGGGCCACATAGACTAGAAGTACTTAGACCTTGGGGCTGGTGTGGTGATGTATGCCTGTAATGCCAGCTCTCAGGAGGTAAAGGCGGGAGGACAGCAACAAGCTCAAGGACAGCCTGGGCTACATAGCAAATGCTAGACCAGTCAGGGCTGTACAATGAGACCCTGTCTTACAAAAACAGAAACAAACAACAAAAAAAAAACCCACCCAAAATTAAAATTAAATAAACCGAAAAGAAGTACTAAGATCCAAATCTAATAGGCCAGATTTATCAGAGTAGAAAAAAGAAACATGATTATCTATATACATGAAAGGAAAATAATTTACATGGAAATTGAATATTTGAGAAGATATGTATTGGTTATTTTAATTAAGTTAACATTATTTAGTTCTAATATTTACTTAGGAGGCAGATTTCTACTCTTATTTAAGAGCAGAATCTCATACAGTGTATTAGAGTCTCTAAATTAGCATCCATAGATTCAAATGCTTAGAAGGGTATAATGTTAATTAATATAAATTATGAGGCAGTCTACATTCAAGATAGCAATAATCCTTAGTTACTAACTTTTAAATGTCTAGGAAAGCATAATGAAGTGAAATATAGTCATGGTTATACATAACAAATGTGTCTCTGTGTTTTTCAATTATTGTTCTATATTAAAACCATCAAGCACTTAAGGAAAGCTCTCAATGTACTGTTATTAACAATCTTTATGGCATAGATTAAGGACAATAACTATCAGTCTGACTGGGAAGTGAAATGAAAGCAAACCAATTTAAAAATCCTGGAATATAACTTCCTGTGAGAAAGGAGAATGATTGCCATGAAAATGTTTGCCATGAAAATCTATGTTGTTTTTGTTGGAATATTTCTTTTAAGTTGTAAAATTTCATTGTGTTGTAATTTTCCATTTATTTTCCTTCCTTAATCGGTTATTTTGGTAAGTCATGGTAAAAGAACCCATGTATAACACTGACCATAGAGACTTAACATTTTTGGGGAGCGCATCACACAACTTTATTCTCTCATAGTCCTGGAGACCAGAGCTGAAGAGATAGATCTGACATTTATAAATGAAATATCTTGGAAATTTTAAGCAAGAATACACTTGAATAAAAGTACAGATTAGATTTCTAATGTATCAGTTGTCATGGTCAGATACAGGTGTCAACTTGATTGTTGAGGGTTCAAGCTCTGGGGATATTTGTAGAGAATTAGTCAAGTTAAACCCAGAGGGAATGTGCAGGAGATCGTCTAGTGGATGGGGCAGACCCAGCCCATAGTGGGTGGGACTAAACTCTGAACAGGTGAATAAAATACAGGGCTAGCTGAGGAAATTGGCATCCTTATATACACTTGTCCAGACATGCTGGTCTGTAAGGATCGTTCCTCTCTTAGCTGTTATGTAGAGATGGCGTGGCCAGTTCCCTTGACCTTGGTGCTGGTGTGAACTCTCCCGTCAAGCTGGACTAAGAACTGTAACCAGACAATCTTAAGAGAATAAACCCCTTGTCCCCTTAAGCCTTTTGATGGTGATTTTATTGGCAATTATGCAGGCTAGTTGCAACACCGGTCAAAAAAAAAAATCTGAAGATCAAGAGAAAACAGCTTTTTAATGTTGTTTATGAAACACCATTTTACATAGTGGCTTAAAGACACACTGACTTTGAGTGAGCCTAGTGTTGGTTTAAATTTCTGTTCTAGACTATTGTGTGATCATGGAGAAGTCTCCCTTCTTCCTTTTTAAAGTTCCATTTTGTTGTCCATAAAATGTTAACCATGTAACAAGATTATAGACATTGTATATATGAAATGCTTAGCAATTCATAGGCACTCAGTGAAATGTGAGATGTAGGTGGTAGAGGGTGGTGATGATGGGTGGTGAGTGGCCGCGTCAGAGCAATGGTGGGTGACGATGGTAATCGTGTGGTAGTCGTGAGTGTAAAGATGGTGGTGGTGCTGATGTTGATCGTAATGGTGGTGTTGGTGATCACGGCAGAGTCTCAAGGAGACTTTGGAATATTTTAAAGTCAGTGGAGATTTTGTTCATATGAACCCTCTGGGCGACACCAAATATGAAACAGACAAGAGCTTCCAAGAGGTAAAACGGTGCAGGCTTGTGAGAGTCGCCTGTGCAGTCGGTCCTGCTCCCGACAGCTAGACCATATGCAGCATATGGTCACTAATAGTTTGAAAATCTCTAGCAAAATACTGGTGAAGAAATAGCGGGATTATATTTTACTTACTTCAGGTCGGGGGAAGGCTTAATGTTTCTGGGAGGTAAGCTTGGGACTGGCGGCTGTGTTGGATGCAACGCTGGCAAGGGTGGCTGGCTGGCTGGATGAGGGGGTGGAATTGGCGGCAGGGAAGCTGTCGAGTAAGATGTCTGACCTTTGATGGGACCTAAGAAGCAAAATAAACAGTGCGGTAAGTTAAGACCAACATTCAAAATATAAGACTTAACAATTGCAATATAAGAAGACGTAACCATTGGAAAATAAAGATGTTAGAAGTGGGACTGGAGAGATGGCTCGGGGTTAAGACTCTGCCTCACAAACAGAAGGTCCTGAGTTTGGATTCCAGGTACAACGTAAAAATGCCAGGTGGAAATGGTGGCAGTCTACACTTTGGCTCTGGTGGGCAGAGCCTGGGAAATCCCAGAGCAAAGCAAAAAGGAGGTAGAAACAATCCAGGATGAATCCAGGATGATTCCCGAAGTCACCCTTGATACTCCACAGAACACACAGTGGCCCCCTTTTCTCTCTCTCTCTCTCTCACACACACACACACACACACACACACACACACACAGAGTAAATATATATATTTATATTATATATATATAATGAATGTTAGAAGTGCACCCCAAGTTAAAATAATGTTTTAAAGAGTCTATTATTTTAAATTATCATGGGGTGTAGCAATTCAGTTGTCCCATTTCATGGAATAAATTCTCAAAGCTATATCCCTATTATTAAAACAGAATCTGTATTACTTTTTCTAGTATTTTGTAAGTTAATATTCTGAATATTGTGAACTATGCTGCACCAACTTTATAGCAGATTTTTCATGATATTACAAATATAGGTTATTTTTCACTAGATCTATATTTTACACCCTAAGAGATACAGTTTCCATATTTTTCTCATAGGTAACAAGCTTTTATTTATTTTTTATAATGTTCCTGAACCTTTTTTTTTAACATTTTTAATTTTTATTTCCGCTCATACAAACTTAATAGGTACACCGGTTCCCTCCCTCCCTCCTCCTCCCCCCACCCCCTGCTCCCCCTCCCCTCACCCCTCTCTCCCCAGCCCCCAGTGCCTCCCCCCAATCCCCAGAGAGTCCTTTGATGTGCATGCCAGACTCTCCTCTGGGCCCTCCTCTCTGATGAAGTACAAGGACCCAGTGGCATTTCCCTGAACCCTTTCCTGTGTTCCCCTTAAGCATAGGAACACTACTGTGGCTGTCAATCCCTTGCCTCCAAGGATCTTGGTGCCTCTAGCAAACGCTAGACTTTGTGGGGTCAATAGTGTGTGGGACATTGTGCCGGGCATGCAAAGTCCAATTATGATAGCTTCAGCTGTTCCTGAACCTTTAAGTTACAGTTTCTTTGGAGTTTGTTTTTAGAATATGAAATCAATAATTCTGCTAATAAATCATATTCACTATTAAGATTATAATATAGTTAAGACAAATAAGCATGAATTGTTCATACTCCTATTATCTACCAATATCTACTTAGCTACATGTGTTTTTGAACATTTTGATAGACATATATGCTTATATGTAAAAGGAGCAAAAAGAACCATTTTTCTGCATTGTTCTGGGTTTTTTATTTTATTATCATTTTACATTTTCATACATAAATTAAAGTTTAAATAACTTTGCTGTATATTCTAGTATGTATCTTAAAATAAAAATGTAGTTGTTCCCACTTTTTTTCTGAAAATGAACTTTTTTTCTCACATAAGAAAGGCATGAACATAGATAGATAGAAAATAATATACTAGCAGGAAATTTAAGACACTAATCATCACTCACTGATCTCACTTTCATTCTATTAAGCATTGTACATAATCTTACTTCTTATAACAACCTCGTCGAATATATCTTATCATTTAGTTTTCATTCGATGTTGAAAACTATCCACATTCAAGGTTGACAAGCAATGGAGGCTATGATTTTCTTGATATGTGCATAACCTTTCTGTTATATTCTCTGGCTTTTTACAGTCATGAAAAGGATCTATGAACAAGACTGGAGTATGATTCAACCCTTTTCATTATGATCTCCCTCCCACCCCCGGGGAATATTTTAATTAGGGTACTTTCAGTTTTATACTCGGCAACACCCGCTTCTGAGACTATAAAGTTCACCTGTATGAGTGTTTTTGGATGCTAAGTTTATGCTGCTTCAGAATTTGGTTTTGGAAACCAATCACCAAGAATGTAGCATTCAGGAACTAGTGGGTAAGTCTCAAATGCAATGGCAGATGACAAGGAAGACAAATCCTCAAGAACTAGAATCAGGGACTCTAAAATAAAGTCACCAAAACATTTAAATGACATGAAGTAAGGGTAAAACATGTTTAGACTTTTGTTAGCACAAGAATTACCGATGTAAAATGCGATGACCTCTAAACATCCTAAACTATTTGCTGATCTTGTCTCCCAAGTCTTGTGGGGCTTGCTGGGTGGTCTGTGGTTTTAAAGCAGGGACCATTGGAATTCCTTCCTGAAAGGACAGGATTATGCAGTGTGGATAGTGTGGATGCTAGGGCAGTGGGCAGAATTGTCTTCCTACAATGTTAAAAAGCAGGCTAGTGAGTTCCACTGCAGCCCACCACCCACCCAGGAAGGCGGCTGCTCTGACTTCCTTCTTTGGAAGAGGAACTCAAGGCTTCAATGGGAGATAATGGACATTTTGCTCATTAATCAAACCCCAACAACGAGGGGCAAAAGTAAGAGGGAACGGACTATGTTCATAGTAAGGACAGAGAAGAGAAAACGCAAAACTGTCTGGAATATGAAAATAGCGCCCAAGAGTCTATGAAGCTAGCATTTCAACTTTTTGGCTCTGTAATTTGAGCTATTCCAAAGGGACCTTGCATAAGCCACATGTCTTTGTTCAAGCATACCTGGACGAGTGGGATAAGGTAGCATTTTTATCACAGAGACACCAGTGAGAGGTGGCCCAGCATTATCTAATCTGTTATGGATGGGGATGGGAGGTCAGGTTAATAGTAACACAGGAATTCCCAAGTGATGAGACTCTGATAGGATGTCGATGGATAGAAAACATGGCTCTGGTAGATACTTTTAGAATAGACTAAGACTCATGTTTAACTCTCTCTGAATCCATCTTGGTATGTGCTAAAACAAACAAATACTGCTTTCACATTATTTAAAATTTTTTTCTTTCATGTATATGTATATGGTGTGTGGGTTTGTGTGTTTGCAGGTGTGTGTGTGTATGTGTGTGTGTACAATAGTGCATTTGAGTGTGTGTGTGTGTGCCTATAGAGGCTCAAGGGTGATATCAGGAATCATCCCCTATGATCTTATTGTTATGAGCCTGGTCTCTTATTACATCCAGAACACACCATTAAGGCCGTTCTGGCAGCCGCCCTGCTTTGGGGCTTCTCGGGCTCCAGCTTCTGAGGCTTAACCACCGCGCCATCTCCCCAGCCCGTACTTTCACATTCTTGACTTAAATACAGCAAAGGCAATTTTCACCAGGAGGATCTGTGGCCTAATGTGAAAAACACTTGTGCTAGAGTTGTCAGACATGGACTTAACTACTAATCTTCCCAAGCTGTAAGACACTGGGCAATTTGTTTCTTCTGAATTTTTGCTTTTTATTCTATGCATTTCCGTGAAAAGGAGACTACAGATTCCCAACTTGCAAAGTGTTATGATTCTTTGAAAATTTAAGTGTTCTTGTTTGGCACGTAGTAGATATCCTGTGCTACTTATACTTAGAGCCTATAGTACTATTCTGAGGTCGTAGGACAGGCTCTAAGAAGCTTCTGAAAGCACATTTACTTGCATTTGTGTAGAGACACAGGGACCATTATATCCAAAGAGGTGTGTGTGTGTGTGTGTGTGTGTGTGTGTGTGTGTGTAGAGGAGGGCACTGTGTGTCTGTGGAGGCCCAAAGGTGACACTGGAAATCACCCTGGATTGCTTTCCCTCCTTGCTGCTTTGAGCTGTTGTTTCTCAGGCTCCTCCCTCCAGGGTCTTCATGCAGGCCCTAGCGGTTCCATCCCTACATGGCATTTTCCCATGGGATCTGGGATCCAAACTCAGGTTCTTTTGCTTCTGAGGCAAAGGTTTAACTTCAGTCACCTCTCCAGCCCCATCAAAGAATTTTTACAAAGTATTTTCTAAATTTCTCCTTATAGCCAAAGCAATGTATTAATTGCCACACGTTTGACAACTGTACAGAAAGCAAACTTCTAAAAAAAAAATCTACCTGGGCCCATTCTTTGGTGCCAGCTCTGTATACATCTTAACTCAGCTCAGAAAGCAGAAAGTCCTCTGTTGTACACAGAGAATTTGTACACAGTCCTTACACTATTTTCAGTTTTTTTCAACTTGTCATAAATTATTCTCCCACTAATTTTTCCCACTTCTCTTCTTCTTCTGGTGACCCTGTGAGGGCAGCTCCACAACCCAGATGCCATGTGCCCCACAGCACGTCACGTGCCTCATGCATGGCAGGACTTTGAAGAGCTTACCAGGTTCAGTTGTCATTTTTCCATAAAATTTAAAGAAAAATCAAGGTATATGGCGAGATAGATGGCTCAGGAGTTAAGACTCTCACTTGAAAGCAGAAGGATTTGAGTTTGGATCACAGATCCCACATAAAAAATGCCAGGCAGAGGCCACATCTGGAAGGCAGAGCCTCAGAAATCCCAGAGCAAAGCAAAAGGCGGTAGAAGCAAACCAGGATGATTCTTGAAGTCACTCTTGAGCCTCCACAGGCACACATACACGCGCGGCACACACACACACGCACACACACACACACACACACACACACACACGATCTTGTTTTATTTCATTTTGTTTTTAGTGAACTTTAGGACTTTCTTTATGGAATGGGTTTACATTATTTATTCAATCAATTTCATTCCAGCTCTTTAGGTTACTAGACTAACTTCATTAAGATACAACCTTATATGTACATGTATATATAGACAGGCTTACGGTATACAACTCCATGGAATTAATACAGTTACAGCTGTGTAACCAGCACCATAAGGTAATTTTAAGGCATATGCGTCACCCTGGAGTGAACTCACATACCTACTAACAGCAGTCCCATCCCGCTTTTGTGGCCTCTCTCATCAATCCCAGACTATTTTTGTTATCTACAAATCTGTCTATTCTAATACGTGGTCATGTGATTTTTTTTTTACTTAGTTGCTTTCACAGTTCAGTCATATAGCAGATAATAAATAGTACTTCATTTCATATGACTGAATTTTATCCATTATGGGGATTTATCATATTTATCTTTTCATTCATCTGGGGATGGACATTTAAATTGTTTCCAGTGTTTGCTACAAGAAAGAATGCTACTGTGAACAGGCAAGCCCAGACCTTTGTGTGGACCTGTTTATACATGTTGCATGTAAGCCGGGAAAAGCATTGCTAATAACATCATGAAGTTACTTCCTTCTGAAGAACTCTTGGTTGTTTCTTTTTTTATTTTGTTGATATTTTTGAAACTTCAAGGTTAAAAATATAACATTATTTTGGTGGTGTGTCTTTGATCACAGTTTCAAATGTATCTGTAGGACAAGTTCCTAGAAACTGGAGCTACTGAGATACAGAAACAAAACAAAATTGAGCATGAAAGCATTCTGGTAAAAAAGGAAAATCATCATTTAGTGAAATGTCACCAATTCATGAATCTTGTAGCGTGGAGAATACTTGTTTCACCATAACCTCACTACCATTTGTCTTAATTCCAAAAGGATTAAAAAAGAACGAAAAACACCATGATTTAAATTATGTTTTTAATATATATGGTTCATAAGATGGTTCTTTTATGTGAACATCCACATTTTTCAGGATGAATAATACCAGCAAATATCCAAGGAATTAGAGCTTCCTATTTAGAGGAACATCTGGAAGAATGCGCATTATCTTCTCTATGACTGAGGATTGATCTTTGTATAGTGTTCTGTGTGCAAGGAAGACATGTAAGTGGATGCTGCTGTGGATCTAAAAACATCTTGAAAACTTCGAGAACATCCTCAGCCACCCTCAGACACTCTCAAGGACAAGGACTCGAAACCTCCAGTTAACAGACACAGAAAGTCGGAATTTTGTTTGACCTAATTCAATGTCTCTGTTCTCACCTTCAAAGGACTCGTAGACAATCACAGATGGGAAACTTTGCAAGCCACTTTGGTTGAAGACAAAGCACCAGATCTATATTAGTGGGAAAGCTCTTGATTTGAAAGCAATGCTGCCCAGAAAATGTTAGCTGGTTTAGAACGGTGCATCAGAATGGAAAAAAAAGTAATACTGAAACATCAGCATCGTGTAGTTTACCGAGGGTGAAGTTAGGATAGAAACAAAGAGGCAAAAACAAAACTGATGGTCAGCGACAGGAATGTGAATAGACCTTAGCCTGCCATCTTGGACTCGGCCTCACATTTAACATTCAGTGTCTGTAATATTTTCTGTTCTTATGAGAATTCCCTTTCCAATAATTTTGCTGGCTACCTAATTATATGTAATCATAAAATGTAATTACTTTTTATAAATGATTTTTGTTTTCGATTCATCAAATAACATGAAATTAATATTTGATAAAACTAAACTCCAAGGAAAACAATGGCCCAATTAAAAAATGGGCCCTGGAACTTAAAAGAAACTTTACCAGGGATGAAATTAAAATGTCTAACAAATATCTTATAAAATGCTCCACTTCCTTAGCCATCAGGGAAATGCAAATCAAAACTTCCCTGAGATATCATCTCACCCGGTCAGGATGGCAAAAATCCACAATACAAACAACAACAAATGCTGGAGAGGATGTGGAGAGAGGGGAACTCTCCTACATTGCTGGTGGGAATGCAGGCTCATACAGCCACTCTGGTGAGCCGTCTGGAGATTCTTAAAGAAATTAAAGATTGAAATGCCATATGACCCTGCTATCCCACTTTTGGGAATAACCCCCCAAGCAGCAGAGGTTCGCCTCGATAGCACAAGCACGACCATGTTCATAGCAGCACTGTTTACAATAGCAAAGTCATGGAATCAACCCAAATGTCCAACAGTTGACGAGTGGATAAGGAAACTGTGGTACATCTATATAATGGAGTACTACTCAGCCATCAAAAATGATGAATTACTGGAATTTGCTGGGAAATGGATGTCATTAGAAACAATTACATTAAGTGAAGTATCCCAAACCCAGAAAATTAAGTGCCCTATGTACTCCCTAATAGGTGGCTCCTAGTACCAAACTCACCCAGCCCACATTGAGACACTCAAAGGTAAACCTATGTAATACAGTAATTGCAAGGATTATGAACAGGAGGGATGGGGTAGGAGGGCCACACCAGAAACAACGAGAGGGGGGACCATGTTACAGCAGAGAAAATAGGCCTCCATCAAGGACTGCAAGTAAGTAATGAGACACCTGGTTAAGTTCACAGACGTTCGTTCCTGATCATTTACAACTGAGGGGGTATGATCTCACCAGAAGGGGAAGGCATATAGTCTGGCAGATAAAAAGTAATCATTTTGCAAATGGGTGATTGACCCCTCCCTCACTGAGGTTTCCTACTTTTATTACATCTACCCTTGAATGTGCTATTATAACAAGACTCCAGTTTAACAGCTTTTTGTCTCTGACCAGGGGGTGACATACAGTGCCCATCAGGATGGAGTGAAGGGCATTGCAGGAGCAGCAAAACTGCAAAAGAAAATCAACAAACCACAATCCAGAACTTCAGAGACTCTATATCAACCACATAGAACTAGGCCAGCCTAATCTCTCCCCATCCTGAAGCTCAGGGACATTTGCGGAAGAGAGGGCAGTAAGATTGTAAGAGCAAAAGGATGGGAGGAGCAATGATTTGCAAGATTCTCAACACTAGTTAGGGCCGAAGCAATCATAATAGGACTTTGCATGCCCTCCAACACACTACTGACCTCACAAAGTCTAGCATTTGCTAAAGGCACCAAGATCCTGGAGGCAAGGGATTGACAGCCACAGTAGTGTTCCTATGCTTAAGGGGAACACGAGAAAGGGTTCAGGGAAATGCCACTGGGTCCTTGTACGTCATCGGAGAGGAGGGCCCAGTGGAGAGTCAGGTATACACAATAAAGGACTCTCTGGGAATTGGGGAGGAGGCACTGGGGGATGGGGAGGGAGGGGAGGGAGAGTAGGGGGTTCGGGGGGAGGAGGAGGGAGGGAGGGAACTGGTCTACCTATTAAGTTTGTATGAGCGGAAATAATAATAATAATAATAATAATTTAAGAGATCGCTGACTTTTAAAAATGTTTTTTTCAAAAAGAATGATAAATATTAAATAGCTTACATTTAATATTCTTAGAATATTAAGTACTCATACATGTTAGGAAAAAAAGAAGTATATAAGAATAATTCTTTGTCAGACATTCCTAAATGATGGGGCATTTGTTTTCTGCTCTATGAAGTTATTTGGGCAGAAAATAGCAATCAAATGTCTTTTTTTTTCTAGTCTAAAAGTTGTTTAAAAGTGTGGTTACCTGCACTAGGCCTAAACAAGACTAGCCTAAAAAACAGACAGCGAATGTGTGGGTGAGGCATACATGGGGCCCCACTACTTACTACTGAACCATTGACAACAGACAGATTCTGAAGGAAGGAAAGGGATAAGACCCATGGGGAGGAGGAAGGAGTACTAGAAAATACACTGCACATATATATTGTCGGTGAACAAAGTTGTTAATGAAAAAAGTACACGGGAGAAAAGAAAGCACTAGAACTCAGGTTTTAGAGACCTGTTTCATGAGCTGTTTGATTTCTTGAGGGAATAATAACAGCTCCGAGTAAATCAGGCATAGAGAAATCTTCTGAGCCCACTTGGAAGAAACTGATGTCATCCAGAAAGAGGACATCAATAAGCAGAGAAGAAAAAAGACACCACACTGCAGAGCCACAGCCTCAGGGAGGGACGTGCACGGACAAGCAGGCACATAGACTGCGCTGTCGGTGGAGCCCGGCCAGAGCTGGCCGTGTGGGCGGCTGGTGGCCTGTGTCTGCGGTGAGCGTTGCCTAAGGCCTGGTCCTGTGCTGGGCGTGAACTGTAAGGAGACCAGGAGAGTGTGTGCCCGGGGGGAGTCTGCGTTCGTGAGGACTGTGTGTCCAGAAGGAGTGTGCGCTTACCATGAGCATGTGCTCAGGAGGGTGTGTGCCCAGGAGGAGCTTGTGTCCAGAGGGTGTGTGTGTCCAGAAAGGTTGTGTGCCCATGAGGAGAGCAGGCCTATAAGGAGCGCATGTCTAGGAGGAGCCTGTGCCTGTGGTGAGTCATCGAGGTTTGTGAAGAGCGTGTGCTTGTAAGGAGAGTGTGCCCAGGAGAGCGTGTGCCTGTGTGAGTGTGTTTGTCAGGAGCATGTGTCTGTGTGAGTGTGTTTGTCAGGAGCATGTGTCTGTGGTGAGTGTGTTTGTCAGGAGCATATGTCTGTGGTGAGTCTGTTTGCGAGGACTGTGTGCCAGTGGCAAGTATATGTCTGTGGTGAGTCTGGGACTCACCATCCTGGGAGTCCCCTCACCCTGGGAGGCCACTGTGGAGCTACAGGGCATAGTGAGTATAGGACCAGAATTCCAGATCTTTCTGGAACATCTTCTAATTATTCGATCATTGACAACTAGTGAAACAAATCAGTTAAGCAGATGAACAGTAAATTGCATGCACAGCAAGGTACACATTGGGGCTAGATCAATTAAGTATACTTTATAGAAAATGCTTAAGATCAAAACTGTTTCAGATCATAGAATTTGGGGTATTTGCAAACACATAATGAGATACCATGGGAATGGGGTGCACATATAAACAGACATGAAAATCATTTATATTCTCTACATATGTATTATTCATAGTTTAATACCATACTTTTATTTTACCTGGAAAAAATACCTGGAAAGGTAACATGTGTAGCTTTGATGCTATATTGGAGCTAGAAAAGTTCCAGAGTTTTGGGCATTTAGAATTTTGGATTTTCTGACTAATGATAAGCAGCCCATATCATTTGTGGTATATACATTCAAATTATATTTTAAAGTGATAGATTAACTGAACATATGATATTAGAATCATTGCATAATAATTTACTCCATATATTTAGGACTACTCTGATCTCAACCATTTTTTTCATAGTAAGAAATCCCTGAATGCTCTTTACTGGTGATTTGATGTGTAGAATACAATACTACAAACCACAGGCTTCCTTCTCCGTGTTGCAAGAGCTCATTCTGCCCAGCTGGCTGAGTCTTGCATCCATTGGCCTCTCTCTTCTCTTGCCCTGTTTCTACACCCGCCTCAGCCTCCAGGAACTACTATTCAATACTTCACTTCAAAGAACTTAGCTTTGACTCATTCCTTAGGTGCAGAAAGAGGGAGTGTCATAAAGAAAATGTTTATTAAGAGAAGTTTCCTGACTAATAGTTTATCCAGGAAGCTTATCTTTTCCTGCTAAAACTATGAATTCTGACAGGGATAAACTAGACCACTGGCCCAGGCAAAAGGACCCCAATGGCCATCTGAGAGCATAGAGCTTCCTCTTCAGACCCTGCAAAGCAGGTGCTTCGATCACTAGGAAAAAGGAAGATGGATGCCAGGAAAATGAACCAGCGTAGTTGAGACGCACTCGCTGGGTCCAGAATGAATGTCAGAAAGTTCTCAGTTCAAGGGAATGTTGGTACCTCTGCGATGGCAATGATTGCTGTTGTCTCTGCTACTTTGGGAAAAACCTGTGCGGGAAAACGGAAAGGCTCTGAGCCAAGAGACAGCAGAAAGCACAGGGTACGACCCGGCCTGCGGAGGAGAAAAATACAGAGCCAGGGAGGACAGAAAACACAAAAGCTGCAAGAAGTTGGTGGTGCGGAGGAAGCAGAGTGTTTTGAAATCAGGCTCCACACGGGGCCTTTAATAAAAAACAAAGTATGTTCAATTACACAAACCATCTGTGACTCATCAAGGGAGAAAGTTTTGCAAGACAAATCAAGGAAAATTTCACATGACCTCTTGCTGCCTCTTGTCTTCCCCTTGACAGGCAACTTAGGTTTATCTTTGAGCCGGTTTTCTATACATATTCTAATCTACCTAGATATGTCTCCACCCCTCTGATAACCACACCTACATAGACTTGTGTGCTGAACATTATGGTGTATGTACTGGACCTCTTTTGTTCTGGGTGGCATGTTGGCCTAGTGTGTGCTAGGAGTGTGCCAGTTTGTTGTGCCTTTCCCCACTACTGGCTACTACCAAAGCCTCAGGAAGCACTGTCACTCTTCTTCGTAACCACAAAATAGTTTTCTGCTACGGGGTCTTAAAGGAGAATTACTAAATGGAAAGTGTTTACATATTATGTCCATTTAAACGCTCTCAAATTGCACCCCTACATGCTTCATACGTTTCACTATGTAACCTAGGCTAGCTTAATTCATTATCCTCCTATATCTATCTCCAGGGCACTAGATTACAAACTTGTGCACCATGTGCAGTTTAATTTACACTAATGGTCTAAATTAAGTCTATAGTTTTCTTCTAAATCCATGGTTTATAATTCATGATATTTATCAGCTTTCACTTGGTCCTTTAAAAAATGAATCTGAAGAAAATAAAGGCATGTTTTATTGACATTAATATAAATGCATGCTTTCACTAAAATGAATCATAAATTAAAATTTTGTATGGAGGTGTTGGGAATGATCCTATCCACAATGGGCCGGGTCTACCCATATCAGTTATGTAGTCAAGATGATTCTTAATTAGAATGCCAAGAGGCCAATCTTAACCTAGAGAATACCTCTCAGGTGGGCCCAGGAACCTGCCTTCTAGATGTAGGGCTGACAATTGTTAGTAATCATCACAATCCAATTCATGAGAAATTCCTATAATGCTACCTCTGAAACACTTTCCAAATATATCTGCTTTTTGCTCTTCCACTTCAGTACTCTGGCTCAAGCCTTATCATCTCTTATCTGGGCTACTCCTATAGGTCTTCTAACCTGTATTTACTTATTCTTATTTTTCATGTGTGTGTTATGCGTATGTGTGTGTGAACATAGGTGCATGCGTTTGTGTCTGTGCATGTATGTGGAGTCCAGGAGTTCATGGTGGGTATTTCTTCAATCACTCTCTACCTTATTTTCTGAGAAAGAGTTCTCTCCCTGAACACAGAGCTCAGAAATGGCTGGGCCTATTGATCAGCAAGCTCCAGGGATCCATCTGTCTCTGCTTCCCAAACAGTAGGATGATAAGTGAAAACTATTACACACAGCTTTTCATGGATCCTGGGGTTCACGGCTCATGTCCTCATGCTTGCACGGCAAAGAAATCTAGTGAGCCCTCTCCCTGGCCCCTAATCAGACTTTCTGCTTCATTCTTACTTACCTACAATTGATGTTCCACAGAGCAAAGACAAATCCTAAATTGTAAACAAAAACATGACACTACTTTTTGTAATGATTCTTATTTTGAGGGCTTCTCATTACAAATGTCTAGCTATCATCTCCTAGGATCTGTGGTGCTGTGGTGTTTGGTTACTGGCTCACTGTTCCAGTCCCATATCCAACCATTTCTCCTTCCTGTAGGGCTATTTCACCCCCTTGATGTGGGATACATCAAAAGTGTCCTTGTTTAAGCACTGTATTAGATGTTCTCTGCCTGCTTATACATCTTCCCAGAGAGGTTTTCAGTCACTGAGATGGTCAAATCCAAAATAGGTTCACCTTGTCTGTCAGCTCCTCAGATTTTATGACTGTCTATAATGCTCATAGCACTTAGCATTCTTCAAACTTGCTTATTCATTTACTTGTATAGCATCTATTCTTCCAACTAGAATGCAATTGTTACAAGAGTAAAAACCTCATATGTAATGCTCATTGCCAATTTCCAGGTAAAAAGTGACTAATAAGATGGTTATTGAATGGTCATATGAATAAATACATCATATTCTTATAGAAAAAGTACAAAGGTCAGACATTGCTGTAGAGAGCCACTCTTACTTTGAACAACAAAGATAGAAAATAATAAAGTGTTATTTGGTAGATTATTGGATTTATGACCATAGTTCTAAAACTTGGAATACATAAGAATTGATCAGATGCATATTTAATAAATTAGTTCTAGCAAGCCAGATTTTGAGAGTCTGATGCTTCTGGATAAAGCTTAGAGGTCTGTGTTCTTGTTCAAATGCCTGAGAATTCTGATGCATGAGGCCTGTGGACCACACTGTGAGAAACACTGACATTGTTTTCTTCCTGTCGTGAAATGGTGAAACTAAGTCAGCAAAGAGTAGTACTGCAAGCTTGAAAAAGATATGTGAAAAGTGAAAAGGTGTGTTTTAAAAGGTATGTTTTAAATAAATTGCTTAAAATAATTTAATATAACCTGGAGATAGAATTTGCCTTTTTAATTTTGTTATAGTGTATAGCAGTTCATAAAGTGTGGACTGAGGGCCAACAGCATTGGCATCAATTGAGGACTTGTGAGAGAGACTCATTCTCAGCTTGTCACAGATCCACTCAATATCTAGGACCAGCAGTGTGCTCCAACAAGCTCTCTGGGCAACTCTGATGCACATTAAAGTTTAGAACATCCTTTATAGTTCACGTGGTTTTATTCAAAATTCAGCATAAATATGTGTAAATTTGGCTTAAGGAGATGGCTCAGTGGTTAAAGCTCTTGCCGCACAATGAAAGGACAGGAGTTCAGGTCCCCAAATCGCATATAAAATGCAGAACAGGTCTGGTAGCCTGTGCTTCCTGCTCTGGAACTCAGGGCCTGGGGATCCTTGGAGAAAGCTGGTAACCAGACTAACCCTATCACCAAGCTCTGGATTTACAGACTCAGCCCCAGAACAATGACGTGGGACAGCAATGGAGGATGATTTCTAAAATCACCCTTGGGCCTCTGCACATATGCACAGACGCAAATACACATGCACATACCCTAGTCCCTCACTCATATGAAGATAGGGAAAAAAGTTGAAGTCCTTAAAGACCCAAGTGACTACAGGAAGTTCTTGCATTGCTGGTGTGTGATTGGTTGCCTCAAATGCTGTCATCCCCACAGCCCACGCTTTGGCCTGGAAGAATACCTTATATTTGAATCTTATTAATCCTGTAATACCGATGCCATCATGAGTCCACCCCCCCCAAGTCTTAGCCAGTCCTAGTCACCTCCTCAAAGTCTTATCTGCATGATTCAACACGCAGCACTAAGGACTCCAGCCCTCGGTAGTTGACTTAATTGGTAGTTGACTAATAACTGAGAAACTTGCCTCTGAGTGGGCCCATAAGGGTATTTCCTGGAAAATTAAATGAGAGGAGGGAGACCCTCCCCCACAGTGGGCGACCCCTTCTAGTGAGTTTGTTCTGAGGGCTGAGGGCCAAACAACACTGCTTTTCACTTGCTCCCTTTCACTCTTGGCTACTGAGCGCATCTACCCTTGTCTGACACTGTTATTTCCATCCTCTGCAGACATCGGAACCCAGCTTCTTCAGCCTTCCCATGTGGACCAAAAACCAGCAGCCCCCTAGGAATCCTCAGGACTTCAGCATGAGATTGGGACTGTCAGGTGTCCAGGGTTATGGGCTGAGCAGCTACCAGGTTGCTGATAGTGGCTCTACAGTCACAGCACAAAAAACAATCTAACAATTTCCCTTTTGATATTAAAATACAATATAACAACTGCCTGATATTTTGAGTGAGCGATCCGTTCTTTGATGTCACCTCTGGTGTGGATGCTAATTCTCTAAAGGAATCAAACCAGAAAAATGGCCTTGTTAAGAGAAGAGATGTTCTTTTTGACTACATATACACTCTATGCCCTTTGGGTAACCAGTGACAAAACCTAAGATGCTGGGATCAACAGGCCTTATCATGTGCTGTTCCAGTAGTCTTCATAGATTTTGGCATAAACAACTCTGTTGACTTTTCCTGGGTCTGTTTTTCTGTGTCTGCAGAAGACTTTGAAATGAAGACTTTGAAATGTTTAAAAACATGCTCATTCTTCCCAAAAGATAGGCGATCCAAGGTCCACGTAAGAGTAATGATTCACATACAAAGCTTAGTCACATGGTCCAAGATGAAAATCCTGCTTTCCTTATTTAAGTCTGAAGTTCTTTCTACTAAGCTACAAAAAACAAAAATACTTCTCTATTTCTAGTTTGTTTTGAAACCCTTAAAGTTAAACATCTCTCTGTAAGATTTTCAACATCTGTATGGTAAAAAAAAAAAAAAAAAACAGCTAAGGAGAAACCAAGTAGAAAAGAAATCAACAACTAATCGATGGTTAACCATTTGCAGTCGGAATCCTCTCCCTCTACAGATAGGCTTCCTAGCTCTCTCTCTTTCTCTCTCTCTCTCTCTCTCTCTATCTCTCTCTGTGTGTCTTAAGATTTCCCCAGCAATTACTGCTTGCTCTTCCTTCCTTGTGCATATGATAACTGTGAGGGTCAACAAAGTTGAGCATTAATTTCCGAAGAGGAAAACCGTTTTTGGTCAGATCTCTGATCTGGGGAGACAGATCTAATGGTTTATGGTTAGGAAGAGAGAACAGGATGAAAATCTGCTCCATCGAGTCCTCAGACTTTTTAATGGCGAATATAAAAACAGCTCAAAAGAGGGTCACCTGGTGTTTGTCAGGTGTGACACTGGAATAGACATGTGTCAGACAGGATTTGGAGACAGCCTTTGCTGGCTCTTCATGCCATTCGTGGCATTTCTGAATGCTGAACAGTCTGTGTGTGAGAGCAGCAAGCACGAGGTGCTTCCGGGACAGGTACAGAGGCCGGGCCAGCCTGCTTCCAACACAGCACCCTTCTAGTGGCAGCTCGCCCGCTGCCTGTGGCCTCTGAGAATTTGGTCTTCCTCAGGGATGTCAAATCATTTACATATCTCTTAAGAACAGAGTTCTTTCAGGGGTACCCTATTGCTTTCATGATCAGTATTGTTCCACGAAGGCAAAGCTAGACATTCAAATCTACTGAATACTCTAGAACCCGTGATTCTGGCTGCTCACATAGTCAATTTTCATGTAGCACCAATTATTATGGGAAGCTTTATGTACCCTAGTGCCAGGATTTAAGGAGATGAACATTATTTACCTCTTTAATTGTCAGAAATTGTGAGGAGAAAAAAAACAACGAAAATGGGAACAGTAGAGTTTTTTTCTTCTTCAAAAATGAGGCTTGTTATTAAAGTTAAATGTGATAAAAATAGCAATAAGACTTCCCGATTTTCTGATTGTGCTTATGTCCAGTTCTAGTCGCTTGATTAGGCTTTCCAAGCTTTGTGTGTGTGTGTGTGTGTGTGTGTGTCTGTGTGTGTGTGTAGAGGCCCAAGAATTGGGAATTACCTTGATTATTTTATCTCCTTACTACTTTGCTCTGGGGTTTCCCAGGATCTTCCTTTTGTGGCCAGAATTTCAGGCTGTTGCTATTTCCACTCAGCATTTTTAAAATAAATGATTCATTTACTTTAAATTTATGTTAACAAGTGTATGTGTGTTCCTCACCCACTCCTATCCCCACCCTGCATCCTATCCCACCCCACTCATTCTCCCCTCCAGTCTGTTTCCTTCCCTCCTCACGTGTGCAATCCACTGGGTCCCCTCTAGGATGCCAGCACTAGTTAGTGTCTGGGCACTCATCAGGGCACAAGTGGCCCATCAGAGGGCAAACTGTAGAATACAGTGTCTCCCCCTCTCTTTTGTCTACTACTAGTATTAGTACTAGTCTAGTGCTCTCGCGGAGTGTTATGTTTCATGAGATCTTTTCTGTTCCATCTGCCTAGCACTTTTTACATGGGATTTGGAGATCTGAACTCAGATCTTTTGCTTGTGAGGCAAAGGCTTTTCACCCCTAAGCCATCCTCTCAGGCCTTAAGTCCATTTCTAATGGAGAGGGTATAGTCAGCTGGAGGCAACCCATGGGTGAAGAAAAAAAAAAAGCTTGCATTGGTTTCAACTCAGAGGCAGGAGTAGAACTGGAAGCTCAAGAGGCCAGGCTGATGTCTAGAAGGCAGGTAGCTATGCTGTCCATCAGGCCTTCCCTCCTTCTGACCTACTCGTGGTACTCCTGGTTAGGAGCAGTTATTATGCCAATGGAGCAGTGCAGCTTCTTGATGGCTGCCAGTGTTTCTATGCACAGATATCTCTCTCTCATTCTCTCTCTCTCTGTCTTTCCTTCCTCCCTCACTGCCTCTCTCCAAATATCTCAGCAGGACCAGTGCGCCCCATACTAGTTCAGGCCGTCTTGAATTTAGCAGTGTGAGGCTCAGCCCTGCAGGCTGAGACTGGACATCTGTCTGGTTTCCTCAGGGCCTGTGGTAACCTACAAAATGAATTGTTTCAGTTGCTGACAGTTTTACAATGATGTGCTTTCTACCCAGGTACGTGCCTCCCTGGGGCGGGGGGGGGGGGGGGGGGGCGCGACACGATGACGACCAAACTCAGAGGTGTGTTCTGTTCGGTTCAGTGTCCAGAGCACAGGAGGACTAATTCAACTCGCTCATTTTGAAAATGAGAAGACAGTCTAAGAAGTTACAGGATCCAGTCTCTCCTGAAGCAGATACGATCAGGCCCGGAAGAGACTTGCCATCTTAGAGTCTGACAGCTGCAGGCTGATTGATTGAATTCTCCTTCACACACTTCTGCTGGTTATAGAACTGGGGAGTCATTTAGAGTGGAAAAATGCCTTTGTCCTCCCTCCAGTGTGGGGAAAACAAGTTTGAAAAATTTGAAAGCTTTTCAAACTCTGCAATTGTTTTACTTCAAGGTTTTGACTTCAAATCTGATACCTGAGATGATTCGACTTTGCATCTGAACCCCCTCCCACTCTCCACATTGTGTTTGGCATCCCTGAGGTCGTCGGGGAGAGCTTTCCCAGCCGGGCTTTGCAGCTCCGGCTCTGAACAACAAAGCTGCTGGGGCCAGACGCTGCGACATGTACCCACTTCCTACTGCACGCGTGACAGCTTAGCACAGCTGCCCTCGGCTTTCCCATCTCAAGCGCATCTAAGCTCTGAGAGCAGTGGCTCCAAGTTCCTTTTTGTGCGGTTTTTGTTCTGAACGGTGAAATGCCTTTCCTCGCCAACACAAACTGGTTTCCCCCAGTGAATTTGCACTCCATCGTGCTACATTTTTCTCCTGTGCCATTTCTCCTAGAGGATACTTACTGGTCCCACTGAGATGTTTGGAGAGAGGAAGGAAGAGAGAGAGAGAGAGAGAGAGAGAGAGAGAGAGAGAGTTCTGTGGCTTTGAATTACTTCAAACTCTCTCTCTCGATAGTCATTTTACTTAGTAGTAGTTTGTTTTTGTTTTTGTTTTTTTTTTGAGACTGGGTCTCTCTGTATTTCCCAAACTGATCTTCCTGCATAATAAATAGGTTTTAGCAACTGGGACTTGGATCATACTTATTGTCTAAGAGTGATCGCACACAGAGCGCAGCACATGCATGGTCTTTGCACTGGACCTATTGGATCTAAGCTAAGGGTTCTCACCTTCTAGCTTGATGAGAGAAATTGTTCTGCCCGGGAGCATTGTTACTGCCACACTAGTGACACAAAGCTAGTGCAGCATCTACAAGGCTTCTGGAATTATTCATTCTCATTGCCTGGCTTACGGAACCTACTTTGCCTTTAATTCTTTGCCCTTTCAGACCTACTCTGGTAGTATAGGACAGGCTAGTTTTATTTTATTAAAAAGGTGCTTGCCAATCAAAGGAAAACTAGTGTCAAGCAATTTTAATTGTCAAGATGTATGAAAATCTCCTAGGAAAGTTATTCAAAATAGAGATACCGAAACACCAAGGCAAGATGCTCTGACCAGGCAGGGAGCAAAGGCGAAGGCAGAATGGGGTGAAAGCCTCAGTTTCAGAGCTCATTCTCATAAAGATGGTCCACAGGTCACACTTTGAGAAACACAAACTTAAGAGAGATACTAGAAAAGGAAATTTCCTTTTTTTTAAATTATTTTTTCCACTTTTATGAACATTCGGTATTTATCTCAACATCTTTCCCTTCCCTCTTCTCTCCTATCCTCTCCCTCCCTTTCACTATTCCCTCCCACTCCCTCCTATCCTTCTGTCTGTATGCTTCTATGAACCCCAGAGTTCACTCTGGCTTGTCCATTCCTGTGGGGGCTCAGGCCTCCGTGGTATATCAAGTTACTCCACTGGTATGTGCATTTCCCTTCACTCATCCAGCTTTAAACCTAAAGGTCTCCACTGTAAGTTCCCATTCTATGGGTATAATAACAGCTACGTACAGAGCAGACGTACTGTCTTTCTACCTATAGGTTTATTGGCTGTAGAAAAGGAAATTTCTTAATAGGCATTGGGTAAGATATTTGGAGGTCATAAGTTTAGCGGCGTCTAAGGGTAAAACAAATCCCACTGAACACATTAGAAGAAAGTTGTGTTTCACAATTAATAGTACATTGCTAAAGACTGATTTTCAAGGTAAATTTTGTGAGCATCGGAGAAAAAAAAAGATTCTGTTTTTCACAGAGACCATTTGACATGGATAGTTGTCAAAGTTTTGGGGTGAATTGCAATAGACCAATGAAGTTTGAAACAGCTTCGGTAGAGCAGAATAGTGAAAATTTCATATAATAAACAATCCAAAAGAATGTTTGACATGTAACTGATGAAATATCCAGCTTTGAAATTCCTCTCATTGACTGTCTTTTATATTTCCTTCATTATTATGATGTCTTATCATTGTCGTAGAAATGTGCAGTTTTATTGTCAAGTTTCAAAATAAAGTCATTTTGGAATGTGACTAAAATGTAATTACATGTGTACTTGCGGTTTACTCTATTTCTGATTTTAATAAAAATGTCTTTATTTTAAAAAAGAATGTTTGATATGCTTTCATATAGAAAATGGTATATTTTCTTTAATAAAATAAGTTATGTTATGTTTAAAGTCATTGAAAATGATTAGAATATGAACTTTTGAAAACTAACTTAAATAGGTTCTTTTGTTGAGTTGTAACATGAAAATCCTAAATTATTAGATAACACTGACATATTATAAAAACATTAACTTTCTTGCCTTTTAAAGAAAATTCCTTAAGAATTTTCACGTTGGATGACTAGTCTATTTGAAAGACTTAATTCAAATACTAGATTTATGCTGCTGAACATGTTCCTGCTTCCAAACACAGGCGTTTCCATTAATCATCTTCATTGAATCAAGATGCTGAAGTCATTTCCATCAGTTTGCTAGCATGACTTGAAATATTCTTCTCAGTAAATATATATGGTTTTGATGATTTACCATTTCCTTAATTTCTTTGGATGACATAATAGAGAGAGACCTTGGGGCCTCTCTAAAACTAAAATCTCTGAAACAACAGAGATGAAAAATAAACTGTTTAGAACTACTTAAAAATTATACAGAAATCACATTTCTTTTACTATTAATTATTAATATCTATCCAAGATGTCTTTGAATATCAATGTATATAGTTTTGTTTTTTCATCTAAATGTAAAATACTTAAGCAAAAACAATTTTAACTTGTCATTGTTAACTCTGGTTGTAACTTATATGCTGTATATACTTTACACTTTATATTTGACTTTATGCTTTATATACTTTATATTTTATGCTTTATACTTTAAATTTGGACTGTAAGTCAATATTGTCTTGGAAGTTGTGTCAATTCTAAAATTCCAACTAATTACTTTTGTGACCCTTTAAATGATATATTTCATGAAGCTCTTTCTTTGGATGTTTATAAGTTCTTTTGGAGAGGGAAAATATTAATACTCATTATGGAAAAGATTGTTTTTCCTATAACATAGTTCAAGTGAAAAATTCAGGTGAGTCATTTGCTGCTTTCGTGTGCTTGACCTGTTTGCTGCTACTTGGTACAAACTTTACAGCTGCTCTTGTTCTCATTCCACACTTGAGCACGGTTGATGTTTCACTTTCCCATATTGTGAGAGTCTAAACCTTAAATGATTTTATTTCTTTCTGGAAAAAATGTAAAACTCAGAGCGTCATACATATTAGGAAGGCATTCTACCACTGAGTTATAGTCTTAGTTTGAAATGACATAATGATAACCTATGAAATATTTTTCTGCTGTTCATGGTTTAAAAGAGTTAAATGTCCTCCTAATGTTTTGTCCTTTAGATACTGATGAAAGGTTCCCAGTCAGGATGGTAGATTGAGCTGTATGTTGCAGCACATTCTGTTCCCCACAGTCTCTAGAGATAATAGGTAATCGTTTCAAATATACACGCACACCCCAACCATATTATCACACACATACATAATGTCTCACACCTCCACATTATCACACATGCACACACTACATGCACATATTATGCATACACAATCGCTCTCTCATATGCATTATCACAATACAACTTATCATACATATGCATATTATCACAGCTACACTATCTCTCTCACACACCGTATATTATCATACATGCATACATAATATATGCACATCATTGTACATACAGGAACATGCACACAATCCCTGCCTAACATACTTTATTATATATATTATACTATTACTTGTATGCACATTATCACACATACACAGTTATGTACATAATCATCACACACAAGTGCATATTATTGCACATATGCAATTCCCTTCACAATCGTTCTCTCTTGTATAGACACCCTATATGTGCACATTATCACACATACAGAATCACACACATATAATCATCACACACAATCTCTCTCGCTCACACACAGAATCATACTGAAAAGTGGGAAAGTATAGCTAGGAAGGGTCATAAAAATGAGGAATTTACAAAAGGCAGATTTGACAACAGTCCTTTGAATGGGGTCCAAGAGAGGACCACAGATGTGGAGCTACCCTAAGAGTCCACTTTCAGAGATGGGGATAACAGCAGCAGGAAGGGGCCATGGGCATTTCTAAGGAGTGAAGTGCAGTAAGTCAGGCACATCGAGCTCTGCACAGTGGAAGCACCGAGCACAAAGACTGACCCTCGTGTAGCCATTGTTAGGTCGGTGGTGCTGGCTGCGCTGTCCAGGAGGAAGGAGGCGCAGTGTGCTGAAGACAAGCCCTCCACGTCCTTCGACTCACAGAACACGGCCTTCCTCACTCGAGTGATGTCCAGCTGTCCTGCAAGTGGGCTACACAACCAAAATAGTTTTTCCACTACCGGCATGTACACAAAACCAGGAATCTGCAAGTGACCGAAAGGCAACAGCAAGAAAAGAGAATCCTGAAGTCAACGAACAGACCTGATGGCTTAAGGAAGCCAATGCACAACAGCTTTGATAAAAGAAGATGCCCCCTGGAATAAAGGATTGGTCCATGTGATAAAGAAACTCTGGCGCTGGAGCAAAACAAAGTGTGCTAGGCACCAGGCATGCGCAGTAGTGCTCACCTGAAATCGCAGCACTTACAAGGTGGAGGCAGGAGGATCAGAAGTTCAAAAGACCCTAACTAAACAAACAAAATTAAATTAATAAGTAAAATAAAAACAAACATAAGAAAATGTGGTTTGGGGCTGGAGAGGTGGCTCGGGGGTTAAGCCTCTGCCTTGCAGGCGGAAGGTCCTGGGTTCTGATCCTAGACCCCACGTATAGACGCCGGGAGGAAGCGGGGGCGGCCTGCGTTTCCGGTCCTGGTAGGGCAGAGCCTGTGAATCCCGGGGCAGAGTAAACAAGAAGGAGGTGGAGGCAGTCCATGGTGGTTCCCGAATTCGTCCGTGGTTCTACACACACACACACACACACACACACACACGCACGCACACACACACACTCAATTGAATAAAGAAAATGTGGTTTAACACCTGCAATATGTGTGTGTATTCATACATCCATTCATCCATTTTTTTTCCAGGCAAGACTGGGTGCATTTAGGGTGATATGGCCATAGATAATTTTTCGATTGAAGTTTCGCTTGAGTTTTTTATCTGCTTTTCTCCTATAAATAATATAATTAATGGGGGTTAGTGAGATGCCTCAGTGGTAAAGTGCTTGTCATATAAGCATAAGGACCTGAATTCATATCCCAAGAATCCACATAAAAAGTTTGTCACAGCCAGAGCACATCTGTAATCAGAGTTTTGGGGGCAGGCACAAGCAGATTCCCCCAGCTCACTGTCTCAAAAAAAGGAGGTGGAAAGTAACAGTTGAAGCTAACTGACTTGATTCTCTGGTTTCCATATCCACACATGCTTATGGTCTCATATGCATGCATACACATGCATATGCATACACATACATATGTTATCACATATATGCATACACATATTCACACATTTTCATACATGCACATGTTCTCACATGTATGTACACACATTCACATACATATGTGCACACACATGCACTTGTGCATGCACAAGCATACATTCACACATGTACACTCATATACACACAATACACAATTTTAATGGATATCACAGCTGTGAAACTTTAACATGTACCAGGAAGGGCTGGCGAGATGGCTTAGGAGTTACAACTCTACCTTGAAAGCAGAAGATCCTGAGATTGGATCCCAGGTCCCATGTAAAAATGCCAGGCATAAACCGTGGCAGTCTGCATTTCCGGTCTTGGTGGATGGAGCCTGAGAAATCACATGGTGAAGAAAAAAGTGGTAGAAGCAATCCAGGACGATTCTCAAAGTCACCTTTGGTCCACCACAGGGACATACAGTGCAGTCAGTGCCCTCTGATATACACACACATACACATGCACAGACACACACATATACAAAATAAATTAATTTTAAAAAGTACCAGTAAGTGTGCTAAATACTTTTTCTACATATTATTCAATCATCACAGTAACTATATAGTATAGAAACATCTCCATCCACATTTACAAACTAAGCCTTTAAGGGGGTGGCACAGCTCATACTAGAGCCCATGTCTCTCCAGAAACAAAACGGTCTCTAAATATCCCTGATGAAAAGTGATTGTGAAATCTGCATGTTCAAAATAAGAAATTCTTTTGCTTTTGTAAATACATAGAACATCTCACAGATCACCAAGTGTACACAGAACTGCCTACAGTTTTGTCTATCGACTTCGCAGCTTAAAGAAGTCTTCAGGTCACAGAATGTAATGAACCCGAGAAAAATGTTTTCATAGGGCCCCTGCATACCTCCTTTTATCATTAGGCTCATAAGCATGCATATCTGTCTGCAGCATCAAAGCTTGACTTCAAACTGGTTTATCTTCGAAGATCCAACTAATCAGAAAAGAAAGGCACCTTTTAGGACAAATGCCTGGCTTTGTTTTGCTGTGGCCTAATTTCTTTAAGTACTATCTGAACATAAGTCTGCTTTAAAGATTAGACACCTGATACACTAACAATTGTTGAAGGATAAGACAAACGTTGCTATCAGATAATGAGGTACATAGGTGACTGAGCCAATACAATTGGGCGCTGAATAGACTGGGACATAGCAATCACCAGTAGTTTTAGCTCTTGTTAGTAAGCCCATCTCCTTGCTGCTCAGATGGGAAGTGGGAAGAGCTATCCTAAGCAGGCAGATCTCCCACAGGAACAAATGGGGTTGCCTAGGGCAACCCAGAACCCCAAGAACTTGGTGGCCTCTATTAACATAGCAGCAACTCTGAGCATGTTACACCATTATTCAGATTTTTCTGAGTCTTTTTTGTTGTTGTTAGCGCCCACATTCTTCTAAGGATCTCTACTTCTTCATCACTGAAAATAGGTAAAAAAGATAAAACTACCTGACTGTGGTTTGAGACACATCACCGCTGTACTTGTATTGAGATCAACAGAATTCTTCTGTTCAACATCATATTCTGTTCCTCAGAAGTTCATTGCTAGTAAAATGATGACTCCTGATAACAACAATGCAAAATAAAACCACTTCCCTGGGCCATGCCTTGCTACGTGTTCCCTTTTTTGGAAGAGGCCTTTTGAGAGTAAGGAACTTCTGCTTATATGTTGAGCACAAGGGGCTGAGCTGAGGACGGTGGAACTAGTCTGAATAAGAAAATAGGAAGAATATTTTGCTTAGTTGAGAAAGGATGGATCATGGAAATGAGGAGAGGAAAAGAGAGATGAGTCACAGGGAAAGCAAAGTCCATGTCCCAAAATTCTTAGCTGTCTTTGGAGACCAGAGGATGCCACGATTCCTGTTGAGTCTTGGTGCAAGGCTGACGCCTGGTCTCTGACACCTTTAGAACAATCTACTCTGCCCACACTTGCTGCTGATTAGTAGGTTGCAGTGAAAATGAAGGGCAATTGCTGGTTCTCTGTTCTGCCTGTTGCAACACAGCATAGGAACAAGGAGGCATCCGAGTTAGAAGAAGCAGGAAATGGACCTAGAAAAGATCTTGAGCAAACGAACTGCTTTCTCCTTCCCTGATCTGCTAGGAACATTGTTTTTCCTACAGAATTTCAGCCAGTATTTGGAACTAACTTCATTCTTATTTAAGGAGTGTAGGGATACACTTATATAACCTTAGCTTATACCTTTCCAGATCATACTGACACTTATAATTAATTCTCTGTGTTTCCTTAGTAGATCAGATTTCACCAAACATCTTCACATGTCCATAAATCCAGTGTTTTCTATGGATTTCACTGACCCAAAAGAAAGACGTGACCCTCGGATCAGGCGGTGGTGGCAGCGAGCTGTGGGCAGCTATGGCTAAAATTAAAGCAAAAAAGAAAGATGGGCTTTGACTTGAAGGTGGAACTGTCCCAGATGTGTGTTGCTAGAACGACAGGTATGTAGGGGTGTCCAAGCTGTCCAAAATCCGAGTTTTCTACAAATCCATCATCCGTATCCTCATTAGGCAGACTCAGGAAGAAAACCTCAAGAAATTCTACAAGGCGAGAAATACAAGGCCTGGGAACTGTGACCCAAGGAGACAAGAGCCACGTGTTGTTGGCTTACCAAACAGGAGGACCCAGAAGCAGCTGTGGGCCCCCCTGTGCAAATACCAGGCAGGAGGTGACCACCGCCATGAAACACTAAACAGGCAAAGCAAACAACAAACAAAGGAAATGTGTGGCGGATGGCAGAAAGAACAAAAAAGCAAAAGTTGTTGAAAAGAATCATGGCTTAGAAGATGAGAGAGAAGAAAACAGGAAAAAGAAGAAAGGCAGCTGGTGGGCAGAGGGGGAGGGGGAAGGGTGTGTTATTTGCTATGTTGAGTGGCACAGGCTGCCTCTCCCATAACATTCTATCCAAACAGAAGCGCTATAATAGCCACACAGGACGAAGAGAGCTGGCTGGATATCTTGCATACTCTTCAACCAGAAAACCGTGCATTTCTCCCCATGAGAACTGAGAGCTCAAAGCTGGGGGTGGGGGGGGGGGAAGAGGGGGGATGGAGTGAGGAGAAGAGGCAGCTTCATTCTACAAAGGGTGAGGTTTTCCTGCTTGTCAAACAGCTCAAGTCAGGTACAGAAAATTCTTTCATTAGGAGAAACATCGACGATTGAAATACATCTCATAGACTTGCTCTATCTTTTGCATAAAGCTATTTCATGATGATTGACAACGGAGAATCATGGGTGTTTTTATTTGTGTGCACACAAAGGTGTATGTGCATGTGTGGGTGTGTGCATGCCTGCAATATGTGTGTGTAGGGAGGGGGTCAGCTTTCTCAATTACTGCAGATGAACTAGAAACTAACATCTGGACAGAGGGAGATACAGGGTTACTGCAGAAACTGGAGTCTAGAATCTCAATAATTTAGATTCTCAATCATTCTCAAATCAAAGCAACGATTTGGAAGAGAACGAGGGAGTATTGTAGGATAGCAGAGCAAGCTACTAAGAACTCTTCTCATGCAATCTAGGTTTCCATCTCTTCCCAGTGTCACTGAATACCTTTTGTCCCACAGTAAGGCGAATGACCATGTTGTGGATGTCTGTAGTTTTATCTGGCTTTTGTTGTTGTTGTTACTGGAAAGGATTTTGCTTTGTTTTGTTTTAGTGCCTAGACATAATAATCATATTACCACACAGGCTGCTTTTGAAGATCGAATGCGTACTCTCTGTGTCTCCTGAGAACTGTCAGAAAGCCAAGTCAGGAGCCCAGAGTGTGCCGGGAAACCTCCACAGACTTCTGCCACCACCCCTAGAGAAACAGGTCGGGCCAGGGCTGGAGAGCGGTTGTGTGTAACATGCAGCTGCCTTCAGCCCCAGCAGCTGCGACTACAGGGCCAGTCCTTACTTTAGGGAAAGAAAAACCTCATACGGTTTTTGGTTCAGATTTTTTTTCCCTGTAACCAGATGTCACAGCTTCAGTTGCTTTTTGCTGATAGCATCTGCCGCTTGCTATTGGGTGCTCTAGGTGGGGTTTTCCACTTTGAGCATGCTGGACAGAATGAAGTATCATTTTTTTTTTCTCTTTGTTGGCAATTAAAACAGAAGAAAAAGATTTCTTATCTGTGTGCTTGGTTGATAAAATGGTTATGTTCGCAGAGCTTTTTGGACTCTTCTGTGTACTGGAAAAACAAATAATCTAGTGTCTTAAATGGTTCCCTGGGCATTAAAGAAGGGTCATAATTGTGATGATGATTATGTCTTCTACAAAAGGACAGAAATTTTTTCAGAAATTTTTGAAAAACAGATAGCTGAATGTTCCCCCCCTCCCCCCCGCCCCAGGACGAGTACCTAATTAATTCTGTTCTGCCAACAGCTGAGCCTAATCTTTTCCTTTTTTTTTTTTTTAATTAGAAGTCAATTTTGCTTTTCTAAAAAAAAAAAGTGAAACAGATGTATATACAAGGACATGACTTCAGTAAATGAATCCATCATATCAGAAACAGTTCAATGTATATGGCATCTTTCATGCATGCCATATCCGTTCTAGAAGTCATGTAAACAAAGGTTTGTTTGATTTGGCTGGAAATTTGTTTTTAGCAGATTGGATGAAGTAAGGCATCCGCTCCCTAGCGAGTGGACTGTTTATGTCCACTTTTCCTAGGTAGTGCTTTTCATTTGACTCACATAAGGACAATTGAAAGTGATCTGGGAAGAGCTTTTGTATTTTATAATTAGATTCATATGATTCTGTTTTCAGTCCTGGGGATTGAGGTTGGGGCCTCATTCATGCTAGGCTGATGCTCTACCACTAACTATATTCCCAGGTTCTTTCATTGTTAAAACTTTTAAGACAAGTGTCTCACTAGGATGTCTCAGCTGGTCTTAAATGCACTCTGTTGCCCAAGTAGACCTGGAACAGCTGATCTTCATCTTCCCAAGAAGCTTGGATTATGACAGGACTGTATTACCAGGCCTGGTTGAATTAGTATTTGACTATGAAACTTATGTATCAATTTTTTCCTTCAAAGGCAAATCATAATTTTATTTCAATGCTTTTGAAATTCTAGGAATTACAAGACTTTGTGCAAATCTGATGTAGATTAAAAATCATCTCATAACCTGTTTCATACATGGAGGGTAGGTTGGCAATTATAAAACCACTTGCTTACGTCACTTGCTGTGACAGTGGCATTTGTAAATGCCACTAAGGTTGCTAGAATCTCAGTTATTCAGTACTATTTTCACGGATCTTTGAAGCTTCATAAAATACACCAATTTCAGTCTCTTAACCATAGCAAAGATTTCTGACAGGGAAAATCACGGTATGGCATCCTAAACAACGTGTGCACGTATATTTGAGAGTGTGTGTGTGTATGCATGTGTGGGTGCGTGTGCTGTGTATGTGCCTGCATGAGTAAGTGGACATGCATCTGTGCCAATCTGTGCACAGAGGCCAGAGTAAGGCATTAAGTATCTGGCTGTAGTTCTCTGCCTTACTTCCCTGAACAATGATCTCTCTCTGACCCTGGAACACCATGTTTTTTAGCCAACAAATTCCTGTCTCTATTTGCCTCTCCCACCTTCCCACTCCTGCGCTTGGGTTACAAGTAGATGGGGGCCATGCCTGGCTTCTTCTGTGAGTGCCAAGGATCTGAATTCAGATCTTCATGTTTGTAAAACAAGTGCTTTTATCTAATGATCCATCCTCCAGCCTTGTAAAAGCATTTTACAGAAACCTCTAATCACTGTACAAAAGTTGGCTTATCAGTATTTCCATGATTTTGATCAAATCTGATACAGACTAAGAATCATCTCATAATGTATTTCACACTTGGAGGGGAAGGACCTCCAGAGTTTCCACACTTCCCTGAGAGACCACTGAGGGTGAAAGCTAGACAGGGGTGGAGGAGAAAATGGAGTTACTTTCCTCAATATATTGGCTGATATATCACTAATGCTCCAACAAAGACACACACCATTAAAAGTAACCCAGATTAAACTCTGTGTGCCACACACATGGAAAGATGTGGAATTAGGAGGGAGACTGATAGGAAAGAAGAAGGTGAAGTGGGAAATGGAGGGGGGACAGGATTGGGCAATAAGCAGTAAAAGGTGACATAATTTCATTGTAGTCATATTAAAAACCGTAAATTAATAAACGTAAATCTAAAAAATTTCTTTATACAAGAATGAGAAAAATGATAGTAACTCTTATAAACATGGTAAACATTACAGTAAGAAAAATGTTCTCTGGAAATTAATGGATATCTGTGGACTATTGATCTACAACATGGTAGAGAAGTGGCTAGTATCTGACCAGGGAGGATTTTACTAAGCAGGTAGGGGCCTGTATAGGCTCTGAAGACAAGAATTTACCAAGCTGTTCACAAGCCTTCTCTTTTTCTGGCTCACTCTCTTACTATTCTACCAAAGTATAAATTGACTGGATCTTTGCAGGGTAGCGGAGGTCAAAGCTGGGGGTACCGTCTAGTGTCCTTGAACAGTGACAAACAGTCCTGAGGCTTCGGCATTGAGTTCAAGGCTGATGCTCAGCTAGTTCCTTTCTGTAAATGCGGCTGATCTCTAGATTAAAAGTAAAGTGTATTAAGCTGCTATTAAATGATGCAAGAGGAGACTTGCAAGGGTCGTCCTTTCTAGTTTCTAAATAAAAATGGTAAAAGCAAAAAAAGTAAGAAAAACATCAAAAGCTCACTAACAGCCACCTGAGACGAGAGGTAAGATAATCTCGCATATATACTTTAAAAAATGGTGAGTAAGGGAAGACAACAGAAGGTTCTGGTGTCAAAGGAAGCAAACATGATTCCCCACCTGTTGTCCAAGA
This sequence comes from Typhlomys cinereus, assembly GCA_023101885.1. Lineage (NCBI taxonomy): Eukaryota > Metazoa > Chordata > Mammalia > Rodentia > Platacanthomyidae > Typhlomys > Typhlomys cinereus. The sequence goes on along the minus strand of JALPQD010000300.1, from coordinate 191,115 downwards.
CCAAACGCATCATGTAGAGGGGAGATAGAGGTTCTAGAAAAACCTGTGAAGTCTCTCTGATATATTCCTTGCCAGGAAGCTGAGGCTGAGCAAAGCTTAGGAAGCTGAAGAGAAATCCTCCGCAGGGAGATCCTCTACACCACACGGGACAGATCCAGAAGGTGAAAGGGATCAAAGTACAACTCTGGGCACTGAACGCAGTCAGTCCAGGTCTCCTGCCAGGAGAGGTCTGCCCTCCAGCCGCGCACGCAGCCCCCAGGCACCGTGTGGGAAAACACATCCAAAGCAGTGCACAGAACTCACATCCCCAGTTCTGTTCTGGATTAGAGCTTGTAGCCCTGTGGGTCTTCTGTCTTGCTAGATCTATAGCAACGGTGTGATTCCTGCAAATCAGGTCCCTGGGAGCTTGAGAACAAGGGGAAACAGACACTTGGCTTTTGGAAGCCATCCCTGTCAGAATGACGGACGCTCACACATTCTGACTAAGTTTCTGAACCATTAGGTCCAAGGTTTCTCTGAGAATTCTGACAGGAAAGCAAATCATTTTCCCAGGAAGAAGGAAATGCAGTTTAGGCTCAGATTTTTCCACAGTAAAATCCAGTGCCAGAACTTTAAAATCCTGGGCTGGGGAAGTGGTTCAGTGGGTAAAGGAGGCCTATGTACAGACCTGACAACGGGACTTCAGTCTCCCGGGCCCACATGATGGGCAGGGAGAATTAACTTCTTGTGGGGCTATGAAGCCATGGGAACGCTTTGTTCAAGAGAATTTGGTTTGGATTGAGGATCAGGTTCCTCTTAAAAGAGCAGATGAACGACATCTAGAACTCAATGGCTAAAGGCAGAATAGGGTAGCTCAGAAGATTTGTCTAGGACTCGTGCATTAAAGGGAAGTCTTTCATACTAAAAAGAGGGAGGCATTCCTTTGAGGGTTGAACCCCAACTAGTTAAAGTGAGGGATTCCTCAGGAGTTGCGCCCTGGAATAGGCAGAAGACTAGGAACTTATGGAAAGTGATTTCTCAGGATCAAGAACAACTTGGCCTGGAACTAAAAGTTGAGACAAATGAGTCCAGTCTCCAGCTCAGGAGAATGACAAGCACAGGGTGACATCATGAGCGTTTGGCTTCTTGAGTAACTTCCAATTCATCTGCACTGAGAGCTTTGCTTTCAGTCTCCTGAAACAGCCCAGGCTGGGGGTGTCTGCAAGGATCTTGGGATGTACTCTTCATGAACCTTGTTTTTAGACATCAGGGGCACGGTGATGTTAATTGTGGAGAAACCCTGCTGTCCAGAAAAGCACTTATCCTCAAATTCCTTAAATGCAATGAGTTTAGAATCTCTTTTCTTTATAATGGCCTGCAGCCACAAGTCAGGAAATACTGCCATGTACTGATATAAGACAGTCGTCTTTATACAAATATCCAATAAGGCCATCTTCAGAGAGTGTACATAAAATGATAATTAAGGGGGCAGAGAAAGGCGCCATTGAAAGGAAGTCTTACTCCTAAAAACAGGCTCCTTGCTATTGAAATAGCCTAAAGTCTTTTTTTTTCTTTCTCTTGCAGCAGAGCTAGATCCCTGTCCCAGTCCAAGCACTTTTTGATGTCAAGTTGCTGCATGCTGGGTTGACTGAAAAGTTGAATATATATAGTGTGTGTGTAGGGGGGGGAGACATGCCATTCCAAAGCCCTTTGTTAGTGCTTCTGAGGGTCCCAGCGTTCCTCCTGCTTATGTGCTTGATTGAATGTTTTTAGTTACCTAGAACAACTGACTTGGTTTCTTCCTAGTATTAAGAATCAAACAAGAAAAAAGAATGAAATGGAATGTTTCCCAACTCACTAATTCCTACTCACAAGTCAATCGCTAGGCCTTGGGTCCTTTGGGACCTGAACTTGGCTGGTCAGCACCTCAATGCCTGGGGAGAAGTCTTCTGACAAATGGCCTGGAGTCCAAAGGGCGGCAAAGGGAAGGTGAGTTCAGCAAACATTTCAATATGAAAGAATTTTTTTGTGTGGTTAGGTTTTTGTTATAGTGAGTCCTTCTTAGGGGGTAAATGCACCAAAACGCTCTCAGTCCCACATTCAGGAAGTAACAAGCTTACAGTTTACAGGTGAGGAAATGAAGTAAATCTGCAAGATGGTTGATCCAGGTAAAGCTCATTTTGTATCAATGCTTTAGTCAATTTAGTGCATATATACTACAAAGGTTACTCAATGTGTCAAATTACTAAATTAATGAAAGAATTAAAATTCAATCTTAAAAAAGCCAGGAGCAATGTAATTCTGATTAAATACACTTTTATGAAAGTACAAACCTAGGAAAAATAAGAAACAAAAGAGAAAAACCATCTTATTTCTGTTCCATAAATGAAAGATGATGGAAGACAGAATGGACTCTGTCTAATGGAGCTTATATTGCTGAATATAATTTTTTCAAAAAAAAAAAAAACCAAATTGTTTTAACTGAAAGCCAGAACAAGAGAAAGAATGAGAATTCTTTAGAGACCATTTACAGCAAGTCATTTTAACCAAAATGAACAAGAGTAGGAAGGAGGATGTTCTAGGTACCTTTTCCACCAACCTCCAAAGGTGCTATTTCAAGACAGGCAACCAGTATAGGGGCTGGGACAGGAGTGGGGACACAGCCCATGAATTCCAAGAGACATGAGAACCTGTCCTGACCTTGTGTAATGAAGCTGCGGCTTGAGCAAGCCCCCTAATTGCCCTGAGAGAGAATTCTATTCCATAGCTTTGAAGAAATCAGGTAATATGTATAGCATGTTCTATAACACAACCTCAATCAATTATTAATATTTATCTGGAAATTGAAAAAAAGGAATGAGCCAGAAAGTTGAGAAAGTAGTATTAAAAGTCAACAGAATAATTTCATGATGCTTTAGTTAATCTGAACACCATTATTATTAATTTTGTCAAAATTTTGACAAAAAATAGTCTCCTTAAATATCTATATTCACTAGCAAAACATTTTGTTCCCATTAGTGTGTCTTACATCTTAGCTGACAAAAATATTCATTGATAAACATTGGGCAGATCTCATTTTTTTAAACAACATGATCTCCTTTCTTTTCTACCTTATTGAAGCAAATGTTATATTTTCTAATTAGATACTGTGGCAAATGATTTATCCTAAAAGTTCATGTCCAGTCAGGTGATTTAGGGTCTGCCTTCATTCAAGTTGGAATAAAAGCTGTAAACTTAGAAAATCTTGGTGACCGTAGCAGAGTATTTAGACTTTCTTTAAAGCTATCATTCTAAGCTGCATGATCCTTACCAAATTGGGCAAATTTTGATTCATTAGGAAAGCAAAGATTCTCTAGTGATCAGTCAGGAATCATATGCCTTCCTTTGACTCCAGCAGCAAAATCTTTTTTTTTTTATTATTTATTATTTATTCAATTGTGCGTGTATGCGTGTGTGCACGTGTGTATATGTATGTATTTTACACAGACGAATTCGGGAACCACCATGGACGCCTCCACCTCCTTGTTTACTCTGCTCAGGGACTCACAGGCTCCGCCCACCAGGACCAGAAGAACAGCCCCCCCAGCCCCCTCCAGGCCCCCCCAAAGCCCCCCCCCCCCCCCCCCCCCGCTTCCGCCAGCTTCTATACGTGGGGTCTAGGATCTGAACTCAGGACCTTCCGCCTGCAAGGCAGAGGCTTAACCCCTGAGCCACCTCTCCAGCCCCCTCCAGCAGCAAAATCTTAATGTGACAGTGGCCTTACAATGGCTGGAATCACCATCTCTCTCATGTCTCTGGTGGGGAGCATTTGAAGGACTTTTAATTACTAATAAAATTCACTAAATTTGGTTGATTTCTTTGGTAATTATAACTATTAAAAAGATAAGAGGCTTGAGTTACATATTGTAGTGCTACTCCCAGCATTTTGGAGTGAGGGAGATGCGGTAGTGGTAAGACCAGATTGGGGTACAAAGTGCGACCCTGTCTTTAAAACAAAATGCTGAGGAGAAAGTGTTTGGCTAGTGTGAAAACTTCTAGAAAAAATTTGTTATGATATGGATACATTCAGTATAAAAAATAGCATGCATTCACATCAAATGTGAACATGCAATTATGCATACTTCATTGAGGTGGGGTGGTATGTGGATAAGGAGCGAATTTAGAATTGAAAACCTGGCTTTTAATCCTGGATATGAAACTTTGAATAAGTCATGCCTCTGAGGCTTGACTCTCACTGTGGAAAGAGAAGGACCCTTGAAGTATCTTTCCCATCAAAAGATTAGATGTACAATATGTTGAATATTATCGTGGCTATATATATTTGATAACTCCATAATGACAAATAATAGAAATCAAAAATCAGATATTTTTGTTCTGCTACAACAGAAATTTAATTATTTTTCAGTTCTTTATCTTGCTATCTAGTCATTATATAAATGTTGCTTTAATTCTCATGTCTTTAACCTTTCTAAATGGAATAATAAATTACCTACTATTTTTGGCACATTTTAAGAAAATAGTAGTGGCAGGACCAGGAGTTATTAGACATGACTGTTAAGAAATTTTCTGTTTACAAATAAATGTGCAGAATAGCTCAGTTAGTAAAGGCGCTTGTCACCAAACCTTGACAACCCTCCTTTGATCCCAAGATCCACATGACAGAAGGATGAAGTGGTTCTCACAATGACCTTCATGCATGTACCATATACGTATGCACATGATAAATAAATGTAATAAAAATTTAGGAAAAGAAGAGAAGTGCATGTTTTATGACACAAACACAAGGTCATTTTCTGCAGGATTGTCAACAACAGAAAACATTTAGAAAACCATGCAAATTGCTGAGTAAGTTAGACTAGTCCTGTCTCCACTTTCTGAGTGCGAGGTTTACAGGATGCACTACCATGCCTTGTGCAATGTAAGCATCAGTTACTGTCATGGGTGGGGATGGGGAAGATCAGTGAGTGGCAGACAAGGCCTCTCTCTCCATTTTATTCTGATGCCTTTAGAACTGGGATGTAACTTCTCTTTATTAAAACGTAAAAGTGTTTAAATGCTTTTAAGAAAGGGGGTAAATGTTTTAAAATATATTATAATTTAAAATTATGAATCAGATTGTTTTATTCTAACACCAACTAGAAGTCAATTTACATTAAGAGGGATTACTTGTTCATTTGTGGAGGGAGAGGTAGGCAAAGAAGGAACTGACTGTGTATTAGGGCACTATATATATAATATATATATTATACACACACACACACACACACACACACACACACACACACACACACACACACATATATATATATCCATCCTAAGAGACCAAAGGTTGAAAGAGTTACCTGAAGAGAGGATTTAAAATGGAGGCTGCATTAGGGAACAGGATAACAGGGAGGAGAACTATGACCCGGCAGGGAAGGGGGACAAGGACTCCTTGCTGTCTGCTCTGCTTTTCTGCCTGCGTCCCTGAGCAGCTCTCGGGGGTGGCCTCACCAGGTCTACAGCCTAGACGGTGGACTATTGAGCATGGGTGGAAACTGCTCTAAAGCGGGGTGCCTGACAACGTGATGCTGTTAGGTTTGCCGCCACCCAAGTTTAGAAGAAGAAAGGAAATGAAGATCGAAGGTGTGGATGAGCACCCAGAGATGTCTGCTTGACAGCATGACCGTCTCCCTATCATGAATTCACAGCCAGAAAATGGAGATGGCTGTTAAGGTTTATGCTCAAGTGTTAAAGAATAGGGAGCCTTTGGGAGCGCCTCACAGAGAATGTGAGTTACGAACCAGTGTAGAAACAAGATGATAAATGAGGTGGGGATGGCATGTGTAGTGAGGCTGAATCTTTTAGAAGACAAATAATGACAAGATTGTTTCAAAGTTGCTTCCTTAATGGTGAATTTGATCACCAATGTATTTATCAACAAAGAACTGTGCTAATCTTAAAATGGTAACATAGTGTAAGCTGCTTCTACCACACAAAAACTAAAAACAACAGTTATGTCTAGAATTCCTTTAACTGAACTAGATTTGGGGGGAGCACGGGGTCTCACGTACTTCAGGCTAGCCTCAACTTGCTATGCAGCCCAGTGATCTTGAGCTTCTGATCCACTTGCTTCTACCTCCCATGTGCTGAGATATAGGCATGTACTGCCACACCCGGCTTTAGACCACAATTTTCTAAGATGAAGTACATTACTAATGGTGGGTATGGTCACCTCTAAGCATCCTTCTTTTCTCATCTTTGATAAACAACCGTTGCCAGAAATATGAATCATCTCAGACTTAATTGAGTTCTTCTCATGACAACACAAGGCTCAAATCTTTACCAAGTCAATTGGCATCAAATTCTACTACATGCTGCAATGGAATCTCTGTAAGAAAATAAATAAAAAGAAAAATGCATCCTTGGTGTGCCTTAAGTTTCCAGCTATGTACTACTTTATGAAGCAGAATAACTCAGAAATTTTTAAATTATAAAATTTGAAAAATAGCTAAAATATAAAATAGTATCATCTCCTGACAGGCCTATTCCTCTTCTATTTGAATTTTGGACTTAGGAACATGATTATTGGTGTGGGGGCATGAAGTGATTTAGAAGAGGGGTTTCGACTCTGTACTGTTGATCTTTTAGCCTGGTAATTCTGTGCAGTGAGTGTTGCCCTGGGTACTGTAGGAATTTCAATAGCATCCTTGGGCACTACTGGCTAGATGCCATTCATATCTTACAGCTGGCACCAAAAAATTAAAAAAAAATCCCCAACACATGTCACCAGGTCATCAAATTTGTCTCTTCCCTTTGAGAACTAGTGACTTAGACGCTGGACCACTTCTTTTTCTCTGTGGTAGGCATAGGGGTAGCACACTTCTCTCTCATTCACCAGAAATGAATAGCAGCTAAGGAAGTAACTGAGCAAAAGCACTTGTCAATCAACTGGATGTGATTCCTCCTTCTGACCCTCAACCCCAGTGCAAAGTATTTCCTACAGCATGTTCACATAGGAACTGAGACTTTCTGCTTTCTCAGACCTCCCACACAAGAGAGGAAAAAAATGCCCAAAGCAAATTCATCTTCTCTACACACACGCATCAGTCATGAAATTATCCCTTGCTGTGAAGTTTTTCCCAGAAGCTACAACAACCTCTGCTGTGGAACGAATCACTCGGATTAGTGCGGAGGGAAGAACTCACTGTTTGCCGGGTTGGTTTTGCGGAATCTCGTCAGATCAACGTTGGGTGGTCTGTTGGGTTTAGGTGGAGGTGGGCCCAAGATGGACAGGGGAGGCAGTGCCTTCTGTTTCGGGGTTGCTGAGTTCTTGTCTCCCCTTTCCTTCTCTTGACTTTGGCCCCACGGTGGCCCCGCGGTCAGTCTGGAAGGGGTCTTAGGGAACTTGGCTGATGCTTCCTGATGCGTTTTGCTGAGGAAGATGTTCTTCGTAGCATCTATCATCTTGTCTTCTTTTTTCTCTTCGAAGTTTCTGGCAAGGCCTGGGCTCCCTCTGCTTCCAGCGGGTTTGAGGACCACTCCGGCAAAAGGCGAAGAGGGGGTCTCCTCTCCGTGGTCCTTATTCTCTGCGTCTTCCCGCGCTGGTTTCAAAGGGCCACTCTTGGACTTGGCCCCCAGCGACCCCGGGGGTCCTTTCTGTGCAGACACGTTCTTCAGGACGGGGGTCTCGTCTTCCTGGGACTCCTCCAAGCTCAGGGACGCCTTCTGGCCAAAGGCGTGCCTGGGGAAGCGGGGCTTGGGCTCGGAGTCCTGCGGAGCTGGCATGAACTTGCCCTTAGCCCCTGCCAGCTTCGGGAACGTTGGCCTCGGGTCATTTTCCGGGGCGGGTGGGGCAGCACCTGGCTTGGGACCTGGGGTCTTTAAGTCAGAGTCTTGGGGCGCATGGTGAAGCGATGGCTTATTACCAGAAGGCCGCGGAAACGCAGGCTTGGCATCCTCTTTGGGCAAGTTGGGGGGCTTGGGATTTGCAGGTTTCAGAAATCCTGCTCTGACCTCGGGGTCTCTGCCAGCTGAGTTGGGCAAGGTTCCAAATCTTTGGCTCACTCCGCTGGCTTCAGAAACGGGGGCTTCGGTTCCTTCTCAGGTTTTTCCTCCAAGGCGGGCTTCACGGCCAAAGGTGGCTTCGGGGTTCCAAACTTGGGCGCGTTGCCCGGTCCTGATGGCGGGGCGGCATTTCCTTGGTTGTCGAATAAGCTCTTTTTCGCTTGAATTCCTGAAGGTGAGTTTTGCCCTGCGGCTTTGAAGGGCCGACTGCTGCCCGAGACCTCCTCTGTCGGGTTACCCCCTGTGTTGAACTTGGCCATGAGGGACTTCACATCTGTTTTTCCATCCTGCAAGCACAGGGAACAAAAACCAGCTGAGTGCCAGAATTCTTGCAGTTTAAAGCACTACACCTCCAAGGGCTTCCTCTTGAGGCCCGCGGGGCTGCTGATTGGCTAGCAAGCTATTGTAACATTTAAGTTCCTTTGTGGCAAAACAAGTTGTCAGAGCTTCACGAGAAGGCAGGGCTGCAGTTCTGCACATACCTTGTGGTTCACCTTGCAATGACTTGCTCAATTTTGCCCAAGGAAGAACGCAGCTTTATCTAGTGGCCCTCGCCACCCATCTCTCTAGCTATCTTGATATGTATCTAGTACTTGCTTTGTTTGAAAGCCCGTGGGAGTGACTAACAATTTCTCCCATATTTTAAAGGGAACCAAATCTAGAAAATGAAAGTAGGCTCATCTGTAAATTTAGGCGACGTTCTTTGATACTGAAGAGCCATGTTTAGCATCCCTGTGGTGGGCAAGCGCTTTCTCCTTCCCATCCACATTTAAGGTCTGTTTAAGGGAGAGGCAGCAAAACATCTTGGCACTTTTCAAAAATAAAAGAGTGGGACATGCTAGTTATTTGTGAATATTTATTAATTTATATATTTATAAATATTTGTGACTTTTAAAATAATAGAGTCATATGCTAATTACTTATAAATATAAATAAATAAATTATAAAACTTATAAGAACTACTGGCTTGACCACATGCAGACTAACAGGCTGTGGTGTGGGAGTACAAAGAGATGGAGAAAGAACAGGACTGGCTAGGACATCTCATCTTCAGATCTCTTTCTCTCAATCTTAACTCTTCTTTTTTTTATTATATTATTTCCGCTCATACAAACTTAACAGGTACACCAGTCCCCTCCCTCCTTCTACCTCCCCCTGACCCCCCTGCTCCCTCCTCTCCTTTCCCTTCCCTCTTCATCCCCCAGTATCCCCCCCCCCAATCCCGGGAGCATCCTTTAATATCCCGGAGCATCCTTTAATGTGCATGCCAAACTCTCCTCTGGGTCTTCCTCTCCAATGAGGTGCAAGGACCAAGCAGCATTTCCCAGAACCCTTTCCTGTGTTCCCCTTAATCTTAGGAACACTACTATGACTGTCAGTCCCTAGCCTCCAAGGATCCTAGTGCTTTTAGTCCATGCTAGACTTTGTGGGGTCAATAATGTGTTGGACATAGCGCAGGGCATGCAAAATCCTATTATGATTGCTTCGGCCCTAACTTGTGTGGAGTATCTTGCATATCATTACTCTTCCCATCCTTGTGCTCTTACAATTCAATCTCGACTCTTCTATAATGATTGCTGCCCATCCTCTGAAGCTCTGCTCTTCCTGCTAGAATTACAAAATCACTTAGCAAACAGCAGGTAGTCACTGTTCTCAGTGAATTCAATTCAGTTTCATCTGGGAGAATGATGGTGTATTTTTGTTGTTGTTGTTGTTGTTCCTTTCCAAAGCAAGAAGCTGATATTCTCTAATATTTGAAATATTAGAAATTTTAGGGCTTTAAAAAATATCACTGAAGCAGGACTGGGGATGTAACTCAGTTGGCAGCGTGCCTGCTTATAACATGCAGACAGCCTTGAGTCAAAGTACTAGTACTGCATAGATTGAGTATGGGGGTACATACCTATAACTTCAGTTCTCTGGAGATGGAGGTGGGAGGATATAAATTCAAAGTCATTTTTAGTTATTTAGTGAATCGGAGGCCAACATATACTATGCAAAATTCTGCCTAAAAAAAAAAAATCATTGAAGCCATATATGTGGCTAGGCCAGCCTCCTTTTTTGTGCTTTAGATTTTACATGGAAAATGTTCAGCTTCTCAGTTTCCACCAATCATGGCTACCTAAAGACCCGAACACATGTCATCTTCCAAAACTCCCTCACAAGTCAAATGGCATTCAGCCAGGAAGGTGCGCCTGCTCCTCTTAACTCACGTAGCACTTCAAGTGCCTTCACGTCTCCATGTTAACTTCTCTCCTACAGGAAGGTGACCATGCATGGCTTCATTTTGCACAGTCTCAACTCATTCTCTACCTGCAATGGAAGGATTAAACTTCTTTTCACGGGAAAAGAAGTTGAGGATGCCTTGCAGCGAGCAGGGAATTTGGTGTGACTCAGTTCACTACTGATGCCTCCTTCTATTATCTATAAAATGGGGATACTAACATAACTGCCAGAATTCTCATGTGCATGCAGAGGTGGCATTGTTTGACACTCCCCTCCCCAGCGAAGGCTTGCTATAAGACAGCTGCTATTCTTAGAACTGTAGGAGGCAAACTCAGGTCCACAAAAGGCTCTGAGGTTCAGAAATTATCTCATTTCCTTCTATCTCCCCACAAAATCATAACTGGGACCTGGTGCATCAGGATTCTAGATATGCTTGGGGAATGACAGTTGGTATTGAGCTGAATTCTCTGAATGCTGTTTTTTTTTTTTTTTGGTTTTTTTTTTTTTTTTTTTGAGAATACTCTAGGTAGGAGTTTGTCTCTATAACAAACCATAGTACATGGGGGTTTGCAGGGTGGGAGTGAAGGAAACTTAAATAAAAGCTACCATCACTACCACACACTTGGGACAGATTTGCTCACTACCTGGAAGGAAGTCTGGCTTTGAAGAAGAATTCTTTGATTCTAGACTTTTTTCTGGGTTTCACCATTATCAGTGTCTAGGTCTAAAGAGAAGATAGAGTAGTAAAGGGGCTCAGAGTCTAGACTTGGGAGTAAGTGGTCTGGTTTGTGTTTTGCCATCTGATTAACCTTGGGCAGGTAATATCAATGAGCTTGATTACTTCCATGCTAAAAAGAGTAGGAGCTAGTTAAAGGACTTAGGAAATTAAATGAACCCATAACAGCAGTATCATGGTACGAATATGACTTCTCCCCAACAGGCTCATGTGTCTGAAAACCTGTTTCCAAGCTAGTGATGTTATTTGGGAAGGTTACAGAACCTTCAAGAAGTGAACATTTACTGTAAGAAGCACTTTATGGGGAACTCAGCCTTGAACGATACAGTACAGCTCCAGCCCTGCCCCCTTCTTTCTCTTTCTCTTTCTGTCTCCTGATGGTTATGAGCTGGTCTCTTGCTTAGACAGCTATGCCTTCCACCATGTTTCTCACCATAGTGGATTCTATCCTCCTGGAAGTGTAAGCCAAATATAAGTTCCCTCTCCCTTAAGTTGCTTAGGTCACAGTATTTTACCACAGCAAGTATAACTGGAACAATAGGCATAGTACATAAAGCACTTTAGATCATATTGGGCCATAGCAGGGCTTCCTGTTTTTATGTTATAAATGAAACATTGAAATGAAACATTAAAACAATCTAGTCTCCTTCCTCACGAGGAAAACAGAATTCTACTTCATTAGAGCAGCTTCTCATCTTTCATTTGATGGAAGGAAAACCCCCCTGAAGTGCCCCGAGCCATTGTCAAGTGCCACATTTATTTTCAGCTTAGAAAATATGGAAGTTGTGGGTTGGGAAACCTTATGGCACCTGCGAGAGGGGGTCTGAAGTTCTCAGCTGCAGTTCCAGCATTGCTTTGCCACCCCTGTGGGAACCGGCCAGTTATCAGCCTGCCCGAACCTAATGTTCTTCACCCCTAAAATCAGAACTGTAGCTCCATTTCTCACTGGAAGCTTGTTTGGTTCAATACAGCTATCAAAGTTCTTAGACCAAGAATTGTTTTCCGTGTCTACCCACTGATCGTAGAATCAGTGGTAGTGAAACTGATTATTTTATCTCGAGTTACTGGTGCATCTAAATTCAATATTTCTTGGGTATTAAGTTACTCTGGTTGCTGTGAGATAAATCTCTCGCAGCCCCCTCATGAGGGCACCTGCCCAGAGGTAGTTTGATTGAACTGCCCATGTAAGGAGAAGGGTGTGGTTAACACCTAGTGGGCACAGTGGTCAGGGCTGCTTGGTGCTTAACTTCCTGCCCTTCAGTACACAGGACAGCCTCCTGCAAGAAGGTATTTTCCTTCATAAATATCAATAGTGCTAAGTTTGGAAGCTCTCAGAGAGTTCTTTTGCTTTCATATTATGGAAAATATCCTAACAGAGAGTCTGCTGTTAATTTTTTATAACAGATTACATTTTAAATACTAAGATAACTCTATGGAAATTAAATGACATAAAAAGACCATAACCATAGATGATTTTTGACCTTTCCTGCTTTTGAAAGTCTCATCTTAGTATGGTATTTTTTTTTTTCAATGCTGGGAATGAAACCCAGGAACATGTACATTCTAGGCAAGTGCTGTACCATCCAGCTACATTCCCAATCCTAAAATGTATTTCAAAGGACAAAAGAAATAAAAGAGCCATGGATTGCAGATAACTAATGAAACTACAACAACTTGGAAGCTCAATTGGATCCTCATTCATTACAGCAAGAGGAGACGGGTGGGCGAAAAAAAGCACTTGAGCAAGTATGAAGACGGGAGTTCGAATCATCACGACCTGCATAAAAGCTGGACGCATAGCACAGGCATCCGTAATGCAGACCCAGGAAAAGTCTTGGAATCTCACAGGTCAGCTAGCCCCGAGTAAGCAGTGAAGATCAACAAAGTCTTGGTCTTAAACAAAATGGAAGCAAACCCTCCCCCTCCTCTGACTGTACACACACACACACACACACACACAAATTCTTCCTTCCAGAAATAGAATAAAAAGGATGAATCCTTGCTATGATGGCCATACTCTTCCCAGGATAGACTCCCTGGCAGAAGAGAGAAAATGCATTTGTGTAATTGACTATATGCTGTTCATCATGAAGGAAACTTTAACAAATAGCAATCATTTACTCGAACCGTTTCTTTAGAAGTTCAATGATGAATTTTCACCATATGTGGGTAGGTTTACTTTTTAATTGTTATGTTGAAGCTACGGCACTTATTATATGACTTACAAGATCTGAATTGCTGGTTTTTCTTTCTGACCAGTGTCGTTTGCCCCAGCGATGACCACTGGCTCAGTGTCATGAGAGGGCAACATGAGCTCTGGGGAGCTCCTGTGTAAAGGACGAGGTTCTGGGAAGCCAGCACTGGTGTTTTCCAAGGTCCCATTGGTTATAGCCAGGGAGCAGGATGAGGGAGGAGTCAGGCAAGAGCAGCTTGCTACAGGAGAAAGGCCCGGCTCCCGTGTGCTGATGGTGGTACATTAGCCACTCTGCCAGGTACTGAGTAGGAGACAGAATAAAAGCACTGAGAAGTTGACACGTCCTTCTCCAACTTAGAAAAACTGTCCCTCTTCAAGCAGGAAGCAAGTTTGTGAAAATGGCATAGGTCGAAGTAATTCAATTTTCAGTGAAGAACAATATTCAGCCTTATTAGATTGTAGATGAAAGAAAATGGAAGATGTGTTCCCCACGAGCACGTTTCCCCTCTTTCTCAGTACACACACACACACACACACACACACAGAGTGATATGCTTTCTTCTCCTAAAGAAACTTAGGAAGACAGAATTTTCACTTTATCTTAAAATAAATATTCTTAAAGCTCATCATCGTCAAGAATTACATAATGAAATGATAAAGTTAGGATTGATGGAATCTGGCTGAAAAATACAATACTTGTGACAAAAGTCTAATCAAGATGATAGGTGGCAAGTTCCAAACAGAAAGTGAACTTGTGATGAGAGTCACTTCTTCCCCAACAGCACTGTGTAAATATTCAATTTTAATTTGCATATTGATTATGTGGTATTGTCTTATTAGTGAGATGCAAAAGAGGGAACTGGCTTTATTTTTCTTCCCTCTTTGATAACAGCCGCTTTCTGGCAAACAAAGGATACCTATAGGCCCATCTTTCTTCCACTATCTACATTAAGTATGGCTAATGGGCTAAGTTTACTTGACTTTCACTCTGACTGATCACACAGAAGGTAGTTGGGAAAGTATTTCTTCAGCTTTCTTGCTGATCACATGCCATAGACTCATTTTTAAATTTTTAGCAGAATCTCTGTTCTCTGACTTCAGCCTGTGGATGGGTCGTAGTCTGCCGGGTCTTTGAGGCTGCAGTGGAGCACCAGGTCCTCTCAGCAGGATGTGGGAACTTGTTTCTCACCACAAACTGAGTTCCTGGGGGACAGGAGTGGGCCGTTGCCCATGGTGGGTACGGGCAGGGGTAGGTGGAGCTGGCGGCGGAAGCCACATGACCGGCCAGATTGGGACAAGTATGACTTGTGCAGGTGGAGTTGCGATTGAAATACTCCAGCAGCCAGCGATAGCTGGTGCCCAGTGGTAGACGTGAGCGGTGAAATGTACCCTGAAGAAAACAGCTAGCACACATCCCTTCTCCGGGTGCTGCGTGGGCGGCAGTCGTAGTACCTTGTCAGAAGACCTCTGCAGGCCTTACATGCCTGAAGTGAAGGAAAGGAGGCTAGGGAGTTCCAACCAGCCATAAAGCTTAGAAGGTGAAGATGGCCCAGCTCCCAGATTTTTGTGTACTCTTTCAGCCTCTCTTTCTCTTTCTCTTTCTCTCTCTCTGTCAATAGTCCATCTGATAGCTCTTACACAAACATAGTTTTAACTTTGTCACCATCTCCAATGACTTAAGATAAATAACTAAGGAAGTTAAATATGACCTTCTGTGTGTTTCTGGATTATATCATTAGATTTTTTTTTACTTCCTCCTGATTTGTATGGAAATGAGATACAGATCATATGAGGCTCAGTGGCATTCTTGTGATGAAGATGATGTACAGAGGAAGAGCCCTGAGGTTGCTTGCTTTGCTATTCCACATATATGTATAAATAAGAAGAGAATATATAGCAAGGGTTAGCCTATATTCCCTTGGGATGTTTAAAGTTCCTTTAACCTGTATTAATTAAATGGACCAATGGATCTTTGAAGAATTTGTATTTTGACTACCAAGCTTATAGCTAAGTGAAAGAACTGTAGCTATTCTGTTAGTGTAAAGTTCTGTAACTATTCTATTAGTGGCTAATTTGGTTCTTGGGAGAATTATTAATGTCTTCTCCACAATCCAGTGTAAGTTTTTCCATTATTTTTCCTATACTTGCAACTGTTTTAGCTCAATGGCTTTGCTTTCAGTTATTGCTTCTTAATGACTGTTCTATTAAGAGAAAAGTCTGGAGAAGATTTGCTTTGTTAAACATATGTGACGCTTGGTATGCAAATTCTGGTTGACTGAGAAAGGTACGGTTTGGCAGGGAAAACGATGCTTTACCCACCCCGCCTCTATATTGCCCACCACCCACACAAATACCTTGGCATTGAAAGTGCTTTTTTTTTTCACCTTAAAGAAACCAGAAACTGAAAGCATACCACACAAGGAGTGGAGGTGGGGAGGTGGAGGGACGGGGCATGAGTGGGGTTTTCTAGAGACTTCCTTCCCGTATGTGAAAAGATCTGAGGAAAGAGATCCAGACTTCAATGAAGTGGCTCGCTCAGGTGGCAGCTGCCATGCAGTGGACAGTCCAGAGTTGAATTTAAGGAAAGCAAAAAGTTGACATCAAATGGAGGGTAGGTAGATGGGGCGTGTCGGCGGAGGGCATTTTCAATCTTTTTTCTGCAGACTCTGACCATGTGGGCGTCTTGCCCCAGGTGCTTACCTTTCTCTCCACCCCACTTCTCATTCTGTCTCTTCTCTTGAATGGTGAAGGAAATGTATGCAGTATTAAGTACCCAGGCTTTGAAAAATAAACCATCTCACACCTCTTACTTCACTTTCTCCCCCCTCTTGCAATTGCATGGTGATGAGCCTTTCTGCCAGATGAGCAGTTTCCCTCGCCTTTGGTAATTCTGGGCTTTTCATTGAGTTGCACCTTCTTTTTTTTTTTTTTAATCAAAATCGTGATGCTCTTCAAGCTTTCTGTGCTCTGCATCCTGCTCTTAGCGCCTAGCCATGCCCCTCCCCCTTCTCGAAATTCTTCACAGTCAAAGCTCTGGACTCTTGCTCATTTATTCAGACATTGGTTCATCCTGTTTGAGAGTTCTGGGTCCTTCTTGGTCTTAAGTGCTGAATCTAACATATCATACTTTGCCTTTCTCTAGTCATGATTTTTTCTATATTAGAATCACTTTTACAAGGGTACAAATCATATTAATGCTTTTTTTTCTCCCCCAACTCTATATAGGCTCATATATTTTGCAAAATAAAAAATCTGTATTTTGGTATTTTGCACCTATTACTAACACTATTATAGAACTAATAATAGAATCTTATATTTTGCAACAAATTTCACCTCCAAAACCCTTCATTTGGTTTTGTCAATATCTGGTTAATTCTCATTGTTATAAAATGATATAACAGGTTACATGAAGTGATAGAGAGGAGAAACAAACACAGATTCTGATTCCAAAGTTTGTGCTCACCCAGATATACTATAAGAATAGTAACTTTCACTCTCTTTCCTGTAGTTGTTATTTTGAGATTTATTTCTTAGCTAACACATGAAATGCTTTAAGTTTTGCTCTAATCCAAAATGTTTTCCACTTAGTTCTGGTACCTGACCTTCTTCTGTTCAAGAAGTCCCACCCACTGTAAGGGATGTGAACATTTGATAAACAGAGATTCAGAGGCTGTCTACATGATTTGAGCTCAAGGTCAATTGAGCATCATGGGAGATGACGAAGAGGAAGTTAAGAGAAGACAGACGGTTTTGTTTTTCGCTTCTCTTTATTCTGATTGTTCTGTTTGTATGTGTTTGTGTTTCTGTGTATATGTGTGTATGTATATGTGTCTGTGTGTGTGTGCATGCATCTGTGTGTCTGCATCTATGGATAGAGCAGAATAGAAATAAAACATGAAACACCCCAAAGTCTTTCTTGTTTTAAGGTATTCTAAACACTGAGTGACTTTTGGAAAGAATAAAAGCTTTACAAACAGGTGCTATTCATTTTGAATAGATTTTTCTTACCTAAAATTTTAACTAGGTTGATTATTATTATAAAAGCAGATAGTAACACTTTTGGTGAGACTTTGGAAAAATCAGACCTGTATACTGCTGGAGAGGCTATAAATTGGTGCGGCCACAGTGGAAAAGACTGTCAAGAAGCTTAAACACCTGCCATATGATCTGGCTACTGTACCACACACTCTGTACCCCATGGAGTAAAAGAAGGGACCCCAACCAATATTTGTAATATTTCCATAATAGCAAAAAGATAGAAGCCACCCTGTCTATGTGGATGGACAAATGTGTGGCAAATGGTTTATTCAGTCTTAAGGGAAAAGAGAGTCATGGGCTGGCTCAGAGTATAAAGGCGCTTTCCACACAAGCCTGACAATCTAATTGAAGCTCGCGTGATGGAAAGAGAAAATGGACTCATAAATTGTCCTCTGACCTTAACACATGCTCCACACCCACCTTCACTCTCCACATAAATAAAAAATAAATTTTTCAGAAGAAATTCTTGCATGCTATAACATAAAGCTTGAAGACATTATACTGTGTAAACTAAAGTAGTCACAAAAGAACTAACATCATCATATCACTGCATTTGTATGAGTTACCTTGAGTAATCAAATTCACAGAAACAGAAAGTAGAACGGTGGTGGTTGAGGCTGGAGAGGGAGGGAACAGGGGAGTTAGTGCTTGATGGATGGGTTCAGTTGGGAAAGATGAAAAAATCTCCTGAGCTGGATGTTAAGGGTGACTTTGTAACAATGTGGACATATGTGACAAAGAATGATGCACTTAAATATGGCTAAACTAGAAAAAAATTAGTTGAGTATATTTTACCACACTAAAACTTTGATGAGCTCAGTCAAAATCAGTGATCAGAGAATTATGAAGTTAAACTTAGTGGATAATTTAATAAAGGGTCAATTTCTAGTATCTAGCATGAATAAAACAACCAAGGAAACATTCAAGAGGTTTAAGCAGGACTCTCAGAGATCACAGCTGTGGCTGACTGAGGGCAAATGAAGGTATTTAGGTGAGACAGGAATGGCAGCCTCTCTCTGGGGACTGCTCCCTTTTCTGTTTTCCTTTCATTTCTCTGTATTCTGTAAACATGACGGTATTAAGTAACTCCTGGAGGTGTTGGGCTGCTTTTCAGTCTCTAGTGCTTAAGGTGAACCAGAATCGGGGCTGCAGAAGCACATAAGCGTCACTCCACAAAATCTAGTAGAAGATACTGTTTGGACGTCAAAGCTGAGCATCACATCACAGGATGGGTGTGGCTTAGAGGGTCCCCAGTTCTTAAGAAGAGAGAGTGAAACCAGTTGCTTTTCCAAAGTATCAAGAGTTTAGGTATGGTGTCAACTTGTGGTTGAGGGTTCCAGCTCTGGGCACACCTGCAGAGAATTAGTGGTTGGGTTAAGCCCAGAGCAAACCTACAAGAGATCGCCTAGGTGATGGGGAAGGTCCAGCCCATGGTGGGTGGGACTCATGCTCAAGCAGGTGAATAAGATGGAGGGGACTATTTGAGAAACTTGGCATCCTTGTGTACACTTGGCCGGACATGCTGGTCTGGCAAGTAAGCATCGTCCCTCTCTCAGCTATTATATGGACTAAGAACTACAACCAGGAAAATAAATCCTTGTTCCCCTAAGTCATTTGATTGTAATTTATCAGCAGCGATGCAGGTGAACTGCAGCACGAGGCAACTGACCAAGAGGATTTGATGCAACAATAGTGTGCGAAAGTGAGTGAGGAAGATGAGGGACAGAATTCTCTCTTCCCTTTCTGCTGCTACCTAAGGGCAAAGACACGTGGTCCTGACAAGAGGCAAAAGTAGCTAGTGGATCCCATGAGAGAAGCCCTGGATCCCATGAGGGAAGCCCTGGACCATGCCAGGGATGGCCAGCCACCATGGTTAGGAAGCAGAAGACTAGAGCTATGAGCTCTCCTATCAAGGCGGACTAAGAACTGTAACTAAGAAATTTAAGGAAAAAAAGCCCTTTTTGTTCTCTTAAGGTCTTTTGTCATGAATTCATCAGCAACATTCAAGAAAACTGCAAGTGTCTTATCTCAGTTTCTGCGGCAGATGAGAATGTACTGGTCTCAAATTCTGGACCCCCTCACACGACATAGTGAATTCCTGTAGCTCCTGTTACTCCTCATTTGTTTTCAGGGTGCTGGGACCCGTCTCCCTTACATTCGCATCATAAACATCAGACATGGCAGGGAAATGAACTCCAAACCTTTCACTATTGGGCCCTTTAAGAGACTTGTGACCACAGAGATTAGATAGGTTGATGAGATATGGCACATTATCTTCAACCTCAGTCTTGGGGTTAAGCCCTCCAGCTCCACTGGTAGCCACCGAGATTGTAGACTCAGAAGCCAGAAGCCCCTCTGGGGGAATATCACCTTCCAGAATGTTCTACCCAACATGAATGGGAAACTTGCCCTATATCATCATACAGGTTCTGCAGTGAACCCAAGTCGCCCAGCATGACCTGACACTGTGCTTGGTGGGAAGTTGGGTGTCTTATTGTAGTCAAAGATCTAAGACAGAGCTCATTCATCAATCGCACGTATTAACCCAGACTGACCCAGAACTGCAGACCGCTGCTACTTGAAGTTAATGCCTGGCAGGAGAGAGAGGTCATCCTGTCATAATAATCATCATATGTGAATTCTTCTTCATTCTCTCACTGACCCCCAGTCAGTGATTCTATTCTTCATTCTACTGTATACCACTATGCCCAGTTACATTAAGCTATTACTAGTTCTGGCCCAAATAAACATCTTAAGTTTTTCTCTCTGCCTCTGACGTCCCTGTGGCACATGGGACCTGCTGGATGGTGGGTTTCCTGATCACTGACATGGCGATGGCCAGTGATTTCTACTTGCACTGCCACACAGAGAACAAGGGTAAGTTTGGATATGAGTTCTGGAGTTCTGGGAGGAAGGAAAGCTGTATAATAAATACCCAGGACAACTTAGCCCTGGGGTTGATAACAAGAAAGAAGATAAATGCTAGCCTTGTAGATAAGTCAGTTTAATTGGTTACCAAGCCCTGGCCTACACATTGTCTAAGAAAACAAACCAACAAAGAACACTACAATGGACGACATCAGATAATCCAAAGTCCCTCATTTTACAGGAAAGAAATTGGGAAAAGTGATCATTCAGGTTAGTGACAGTGACAATCTGGGTATCTGACTTATTCATACACCGTACTCCCCACTGTGGGGAAGTAGCAGCGTCTCTTCCTGGGATTCCTGTGACTGGCTCTACAGAGGGTCACCAGAACAGAAGATGACCGTATGCATTGTTTTCATGCTGCTGTTGTACTGGGAGCTTTTCGGGCATAGCTAACAACTGTATGCCTAACTCAAGTCACATTAAACAGATAAGGAAACTGAGGCACTGGCATTGCATGCATTTGCCTATGCAGCCTGCATAGAAGGGAACAAACCAAATGCAGGTCTTCACATTGGAGTAGTAGTCCCAACTATAGCCTCAGGATCAAAACTCAGACTTGCTAGGAAACGAGGTTTACTCTTTGCTAGCTCTTATTCTCAAGAGATGAGTCCTGCTTGGTTCAACCTCAGACAATGCAAGGTGCTTCCTGCATCCTCTGACCTCCCTCTTTCTCCACTGTGATGCAAGTGGGATGCTGGAAATGCTAAGTTAAGAGCTTCTCAGCCATCAGGTACGCTTAGATTTTGGACCACTAGGTGTCAGTGTGACCCCTCTATGGGGCACCAACTTTCAAGACCAGCTTTCCCCGGACACCAGTTTAAGTGAAGGGAGGACTCTGGGGAGGTGGGGAGGAGGAGAATAGAGACCAATTTCCTCTATTAGCCTGTCTATCTAGTGCCAATATATTTCAGATAGTAAATAGTATTGATTAATATTATCTATTAGTACATAATACACTTATGTAATGTATATATTTTTTACATTTATTTATTTCATGCATACATATACATATGACGTGGCACATGTGTGCAGGGCAGAAGACAACTTTCAGGAGTTAGTTCTCTCCTTCTGCTACATGGGAATCTGGGAATTGAACTGAAGTTCTCAGGCTTTGCAGGAAGCAACTTTACTTGCAAAAATGTCCCCTTTTTATTTAATTTTATCCTCATAATAACCCTATGAGGCCAATACTATTATTACATTCACTTTTTAGATAAGAAAACTGTCACAGATTATATATGGCTCTCTCTACATTGAATATTCTACAGTGAACAGAGGGCAGAGTCAAAGGTTCGTTTTCTTCTAATGACTTCATTATAAAGCTAACGGAAAAAAGTAAAATAGATATTATGCATTGTTTGGAAGCAGCAGTCACACACATACAAGAGGACCCAAAGTTGCAAACACAGTCTGAAGTTACTGGTACTCTCGAAGTCTTCCTTGGCTGATTGTAGCTGTTTGTCTATGGCTTCTTCCTCTCTTGCTGTGGGATCTTACAGAAGACCCACACCCTGACACACATTAAATTTTGGAGGAACCTGAAAGTGGCCCTTCCGTATCAGCAGGATGATCCCATGTTTATTAGGATCGAGGACGTCACTGGTGAGCAGCTTGGAAGACAGTAAGGCCCGACCTCTAGTTTGACTGCAAGAAACGACTTGACTCTTTACTAGTGTCTCTTGAGGTAGCAAGACACTCCAGGCCCGATCCAGTTGTGAAACAGTAAATGATAGACACATTCCCAGCCATGTTTTTATCTGCATATCACCTTTCGGGTTACACAGAAGGGCTGAGTTTTAGTGTCCCACGTGTATGCCTTCTGGTATTTTCCAGCAGAACTCGGCCTGCCTTCACCTATTCAGCCAGCACGTTCTATGCTGCCAGTATTTGGAGGTGGCATTGCTCTCTGCTATAAAAACTACACAGCGATGTACGAGAAGAAACCTGGGTGTACTATTACCTGACTCCTGCAGACGTGGGGAAGGTAGATGGTCTCATTTAGTGGGTCTTCCAGGGTCCAGGACTGGGGCCCCCTCACTTTCAGCGGCTGTGTCTGCTCAGCATGTGTAATCCCAGAACAGTGATATTCTGATGCCTGGCAGGGGTTTGTCCCAAGGAATGGGGCACTGTAGCAGCCCCTTCCTGTCCACTCTAGCTGACATAGACAGAAGAGTCCATTACATCTTCAGGATATTGGGTAAGAAGAGGGACAAAGAGGGGAACTAGAAAGTGTTTATTCAGCTTGTTTACTTCTGCTGACATTCCCCCAAGCATGTGATATTCAAATGAGCAAAACCAAGCTTCTAACCGCAGGCATTGTCTGCAGCACGGGAACGTGGAAGACTTTTTATCCCAAGATCTGTCACCAGCAATGGAAGCCAAGGGGTGTGTGCTCTAGATTCAGGAAGTCCACCCCACCCAGGGTGTAGAGTACTTGGGACCTAACTGTATCTGTGACCTGGAGATGAAATGGGATGTGCATAAGTGATACGAATGCAAGTGCTGGAGAGTGGTGTGAACCCCCCCTTGTGTCGGTTCCCTAGGAGATTTTTCTTCAGTCCCGGGAGACAATGAGGCATTTGCATTATATTCCACCTTGAGAAACTATCATTTGATACTAAATAGAATTTAAGTACATTTCGTTTGTTAAATAATCATCCATCCATCTAGCTATCCATCCATCCAGCTATCTATCCATAAGCAGTAAAGACATTATTTGAGTCAAGTGCTGCTCTGAGTAATACCAGCAAGCTGAACCAGGTAAGGTATTGCTTTCAGTAGTGTAGAATTCATAGAAGTCATACCAGAGATGCTTACTCTGTGCTCAGAATGATTTTCCTGTCATACATAATAAGGATCAGGGAACTATGGCCCAGACACCAATCTGGCCAGTGGCCTGCTTTCTATACCCCTCAAGGCAAGAGGCATTTTTATCTGTTTATAAAATCGGCAACACAGCCAAACGAAGGAAGAAGATACTGTGGTCACTGGTGAAACTGGAACCTCTGTTTTTCATTTCTGAAAAGGCTGAGATCAATACTGCTGTTGGAGTCTCTCTGTAAGAGGGGGATGGGGGGATTCATCTGGGGTCGTCAACCTAAAACAGAGTGTCCCTTTGGTTTGGTCCATATCTGGCATATTTGAAAGTGGTCTTCACTCTTGTAGTACATGCGCCAAAGAGGATGTCTTTAATGTAAATCTTTAGGATAATATGTGTTTTTCCCTTCATTGTGCAATAAGAAGACATAGAATGGAGAGCACCTTTACTCTGCATATGATCCTCCAGGAACAAGCGTTAACTTACGGTGAGATTGGAAAGAATTGCTCACATGAGGCAATAGATGGTGTATTTCTATGAAGTCTTCATTATTTTTGCAGCTCTTTCCCCCTCATTAAAGACCGATAGTTACGGGGGAATCTGAGTGATTAAGTCAAAGTAAAATCATTCAAGGTTTTCTCAAATAAAACACTTGACTTTACATCGGCTACACGATCCCAGCTAAGGCCTCAGTGTTTCTGGAAATTTTGTTAAATGTTCAGGCTGCCACTCCCACAGGAGCAACCTCAAGCAAATGAGGAACATCTCCATCAATAGTACATTCTTTGACAGGAATATTAACACTGTAAATCCCCCATCCTATGTTGTGCAAAACAAGGAAGTTCAACTCTGAATGGGGGAGTGCGAGCTGAGAGGGTGTGGTGGAGGTGGTGGAGGTGGAGGGGTTCATTTTCCTTTCAGCTTATCACTCCACACCACGCCCATGGAGGATATCAGAAGTCCTTCTTTGTTCTCCACTCTCACCCATCCCAGCCCTACCTAAGGTTAAGAAGTCTCACCCTGTTCCATTTGACCAGTCTGTGAGGAGCCTCTCTGTTCAGGCCCTTCTGTGGAACAACATGCTTGCTTCTTTGTTCTCCACATTAAGTATGGTACTTATTAATTATTAATATTGAGATTTAATGATGATAATACTTCCATTAAATTTCCATTTAAATTATATTCCATTAATATAATATAAATAATATTCCATCAAAATTATCATTTATACTATGTGTCCTAAAGGAATAAATAAACAATCTGAAATCAAAGGCTAGTCCAACTGTGTTTCAAGGGCAGGTGAACTGTGCTGATGGCCACACCATCCCCCAGGGATTTCCTCAGCGAACATATGGTAACTGTTAGGAAGTGAGGTCCACAGTCCTCCTTCAGCCCAGACCTGGTGGCTTCCTTTGTGCCAGGACAGATGGGGGAGGGCTGTCCTCTGCTTGCCTAGCCAGCCAGTGGATTTCACAGCACAGTCATGCCGAGCCACTGCCAAGATTAACGGTATCAGACAAAGTTCAAGCGACTCGATGCCCTCCTGAATGTTCACCCCCGATGGCATCTGGTCAAGAGCTCTGTCTTGGAGGCATCTATGTTCTGATCATGATTCATCAAAGGCGGGCATCCTTCGAGCAGGCTCACTGCTGTGGGAAAAGGCACGATGCCCAAACGCAAGGTAATGCAGAAGAGAGCGGATGGACATGGGTTCTGCTGATTTTGGGGGGATCAGCGCTCACTTCTTCACGCTCACACACTCTTCATGTGTGTTTCATACACACAAAGAGAAGCATCATTACCTGTACTATGGAGGACTGCTCCTGCTTAACGTGAGGGGAAGACGTTTCTTCTTCTGACCTTAACCTTCTTCTAGAGGTTGACTACAGATGCCATTTCGTAAAGCCTCCACCTTTACTGTCTTACTTCCCTACTAACCCAGCGACTCCTTAGCAATTCCTGAGACTAAAAGACTGGGACCCCACCCAGGCTCTCTCTCTTCTCCATGCCCTCGTCTCTCTCTCTCTCCTCTCTGACCTTAAAGTCTATTCTATTCTGATGTTCTCCCATCTTTGGTTCCTTTGGCCACCAGCTCCCTACCCCCAACTCTAAACAAACTCCTATTTCTTAAGTGTCTCCCTCCTGTCAGCTTCGTTTTATTCATGAACTTCCACCTGTCGCCCATACATGGTCTGAGTCTCTCCTCATCTTCCCCTGCCTCTCTCCTGCTGACCTAACACAGATTGTTCTTTCCTGTGCTTTGTAGGATTTTCTACCTCTAAGACCTTCTAAGATCTTAGAAATACATTTGCATTTGAGAAAGGGACTTGAAAAATGTCCAGGTTTACATAGATCTCCTCCTTTTTTTTTTGAGCTAATGTCTCCTCCTGTAGTCCAGGCTGGTCTTGAACTCACTATGTAGTGCAGGCCAGCCTTGAATGCTTCATCCTCCTGCTCAGCACCCCAAGTGAAGACATGACAGGGTACTGTCACCATGCCCAGATCTGTTTGTTCGTTTCTTGAGGAGTTTTACTATCTGGATAACAGACGATGGCTGCAAAGTTGCCATCTTCCTGAGTGCCAGGAGCACTGCCCTGGGCCACCATGCTCGATCGATCATAGGGTTTCACTAGGTGGGGAGATGGCTCAGGAGTTAAAGGCTTTGCCTCACAAGCAAAAGGACCTCTGTTCTCACATAAAAATACTAGATGGCTGTGGTGGCCACTTACAGTTTTGGCTCTGGAAAGTGCCTGGGAAATCCCAGAACAAAGCAACAAGGAGGTAGAGCAATCCAGGACGATTCCTAAAGTCACCGTTGGTCAACTACGGGCACATATACTCAAGTGCCCTGTTTTACACATATCACAAAAAAAGGTTTCACTGGGCGATAAAACCTGAACACTAGACAGCCGTGGCCCCCCTTTAATCTGATACCTTGGAGGCTGAGCCAGAAGGGTCGCTGCGAGTGCAAAGCTTGGCCTCGTAGTGAGTCTCAGGCCACCTGGGTATAAAGTTCTAAGGATTGTATCAAAAAGGGGGCTGGGGAGATTCCTCAGTGGTTAAAGCCTTGGCGAAAAGAACTTCAGATCCTCAGACCTCACGTAAAAATGCCTGGCGGATAGAATAGCAACTTGCACTTCCAACCCTGGAAGGCAGAGCCCAGGAAACCCCAGAGCAAAGCAATTAAGGTAGAAGATCAATCTAGAAGGATTCCCAGGGTCACCGTGAGCCTCATACACACTCTGAGTGCTGTTTTGTACATGCACAATACATACACACACATACAAGACTGTCTCAAACACAAAACCAACCTAAGCAAACGTAAGCAACAATAACCTTCCAAAATCCATTAATGGCCTTAGAGAAGTCAGGAAACACAGCTGCCTTCCTTCATTCAGAGTTCTGCCTGATTCTCCTTTCCTGACCTTTTGGCGTGACAGTGGCCACTGAAGTTTTTGAGTAAAGTGTCTTTCAGATTTACACTCCGATAGATTTCACTCGTTCACAATTGAACCTGGAGACAGAAATAATCTACTGGCAAGGCCACTAGGCCGAGATGACTTTTGCCGTACAGGTAAGCAAACCGACTAAACAAAGTCAAGGAGGCTAGACGCTTTCTAGGTCAGAACTAGCTTCTAGCTGCCAAGTCTCCTCTCTCTGACTAGTCTTTTCAATCTAACCAGTTTAACCTGCCCTTCCAGTCCAATATTATACTTTCTTCCTCTCCCTTCCTAGCACAGTTCTGTCTGATCTCTCTCTTCTCCTCCTCCTCCTCCTCCTCCTCCTCCTCCTCCTCCTCCTCCTCCTCCTCCTCCTCCCCCTCCTCTCCTCCTCACCTTTCCACCTCCCCCTCCCCCTTCTTTCTATACTCTTGGCTTCCAGTGAAGAGCCCTGAACCGCTCTTTGGTCCTGATTACTATCTGATTTATGATCCCCCCCAAATGATCTTGTTTAATCTAGATTTTTTTTTCTGTTTTACTCTACAAATTCTTAGTAGAGAATTTACTTTCTTTCCCAAATTCTCTAGTA
This sequence comes from Typhlomys cinereus, assembly GCA_023101885.1. NCBI lineage: Eukaryota > Metazoa > Chordata > Mammalia > Rodentia > Platacanthomyidae > Typhlomys > Typhlomys cinereus. The sequence goes on along the minus strand of JALPQD010000300.1, from coordinate 164,118 downwards.
CTTATTTACTAGAGAATTTACTTACTTTCCCAACTTCTTGGGAAATAAAAGGAGAACAAAAGAAGAAATGTAGGTTCCTCTGTTCATGCCTTAGGAATTGTTTCCACCAGATTACTGATGAAAAAGGTGGGGAACCCTGGCCCAAGAAGCCAGCAGAGCGCACAGCCATGTCTCTCCACAAAACCACAATGTTCCCTAAGGGCTGGTTCCACCCTTTTGATTTGGTTAGCAAGTTCCCCTTTTCAGCGAGGTGTGTACCCAAGGTCCCCTGGGATCACTGGGCTCCTCACCTTGCTCTGCGCCAGCTGCAGCACCTCCATGGCTCCTCATGCTTCCTGCTGGGCCCTACTGCTCTCCAGAGGGGTTGAATGTGCACAGTGGTATTTTCACCACGATGTTCCACCAGGCACCACACTCTGTGAACGTGGGACTGACCAGAGCTGTGAATGTGCTGGAGGCTCCTTTCTCTGACTCACAAGCTCCCCTTCCGTCAGCTGTCTTTTCCCTCTGTTTCCCAAGTATCTTTGGACTCTGGCCCTCCCCCTTTCCAACACAGCCTCTACCACTTCCTGCCTCTGTGCTTGCGGTAGCTTCTCTCTGAGCTCTTCTCTAGGAACCGGTTCCGGGCAGGTCCATCAGCGTGAACTGCCTGTGATCAACTGGGTCACGTTTGCGTGAAGCTTACAAACAATCCGACTTCCTCTCTATGTCTTGGGGAGCTGGGGATGGCTTCCTGAGGCCTCCTGTGCAAACACTGTCACTGAGCGAGTCCTTGCTCGTACTAACGTGGATTCAAGGTTTCTTCGCCTGCGTAGCCCACCCTTTGCCTTCAAATGCAGCTTGCCTCGCAGCCTCACGCCCTGGTCTCTCTTCCCAGAGTTCTTGCTAGATTGCCTGATCATGCTTTTACCTCTTGCTTCCATTAGAAACTGCCGGGGTTAGGACCTGGTCCTTAATCTGTCTGTGTGTCTAAAACAGTAGTCCTCCAGCTTCACTGTCCAGAGGAATAACTAGGGGTACTTTTGGAAGTGCAGAATGGGATTTAGTAGGTTTGGGGGAGCCTTAAACAAGCGACTTTATGTAGCGAACAAGCTAAATTTGTTACTAAGCCTCTGTTCTAGATGAGTTTCATCTGTCATCCTGAGAATTTAGTTCACAGTCGGGTACTCAGGCCTTATTAAATATCAGGAAAAGAAGGAATCCTCTGCCTCTTATCTTCCTAAGCCTGATAAAAGAACACACCAACCAGGGCTGAGGCAAAGGTCATGACTCTAAACTTTTGTCAGTAGGAGAGGGAGAGAGGGAAAAAGAAAGGAGTGGGGGCTGAGATTCAAACTCAGAACTGCATGTATGCTAAAGTGTTCTACCACCAAGTTACCCAAACAGCACTTTTTAAGGCAGTCTCCCTATATAGCCCAGACTGACCTTCAACTCTTGATCCTCCTGTTTAGTCTTCCTGAAAGTTAGTATTACAGTTGTGCACCACCATGCGTAACTATCAGGAAAACTTTGATTGAAAATGGATGCAGACAATATAAGCCACGGCATAAACCTGACATTTACAGTGATCTCTAATGTAATACCTACATATAGTCATTCATTTCTAGAAGCGTGCATTCATTATAAATGATATGGATACCAAATGACTAAAAATAGCTTGGAAACATAAGAGTTAGGGAAACTTATCTTGATTAAGTGATAGAAAGACTCATAACAATTAACATAATGTGTTAATCTTGACTAGATCTCAGATAAAATAAAGCGATAAAACAATTTGTGCTCAAATAAAGAATTTTCAGAATGGACAATTAAGTGATGTGCAGTTGTTGTTTCTCAGATTTGATAAAAGTTTCATAGGAGGTAAATACTGAAAAAATTTAAGACAGTCTTTATAATTTACACAATTTATATTCAAGTGGTACAGAAAAGAACTTACTTTCACACACACTTTGTGGCTAGGTGTTAACTTTGGATGATCTGAACGATGAGGACAAAGGGTTTTGCTATTTTATTGCTGGGGGGATTGAATTTACAAGTAAATAAATGAGAAAATGTGAAGTGAGGTAATTTTACATCCAGATGTCTGGTTTTCTGTGGAGTCTGACCCCGCAATGGTCTGAAGAGCCTTGCTATACTACTCCCCCACTAAGGTCATCTGCCTGATCTTGTCTGGGATGGCTTTGCAACCTATAATTTGGAGGTCATGAGTCTTTGGAATTCTATGGCTCACTCTTCATAGAGCTGTTTGTCTTGAAGGCTACAAGATTGACCTGAGAAGACCTTGTGAGAAGCAGAAAGCAGAAATCTCGAAAGATCTGTAAGATCTGCATTTATTCTCGACACACGTGTAAATGCATCTCCTCCAGATCAGTAGCCAGATTGAGGAAGAGTGGACAGGAAGAAATGGCTGTTATGTGAAGAGGTAGCATCACCTCCTTCTGGGGTGTAGGGTCGTGGCCACACAAATCAGGATAAGGAGGACTGACCTTGCTCAGTAGTAGGAAAAGAAGTGACCTAGTGAAACTGCATAGACTGTCTCTGGGAGACAACGATGGGAAATAGGCCTGAGGGAGAATGATATCTGGGTTTCAACTTTATATAGTTGCATTGTTTTCTATTAGAAAAAACTTCAAGCAGATATGAGAAAACCCTCTCTAATTCTCAGTGATAGCTACATTGCTGTTGGTTATGTGGTTTTGCAATTTTTGAAATTCTTCAAACAAACCAAGAAGCCTAAATGTTCACATGGGACAAAGATTTAAACACATATGTGTCACCTGGAGATCCCAAATGGAGAAGTTGTCACCTAGGCAAATGTGGTGTTAGTCTTTTTGTCTTAGCTGAAGGAAGAGGAAGTAGAATCCTAAAACTAAGGTTTTCCTGAATATTAAGAACCACACATTTTAATTTTAAATTACTAGACCTCCATATTTTGGATACCGTATTTCCTCTTAGTTCCCATCAGCTGCAGAAAGAGCTGACCAAATAAAATATAAGACAAAAAAAAGTATGAGATCTTTCTCTTCACCTTTTTATTCATTCAGGAATCTAATAAAGACAAGATCCCTTTTGTGGACTATTATCTGTGCCCATTATAACTTCATATGTCTTCTTGTACATAGAAGCTTATGCTATTTTTAATGTATCATTAGTGATATATCTTCTTTTTGTTTTTTTTTCATTGTTTTTGGTGTTTTCACTCAGGAGTATAACTGAAAAAAGTGAAAGTATATATATTTCCTGGCCAGGAATGGCTGTAATCCTGCTGTTCAGGGGCTGAGACAGGATGAACACAAATTCCAGGCATATTGTTTGGATATATATCCACAGTAGCATAGCAGGGCTATTTCACACAGTCATCAGCTCCTATGTTTGTGTTGAGAACACTTGAGGTAGACATGCTTAGGAAATGTCAAGTATATCAAGCACTCGCTCTCTAACCTTCTAAGTGACAGTTTATTTCTGCACATGGAAAGCATTGAAGCGACTTTTCGTGTTTTTATTAGCATCTTTTGAAATGGGTTAGGAAAGTCATCTATCATATTCCTCACACAGGACCAAACAGCATTGAAACAGATAGAAGTCGTAAGAGTTCCCAATTTCCAAATGCCTGTGGATCTGCATCTTTCAAACTTCTACTTTCTGCCAAAAGAAACCCCTGGGAGGCAGCAATGACCCCCAGAATTCCCGAAGTCTCTTGCCCTCCTTCTCAGCCCACAGGGCCCCAACATCTCTCTGATTCCCACTGGACCAGTTATTACCATACATCACTGTAGGACTATTATGCTCATAGTCCATGCTCATTAGTCCGTGTGTGTATGTGTGTGTGTGTGTGTGTGTGTGTGTGTGTGTGTGTATCAGAGGGTACTGCACAAGCCTATGGAGGCCCAGGGTTACTGAGGGATCATCCTGGATTGCTTTTCTTTCTTTTGGAATTGTTCTGGGGTTTTCCAGGCTCTGCCTTCCAGGGCTGGAAGTGCAGACAATGCTATTTCTGCTGGTGTTTGCATGTGGGATCTGGGATCCAAACTCAGGCTTTTCTACTTGTAAGGCAGAAGCTTAACCCCTGAGTCATTTCTCCAGTCTAATCATTCACTTAGTTTAACTCTTATTCTTGAAGCTGGCTCTTCTATCCAGTGCTTTTTCCTTACGCTACCATTAGTTCTGTAATTGATGTAGCTTTTTGTCAGTTTTGTATCAGCTTGATGGCTGCCTGCCCAACCAGTGACCTGCTGCCTGCCCAACCACACTCATCAAACCATTTGTTTGAAACCGATGTGAAGGATGGTCTGTCATCCCCATTTCACCAAAGGCAAGCGCAGCACCACAGAAGCAATCCTTAGCTTCCACTCTTCTGATCCCCAAGAATAGCAATCTCCCTCTAGTTTCTGGTTATTAGAATCCCAGGTTATGTGGGTAAGGACTCAATTACTGCGTACTTAACCAATGGAGAAGTTGTCACATATAGGTGTATTCTGTAGGACTCTGTGGCATTTTTTAAACCATAGTGTTGGCTAAATGAGCTCACCTTCTCTAGCTGTGCAGTCAGATCCGAGACAGTGCTACCTAGATCAGTATTTGGGTTGTTCTTATTTTTTAACCACTATCCTCTAGAGCCTGCGCTATCTAGCAATGATTAGGCTGTAATTCAGTATCTTTTAAAAATAATATATATTTTAAAATTTTTATTTATTTTATGTGTGTGTATCAGAGGGCACATGTATCTCTGTGGAGGACCAAGGGTGACTTCGGAAATCATCCTGTGTTGCTCCTGCCTCCTTCTTGCTTCTTTCTGGGTTTCCCAAGCTCCACCCACCAAAGCCGCAAGTGCGGCTCCTCCCTCCCCGCTGTTTCTGCCTGACGATTTTTACATGGGACCTGAAATCCGAACTCAGGATCTTCTGCTTGTGAGACAGAGTCTTAACCCCTGAGCTATCTCTCCAGCTCCTCAATGTCATTTTAAAAGCAGTACCCATAGCAGCAGTTTGGCAGGTTTTAGACTGAGCTAGAAGAGATTCAAAAAAATTTTAAAGTTCTGGAAGGAGTTCTTTCAAATTAAATCTGTGCTAAAAGCTAAGAAATTAAAATCAATGTAATAGAGACAGGGGTGGCTGTATCAGAACACCTTACCTTCCCACTCCATATCTCTGATGTACTTTCCTGGAATTTTCAAGGCTTCTAAGCATGATATTAGTAGCATAGAGGAAATGACTAGTTGTCACAGGCAAATCATCATAAAATGTAGCACAGATGTGATGGGTCTTTCTCTTAAATACCCCAACCCAAAGGCTTGCATGCGGAGAGCTGGGCAGACAACCCACGGTGCTATTAGGAGGTGATGGAATCTTTAGGAGGTGAACCTTGAAGCAAGTCATCATTAGGGGCACATTGTGGAAGAGGTATTGGGACTCTGGGTTCTTTAGCTTTTTCTCTTTACTTGGTCAACACGATACAAACAATCTTCCGTACTGTGAGCTTCCTCCATGATGTTCTGCCGCGTCACAGACCCAAGCGCTGTAACCAAAGCAGTCATGCACTTAACCCTCAGAAACCACAGGCCAGCAGAATCCTTTCTTCCTCTCAGTGGTTGTCTTAATATTTGGACACAGCAACAGAAAATTGACAAACACAGGGCTCTTGTAAAAATATCTTTTTGGACTGGAGAGATGGCTCAGGGGTTAAGACTCTGCCTTGAAAGCAGAAGGTCCTGAGTTCAGATCCCAGATCCCTCATAAAAACAAAAGGAAACAACATAAAACAACAACAACAAAAAGAAAACATCCAGGCAGAAAGGCTGTGGCCTGCATTTCTGGCCCTGGTGGGTGGAGCCTGGGAAAACCCAGAGAGAAGCAAATAAGAGGCAGAAACAATCCAGGATGACTCCCAAAGTCATCCTTGGTCCTCCATAAGAACATGCAGTGTCCTCTGATACACACACACACACACACACACACACACACACACACACACACACTAAATTAAATAAATAAATGAAGATTGAAAAACCTTTTATCATCTTAAAATTATAATAATCAAAATTTTCATGTGTCTCTTGTTCAATCTTTTAAAAATGAGGAAGATAAAAATATGAATGATAACTGTTGATCAAATTATTATCAACTGTTAGGGGATGCAGTGTAAATGGAAGAGAGAGCACTTAGCTTGAGATCTAGCAGTTCTAGCTGTTAGTCCCCAATTTTGTGGTTTCTGGATTTTGTTACCTTGGACAAGTTACCTGACCATTCTTAATATCAAGTTCAAGAATTCAATTAACAAATATATTCAAAAGCACACAGCATGTCACATATAGGTGTGAAATAAGTGGCTGGCAAGTGTTTGGCAACAGAGTGTATTAAGTGCTTTTGGGTCACAAAGCTTCCTATCAAGAACTAGGGACAAAGGAGACTAACATTAATCTCTGCTCTCAAACACCTCAAGATTATTTGGAAAAACCAATTATATATTTGTGGCGAGAAGGGAACTCTCCTACATTGCTGGTGGAAATGCAGGCTTATACAACCACTCTGGCGAGCTGTCTGGTGATTCTTAAAAAAGTTAAAGATTGAAATGTCATGTGACTCTGCTATTCCACTTTTGGGAATAATCCTCCATACAGCAAAAATAACCTCAATAACATGAGCACGACCATGTTCATAGCAGCACTTTTACAATAGCAAAGTCATGGAATCAACTCAAATGCCCAACAGTTGACGACTGGATAAGGAAAATGTGGTACATTTATACAATGGAATACTACTCAGCCATCAAAAATGATGAATTAATGAAATTTCCGGGAAAATGGATGGAATTAGAAAATATTATGTTGAGTGAAGTATCCCAGACACAGAAAATTAAGCACCGTATGTACTCACTAATAGGTGGATCCTAGTACCAAACCCACTTAGTGACATGCTCAAAGATAAATCTCTGTAATACCTACAGTAATTGCAAAGATTATAAACAGGAGGGAAGGGGAAGGAGAGCCCCCCCAGAAACAAAGAGAGAGGGGATCATGCTACAACAGAGAAAATAGGCCACCATTAAGTACCTGGGTCCTTGTACCTCATTGGAGAGAAGGACCCAGAGGAAAGTTTGGCATGCACAGTAAAGGATGCTCTGGGGATTGGAGGGGGAGGCACTAGGGGATGGGGAGGGAGGTGAGAGGGGAGGGGGAAGCAGGAGGGTCAGGGGGAGGTGGAGGGAGGGAGGGGACCGGTGTACCTGTTAAGTTTGTATGAGCGGAAATAATAATAATAATAAATAATAATAATAATAAAATGTTAAAAAATAGTCTGAATTAGGACATGAGTCCTATTTAAAAAAAAAAAAGAAAGAAAGTAATGAGACATCTTGTTAATCTCACAGACTTTCCTTCCTGGTCACTTGCAACTGATGGGGCTTGATCTCACCAGACAGGGAGGACATAGAAACTAGCAGATAGAAGGTAGCCATCCTGTAAGTAGGAGACTGACCCCCCCCCCCAGTGGTCTCCTACTCTTATTCCATCTACCTTTGAATCTACTCTTATAATAAGACTCTATTTTAATAGCTTTTTATCTCTGGCTAGGGGGTGACATCCAATACCCATCAGGATGGAGCCAAGGGCGGTGCAGGCAGCAAAACTGGAAGAAAAAAAAAACAACAACAAACCATAATTCAGAATATCAGAGACCTTACATTAATCACTAGGAACCAGGCCAGCCTAATCTCTCCCCATCCCAAAACTCAGGGAAATTTGCGGAAGAGGGGGTGGTAAGATTGTAGAGCCTAAAGATGGGGGGAGCAATGATATGCAAGATACTCCACACACATTAGGACCAAAGTAACCATAATAGGACTTTGCATGACCTGCACAATGACCAACATATCATTGACCCCCAAAGTGTAGCATGGATCACAGGCACTACGATCCTTAGAGGCAAGGGATTAACAGCCACACTAGTGTTCTTATACTAAAGGGGAACACAAAAAAGAGCTCTAGGTAATGCTACTGAGTCCTTACACCTCATCAGAGAGGAAGACCCTAGAGGGAAGTTTAACGTGCATACTAAAGGATTCTCCAGGAATGGGAGGGGGCAGCACTGGGAGAAAGGGAGGGCGGGGGAAAAGGAAGGGAAAAAAGGGGGAGGGAGCAAAGGGATTCAGGGAGGGGTGGAGGAAGGGAGAGGTGGAGGAAGGGAGGGGAACAGGGTACCTAATAAGTTTGTATGAGTGGAAAAGAAAACTAAAAAAGTAAAAAAAAAAAGAAAATTTATAGTACAATGTGTATTACAGGGCAATATATTCTTGCATCGAGTACTTAAAGAGCAGTAGAGAGAAATTCCTACCATAGGATGAATCCTGAAATGCTACCTGAAAGATGAGGGGTGTCCTGAAAGAGCAGAAGAACAGCAATGGGAGAAAATGCTAGTCAGGAAGAGTTTGGGTCTAAATATTTTCAAAATTCTTTCATAAAAGAAGTAAACAGATTCAGGGAATGTGTTTTAAATATATATATACATATATGCAAACATATATACATATATAAAACACTCTCTGAATCTGTTTAATATAATAATTTAATTTAATGTAATATATTATTATATACATAAAATCCCTCCCCACACACATACACACAGAGTCCTGGGGGAACCAAGACAGGAAAATCCAAGTTCCCACAGAGTCAAGACATCTGGGCTGCACTCTATCTGATTGATTTTCAGCTAATAGGACCTGTGCCTGATATCAGCCTAAGCATAACACTTTGGAGGGGTATCCAGGTAATACTGGGCCACCAAAGTAAGAGCAGAGCTTTGCATAGATGACAACGCTCGGGCAACGACTGCAAACCTGCTCAAGGCAGAAGAGGAGTTTTCAGGACACAAATTGATCAGAAAGTGTTGTTCTGGGCTGTGGGCTCTGGCAAGATGCTGTGTAGCAATGAACAGGGGTGAACTTTGTCTTTGACAAAGATAAGGATTTTGAAAAGGGTGGGCTGGCCAGACGGCTGGACAGATAAAGGCTCCTGTGCACAAACCTGGAGACCTAAGTTCAATCGCTGGAACTCACACGGTGGAAGGAGAAAACAGACTCATGTGCACGGCGTGTGCTTGCTTTCTCCTACCCCTCAAATAAATAAGTAAAACGTTAAAAAAAATTAAATGCCTGAAAGGAGACAAAAAGTTAACTGCTGCAAAGCGCACACATACACATGCATATATATATGTATTTGTGCTTGTACACATACTGTATATTACACAAATATATGTACCAGTTCTCTTTAGTAGTCTGATTTGAGCAAAAGTAAATATTATAATGCCTAGTAATATGTATAAGTGCTACAGCACTTGATTAACACATTCAGCACTCAAAAGCAGAAATGAACTAAGGATCAAGTGATGTAAATCACACTGATATCATTAGCTCATGCTACCTAAAAATATAAGTCATGTGAAAGTAAAAAGCAAAAGCTACCAGGAAGATGAGTCAGGATTGATTTGGGAGCAGACTACCCATTCCCCCTTGCAGTAAACCACTGACATTTGGCTAGTCTTGGAGACCATATCCATGTACCATTACCACATATCCAACCACAGCTCACGTTGCCAATAGTTCCAGCCATCTTCTTAAATTAAAGTGAAATCCTCATTTTAAACTATTGTAAACACTGGAGTTTTACAGGAAATATTTTATGAGACAAAACAGTTTGCATACAGCTGGGAAGAGCCAACAAATATTTGGCTGAGCAAATGAATGGTTTGGTTTATGAAAAAAATGTAAGACTTAGATGTAACCTCCAAAAAGGCTGTGGGTAATTAGCTGATTGGAAGCAAAGATATAGTAAGGGTCCACAACAGACCCCAGTCTGCCAAGAAAAAGGGTTCGCTCTGCTTTTTGCCTTCTTCAGTTCATCACTGTTAAGAAGGACATTTATCCTATATTTATAAACAACATATTCTAGAAGAGTGCTCTTAAACTCTTTGGTTTCAAATTGGCTTTGCATGCACTAAGTTTACTGGAAGACCCCAAGGACTTTTGGTAATATGGTTCATCACTAGAGAACCCTTACTTATTTATGGATTCATTTAAATGATTATAAATCATTAAACAGTAGTAAGAATAAAACACCTCCATGAAAGTATATTTCCCCAAAGCAAAACTTTATTGGAAGGCATGACTTTGTTTTACAAATGTTGTTAATGTTTGGTATAACAGAAAACAGCTGTGTTCTCATATTTGAAGATATGGCCTCACACAGATATGTTGTTGGAAAAAAGAAAAATATCTTCCTTGCCTTTTCAGATGATTGTGTAGTCTTTTAAAATTTCACAGATCTCAGGAGACTGAGAATGAAAATGGCAAGTGACTTCTTTGCATAATTAGGTAGACACCTGGAATGCATGATTTCCAAGGGTCTTTGAACTATCCCTTAAGACTTTCTGCTCCAGCTTTTTTCTAGTTGATATGCACCAGACATTTGTCCAAAAAACCTGACATGCCCTTTTGTGTGTGATTGGTCTTTAAGTGAACAAACTCTGGGACTACAGAAGTTTATTTTTCTGCTTTCTGCCAATATTGTCCACTGGGCTCCATAATCAGTGCCCCATGACCACAGAGCACATACATGTCAACCACTCTCATTTGAAACTGTCATGTGTCAATGTCATTTCACGTTTAGCTGTATTTAAGTCTTCATTAAAATACTATGCAGGGAGATACATTTGGAAATCTTCATTTGTGTATATATGTAAACAAGTATTTATCAATTATCATCATAGGTCATAGGACTTATAGCCTGGCTATAATAATTTATTGTGATTAATGGTTCTTGAGAGATAAAAAGGCAATTAAGAGATGACACAATTCATAGACACAAATTAAATATTCAATTAAGTTTCCCAGGGCAATGGGTTCCTGCTTACCCTGTAGTTGGGAGGAGGAGCGAGATGACAATCATCTGAAAGCTGACCTAAAGAGGGACTTACAGCAAACACTCCAAGGAGAAGCTTTTCCCTTTGCAGCCAGTGCAGAATCCTAATATTTTTCTTGAGAAATGAACAAAGGTGACATTTTCCCCCTTCGGGCTTAGAAAGGGATCAGTGCACATTTCAAAAATAAATATCTCTGGGCTGATGTGATGCAGATGTCACAGCTGTGTAAGCAGGGGCAGAGTGCTCAGCCATGTGCTGCACATTTACATTTAGGATCTGGCAGAATTCACAAACATTGTCTACTTGTTTTAGAATCACTTGTTTCTTTCTACTGCTTTAATTTTGACTTCTTTTTTGATGCTGCAGTGTCTGATTAGTCGATAGCTACCCAGCAGCTGCCATTTTGCCACATGTACATTTGTTAAACAATTTTTGGACATTTTAGACACTCATTGTGTATTGCATTGGATGAATAAATGATGGCTAAAATCCTCATATATGGTAAGTACTGATGAACATAAGATTTTGTAGCTAATATACCATTAGCTGCCATCAATGGCATTGACGATGTATTTTTCTACAAAACTGATATGATAAACTTTGAGAGCAATATTGTCTAATGATTTTGACAGATTTTTCATGATAGAAATATCTCAGGCTGGCTAGATGGCTCAGTAGACAAAGGCAACTGCCTACAAAACTGAATTTGATCCCTGAAGCCATGAGTAGAAGGAGAAAACTGACTTCTGAAAGTTGTCTTCTGACCTCCGCAGACATGCTTGGCATGTGCACATCCTCTTTCATATATGATAGAGGCCACAGTTTTACAATTGAAGTGTCCAGTATTGTTGGATAGAGAAAGATGCAGACAGCTATGTTACAATGCAAGAATTAGAAATGACAAAACAATCAAAGAATAGTCATTTGATAACAAATTTTTAGTTACCCAATTAGAAGACTAGAAAGGAATGCTATGAGTTCAGAGGGAGCTAAGCTCACATCTGGTAAAGAAAGCAGAAAAAATGTGATGACTGAAGTCAGGCTGTGGTTTGAAGTTTAAACTTCCATTACTTTATCTGTTTTTCTCTTTGGCTGAGTTAGTTGACCTGGCTCTCCTCCTCTTCATCTGTGCAATGGGAACAATATAAGCTAATGATGGAAAGACTGGCATAACTGCCACATGGTAGCTACTGAAGACTGGGCAGTCATGTAAGTTGTTATGAGTATCTCATCCCCAGGATCTTCTGGAAGCAGGAAAAATACAAAAAAATATGCTGGTGATGGAGCTAGGCAGTGACCAGACTTAATTTATATAGAACTGGTTGAAAGAAGTAATACAGAATCAACTGAGCAAGTCAGATGAGTCCTCATAATCTGTTTTCTTTGACATTTTGACGAAGAGAATTGAGTCTGGCTATCAGAACAAACAGGGAACAACTGTAGGTTGACATTGAAAGCAGAAGTGAGGTGGCTTAGCTAATTGATCACCGAAGGTAAATATAAGGAAAGACAAAGAAAGCAGGTCAGAGGTTGTGATAATGAGCCAAGTGTCAACTAAGAACTTTGAATATGACAGCAGCTACAGTAATGGAAATTAAAGGACAAATTTAAGAGGCAGTTGAAGAGAGAATAGACTGAAATTGAGATTCTTAAGTGTGAGCTAAGATCTTGATCTGCTAAGGCTTTGGGTCTATGGGGAACACCCTGCCCACAACAAATACTTCCTGACACAACTTCTTCTTTTTGGTTGACTTGTCAATTAAACACCATCATTTCTTGTGTGGTATGTGGCATTGGAAGTTCTGATAGTCACTTGAGTTAAGAAGTTTAGTGCCTATATTAGTTACTCTTTTCTGTTTCTGTGAGACAATGCCCAAAGTCAAGCAACTTAAAGGAGAAAGGAAGATTTGTTCAGCTTACAGTTCCAGAGGGAAAGTTCAGTCTTTCATGGAAGAAGCAGCATGGCTAGTGGCAGAAGCTGGAAATGGCTTAAGTCACATCCATCCAGAAGATTGAGAGCTCCTAGAAAATAGGCTTTCTAGAAATAGGGTGGAATTAATCCATCTCAAGCCCTCTCACCTGTGACTGCTTTCTTCCAGCAAGGCTCTTCCACTTCCTAAAGGTGTTATGACCTTCTCAAACATATGAGCTTGTGGGGGACACACTTCAAGCCATGACATCCCACCCCTGGCCCTCACAAACTCATTGCCATCTTATTATACAAACCATACTCGTTCCAACTTTAAGAGTCTCAATACAGACTACATCAGTAGTCTTAACACAGCCCAAAAGTCCAAAGTCCAAAGCTTCCTGTAAAATCAAAAGACATACTTCCAACATGTAATGGCACAGAATAAACATTCCCATTCCAAAAGGGAGGAATGGAAGCACATCCAGGAAAGATTTGTCCATAACAAGACCAGAAACCAGCAGGACAAACTCCAAATCCTGTAGCTCCATGTCCAGGAAAGGAGCTTTTTATTGAAATCATCTCAGTTCCAAAGGGCTTCAGTTCCACCCCTCCAGTGCAGCTGCCAGTAGAAGACATTACTCTCTTGGGCTGTCTCCCCCTGTGGCATGCAACTCTCCTTGACAGATGTCCAACATTGTCTCTGGCATCTCTAATATCTTTACTTCTAAATGGGAAGCCAGGCTTTAACTCCATAGCACAAATTGTCCTTGGGCATCTAAACTGCAGCCTTTTTGCCACATGTTGTATGACGTCTGTCATTCTCTGAAACCTTAGAGGAGGGTTCCTCCCTCTTACATCTTTGATTCCTCTAAAGCCAGAATGATGTGGATGACTTTGCTAAGTTCTGCTATAACTTCCAGGCAGAGACTTGCCCCTTTGACTACAGCTGGTTCAACTTCTTTATACTGACACTGGGGAAGGGAAGAAACATAGCTTTCCTTTGGAATTGCTCCCTTAAGTTCTTCTCTTCCAAAATAATTGCATTCTTATAGGTGGTAGTCTCTTCTTCAGGGCCAGACTGAATATAAGGAAAAAATAGTAATAATAAAAATGATTGCAATATCTATTTAGGGGCACATAGCTGTAATCTCAGCATTTAGGAGATGGGAGCAGGAACGTTAAGAGTCTGAGGCAGGGATCTTGCCCTCAGGGCAGAGCCTCTCTTATTAGATAAATGAAGAACAAGCTTTGACTTACTAATGAAGCTAATCTGTCTTACAATAGCCACCATTTTGTTCTTTGCATTCTCTGTAGGCTTAACCTCACATTTTTCTTCAAAATTCACAGTTTTTGCTTCTTTCTGCTTGATTCCTTGCTCTTTTTAATAACTCTGAATGAGAGCTCTGAAAAGTAGCTATGCCACACTGTCAAGACTGTCTTGCTTTGAAACTTCTTCTACCAAACATTTGAATTTAATTTTAAGCAAACTTTCAGGATGAGGGCAAAAATCTCACTAAACTTTCTTCCAAAACATGGTTCCATTTGTCACTCCTCAAGTTTCCAACACAGTCTTTGTTTCCCTTTGGGGTCTATCACAAGGTGGGCTTCTATTGCCTGTGTCTCTAACAGGTTTACTCTTTTTCAATTCCTCATAGGAATGATCTTTCTGACCCAATTGCCAAGATGCAAAGGCTTTCCCAGCAGAAAATTCTCCATATTTCTTCCAACTAACAGTTCCAAAAGCACACTAGCCACATTACAGCATTGATCACACTTTTTTTACTTCTTTGTACCAACTTCTCACAAAAACTCTCTCGTGCCAGATTCACAGTCTTACAGCAATACCCCATTTCTGGTACCAATTTCTAGTACTGATTATTCTTTTCTGTTTCTGTGAGACAATACCCAAAGTCAAGCAACTTAAGGGAGAAAGGGATACTTATTCAGCTTATGGTTCCAAAGGGGAAATACAGTCCTTCATGGAGGAAGTGGCATGGCTGGCAGCAGAAGCTGGAGACAGGCTAAGTAACATTCATCCAGGAGACTGAGAGCTACTAGACTGCCAACTGCAAGAACAGGCCTCTCTTGAAAGTAATGTAGAATTAATTCAACCCCTGTGACTGCCTTCTTCCAGCAAGGCTTCGCACCCTAAAGATGCCATGACCTTCCCAAACATATGAGCCTGTGAGGAATACATTTCAAACCATGACAGTGCCAGACTGAATATAAGGAAAAAATAAAAATAATAAAAATGATTGCAATATCTATGTAATGGCACATAGCTGTAATCTCAGCATTTAGGAGATGGGAGCAGGAACATTAAGAGTCTGAGGCAGCCTGGACTACATAGCAAGTATGAGGCCAGTCTCAGTTGACTATATGAGACCCTGTCTCAAAAAAAAATCCAATCCAAATGAGAGAGAGAGAGAGAGAGAGAAACATCCCTGCAGGTAGGATTTTTATTTTGAACATTTCAGTTGCTGTGAATATGAAATATTTATGTTAAGAAATAGCTAGGAAAACAAACTCAGAGGAAAGATGAGCATTTCTCAGATCCAAAGGTCCTTAGTATCTATAACAGAATCTACTCAGAGGATGTGTATTAATGGATCAATATAAATATTATCTTTATCTCCTTTGTTTTTAAATCTCTTCTACCAATTATTTTCATGCTCATCTTAGACAAAGACAAGTCATACAAATTTGAGAAAGGTAAGTGATGTCTTGACTGATATAATCCAGATTCAGGATGATGAGCACATAAAAAAAGAAGATAAAAATGAGTAGCGTATTCAACCACACACACTGAAGAACTGCATGCTTAAAATGGGAACAGTGGTAAAATTTATATTATATCCTACATCTTAAAAATAAGTAAGCAGTATTTATTTTAATATCCTGCATAGAGCTGTTTATATGTATGTTATATACATGTACATTACAGGTACTACATGCACAATATGTGTGTCTATGCGTACATTAATCTATAGTTACTATAAAGCATGTATTAAGGTAACCTGAGAGGTTAGTTGGGAAGGGAAGGTGGAATTGCATCTTGTTTCCTGAGTCCTCATTTCTCAGGGTGTCCCTTGGCAGGCAAAAGGAAAAAATATGACCACATGGACTGTTCCTCATGTGGCACTAAGGGAAGTTTCCTAGTGTGACATAGGATACGAATGTCTCTAGTGACCAGTACAGCTCCATTTGAAGAGCAGGAGGCACACTGGAAAGACATGTCATGGATTGGACTCATCTGATTCTGCTATGGCTCATGCTTTTCTTTCTGTGGGAAGGCATCTACTTACAACAGCTGATTCAGAGATCTTGTATATTGTGATGCGAGTCTCTTACACACTTGTAGTAAAGCCCAAGAGGAAGTACCATTAGGCAGAGACCTTTGCATTCTTTCCCTCTCACCTGCATTCGCTCAGGAGACATTTCCCTGTTGTGCAGTGGTGTGCTTCCAAGAAGTCTCAGAGATCGTTCCTTGTTACTTTGTATTCTGGAAACTTACCTCACTTCATTATGATTTTTCTCTACTACTTTCTCGTTTATTTTCTTTTCAATCTATTTCGATAATTTGTTAAGGTTGTGAAATGCTAGAATCCAGAATTAACCTTAAAATACGTTTCTCAGTCACTTTTTTAAAAAAGTACATGAGAGATAATTTTTTAGATGTTTACAAGGATCATATTTTTCTAACCTTCAGTGATAAATGCACATCACAAACATATGTATGCACATATACATAGGATGAAAGTAACTATCAGTTTCTGCATTTAATGGACAATTAATACCTGTCAGTGCTCATGTAGACAGATTTGTATGTTCAGGAAGTTGTGGTGAGAATATAATTCCCGAATGACAGGCAAGAATAGGCCATGAATGGTGAATGGGTTGCACTACGAGTTCCAGTTGAGAATTCTTATTGTTCCCTCATGACCCAGACAGTCCAGTAGAGTGACAGTGAAGGGAAGGAAACTGAGAGAAGAGATCTGGGGGAGAGGTCAGTAGAGTTGATTAACTGGCCTTAGAGAAGCTGCTGGACAGTGAACACAGACTCTGATATGATGGGGTCATCTATATCCTCATCTAGGATATTTGTCTATTTCTGCTTTGGCTTTTTTTTTCAAAATTTACAGTAACTTTGTTGTGCCAAGAGGAAAAAGAGAAAGTTTAGCTTGTGACTTTCTGTTGTAGTTTGCCTGCAAGCTGCGGATAAATTCACAATAAAAAATCTTTCCCTTTATATGCTAACTAGCAAATGAATACTAAACACATGGTTAAAATCAGCTGCGGACTTCTGCCTGCCAGTCCTTTCATGTCACAACTGTAACTTGGCCTGATTAACTACCTGTTCCCCCCAAATATTGTAAGCCTTCTGAGGTACTGTCACAATTATTTCCTAGAGATCTGCCCCTTGAGAGATTCACTTTGTAATACACACACTATTTTCACCATGTCCCTCTTTTATGGACACAGGCAAGGATTATAAAAGCTGAAATAGACTACTAACTATAGTGGAAAGATTACAATCCAATGTCTAAGGGCAGGAACACACATATGCACATACTATTTGGCTATGAGAAGTTCCACAGGGAACAAAAGGGAACTCCCTATTCTAGAGTCATGTTACATGATGAAGACTTATCAGCATCATTTTCTCAGGATAAAATAAGAGGCCATGGAATAGGTCCTACAGCCAGACTACCAGGTATGAACATGGGCTCTGGATGAGGTACTTCCTATGCTCTGTTATCTGTCTGAAAATGGCACTTGGGCTGGTAAGAGTATCCATCTCCTAATCATATCAGTGTGTGCCAGACCTTGAAACAGTGATACTCAGAGAGTACAATGTAAGTACACCTTTCAATGGTGAGATAGCTCAGTAGGTTAAGGTGTATGCTCACAAACCTGGTGACCCAAGTTTGATCCCCAGAAGTTTCCATGGTAGAAGGAGAAAACTGACTTCCCAAAGTTGTTTTCTGACCTCTATCCCATATAGCTATATGTGTTAGAGCATGCATGCTCTCTCTCATTCTGTCTCTGAAATAAATATTTTAAAAATCATCTTTGAATAATGATTGGCAAAATGGTAATATTTTTATATCTTCATGTGGTTTAATCAAAACCGATAGTATTTTCAATCGCATACTACAGATTATATGTGAAACATGTCTCTATACATAATTTGACTCATGCTTTCATGTTTTTTATTATGAATGCATTCAATATCATATTTGCCTTAAGTTTTCAGTTAGATAGGTGAAAGATGAAAAATCATAATTTTGGCACAATTCAACAAATTAGGTTTACTTCTTCCAGCTAAGAATTCAAATGCCTCTTTTTTCCTTCTTTCCGTTCCTTCCCTTCTTTCCTCCCCTCCTCCCCTCCTCCCTTCCTTCCTCTCCTTTCTTTCTTTCTTTCTTTCTTTCTTTCTTTCTTTCTTTCTTTCTTTCTTTCTTTCTTTCTTTCTTTCTTTCTCTCTCTCTCTCTCTCTCTCTCTCTCTCTCTCTCTCTCTATTTCTCTCTTTCTTTCGACAAGATCTTGTTATGCGGTTTTGCAGGCCTGGTACTTACATGAAGCCTTAGTTCACAGAAATCCTCCTGCCTAAACCTCCCAAGGACTGGGATTACGGACATAAGCCACCACACCCAGCTTTCTACACATGCATTTTAAACCAATATGTCAACTGTGACATTTCACCAATTATGAATATATTAAAGAGAAGCAAATATGTCTAGAGTTAACATTAACCAACTTCCATTTAGCAAACATTTGTTGTTGGGGCATCTAGTTTGGCTAGCCCTGTGTTGTGTTTTCAGAAAAGTTTGTGCTGTACTTATAAACATTTGGAAAATATGCTCCATTGGCAAAATTCATTTTTTTAAGCTTTGGATTTATTTTCCTGTTTGCTCACAGAACCTCCTGTTTAGAGAACCTAGGAGTTCAATGGTTATGAAGGAGAGGGATTGAGAGTCTTCAGTTGCTCAGGTGTAACAAGAGAAAAGGGGAGTCCCTTTTAAGGGCTCCTTACTTTCAAGATCCTTTCGGGGATGAGGAGTCAGGTGGAGTTCTATGGTGCTACCCGTTACCTGGCCTCACAGCCTTAGCTTGCACTCACTGTTGATAGTTGGTCCTTTCCTTCTTTCACCATGTGGAAGAAATCCCAGATATTTTAATTGTCGTGTAACAGTTATGCTTAACTATTGCTGTGGGAGAGCATCCAAAGTCAATCAATTTAAGGGAGAAAGGGAGATTTATTCAATTATGGTTCTGGAGGGGAGATACAGTTTTTCATGGCAGAAACAGCATGACTGGCTAGCCAAAGCTGGAGACAAGCTAAGTCACTCCCAACTCTGAGGCTGAGAGCAGACTGCTTGCTGCAAAGTCAGACTTCTCCTGGAAGTAGGGTGGGACTAATCTACCTCAAGGCCCACTCTTTTAGCAAAGCTCCACCTCTCAAAGGTGCTATGATTTTCCCAAACACATGAGACTGTGGGGGACACATTTCAAACCATAACATATCGTTAGAAAGTTGACTACTTTTTTTAAAATTAGAAGTTGAGCTCTTCAAAATTACTTAAAAGGGACTAAGATCCTTTAGCTCTTTTACATTTATTTACCTTGTGTATGTGCTCATGCATGTGTATGTGTGTACTTGGTGTGAGCATGTGTGAACATGTCATGGCACACATGTGGAGGTCATAGGGCAACTTGAAGAAGTCGTTTCTCTCTTCCTATCATATGAGCTCCAGGGATTGAATTCAGGGGGTCAGGCTTGGTACCCAGTGTCTTTATCTGATGAGCCCTCTCCCTGGCCCTCCTTTCGATTTTAAACCAAAGGTTTAAAAGTATCTGGACAGAAAAAGCAATTTAATTTTATGTGTGTGTGTGTGTGTGTGTGTGTGTGTGTGTGTGTGTGTGTGTGTGTATGTGTGTGGTGTATATCACAAGGCACTGTGCATCCCTGTAAATGACCAAGGATGACTTCATGAATCATCCTGGATTGCTTCTATCTCATTTTTTCTTAGCTCTGGGAAATGTGGACTGCTTCCATTTCTGCTTGGCATTTTTTCTTGGGATCTTAGATCTGAACTCAGGTCCTTCTGCTTGTGAGACAGAGTCTTATCTCCTCAGCCATCTTTCCATCCTCCAGAAACTTGAAGCAATTTAAGTGACACAAATAAAGGAGTAAATGTTCCTCCACATAGTCATAGGGCTAAATGTTCTCTTTCATTCTTTGCTCATTAGGTGTGCATAAAGAAGTATGAATACAGCCTACCCTTTCACCTATGGTTTTTTATAGTCTCTGGCCTTATATTAAGCAGCAAAACTGAAAAAAATAAATCAATGAACCATAATCCAGAACATCAGAGACTCTATATCAACCACCTAGAACTAGGCCAGCCTAATCTCTCCCCATCCTGAAGCTCAGGGAAATTTGTGGAAGAGGGGGCGGTAAGATTGTAAGAGCACAAGGATGGGAGGAGTAACGATATGCAAGATTCTCCATACAAGTTAGGGCCGAAGCAATCAGAATTGGACTTTGCATGCCCTGCACAATGTTTAACACACGATTGACCCCACAAGGTCTAGAGTTTGCTAAAGGCACTAGCTTGGAGGCAAGGGATTGACAACCACAGTAGTGTTCCTATTCTTAAAGAGAATACAAGAAATGGTTCTGGGAAATGCCACTGGGTCCTTGCACCTCATCGGAGAGGAGGACCTAGAGAGAGTTTGGCATGCTCATTAAAGGATGTTCCAGGGATGTGAGGGGGAGGCACTGGGGGATGGGGAGGGAAGGGGGGATGGGCAGTACAGGGGGATGGGGGGTTGGAGAGAGGGGGGGACTGGTATACCTGTTAAGTTTGTATGAGTGGAAATAAAAAAAAGTATGAATACAGAAACCATCATCACATTAGTATTTTTTACATCTTCATAATACTTAACTTTTAATAGAAAATATATACAATAATTTTACTATATTTTATATAAAGTATAAAATATAGTATAGTAGTAAGTATATTTTATATAAGATACCCACCACAGAAATTAAATAAGTTGAAAAGCAAGATGGATGGCTAAGGAAAACCCAGACCTGTAAGCTATTTTTTCATTATCATAGTTCACTAGAAAGAGATTCAGATTGCTCAATTATGTAAAGCAAGGAAGGCTAAAATGTAAGCTTCAGATACAGATAACCAGTCACTGGAGCAACCCATATCTCAATAGCACCACTCACAAACACAGCCCCCCAATCCATCTCCTGTATGAATTCCTACCTGTGGCTTTAGAAATCCTATTACAAAGATGCCTCTTTCTCGGGGATAATCAAAAATATTCATTCAATCCTAAAGGTAGAGATCACCTCAATCACTCTCTCCTTGCAAAGACACCCATAACTTTTGGACACTAACAATCCAATCCACATAAATTTTGCTTTATATAGTTTATAGCACTTTCTAACCCAGAAGAAAAACAATATAGTCTGACCGTACCCATCTAATGAAAGATGATCAGTGATATTCTGAAGAATGGGAAATCCAAATCCACCGAAGTCAGATTGGTTTCCCAAACAAATGTCAATGGATAGAATTGGATTCTAGCTTCCTGTTTGCTAATCCACTCTGAAGGAATGGTCCACAGGGTTGCTCAGAATCCTCAGCTCCCTGGGCTGTGCGTCCATGCCCAGCTATCTGCATTTGTCCTGAGACTTCAGCAACTTCTTTGACTGAATGCTCTCCAAGAGTTAGTGAAGGGTAAAAAAGGAAGAGTGACCGAGGCACTTGGATGTTGGGCACAACATCCAAGTCATCACTGAACTCCAGTGGTAAATTCTCAGGGGCCTGAAGCTCAGCTGCACTCAAGTACAGATCCATGGGACCGGCTTCCAGATGGACTGGCACAGACAGTACCTGCTGGGGCTTATCCGCTGAGGAGGCAACCGAAAATGCAGTGGGCAGCAGGGATCCTCAGGAAGGCTTAAAGGAGCTGGTTTGTTGCAGGGCACTTCTTCAGATCCCTGGCAGAAATTGCAGAGAAGCTGATTTGTATCCTGACAAATATGAGTAAGGCAGTGTCTAGTCATTGGAAGAGACACGAAGGCTAAACACCTCTGACTGGAACGAGTAGTTGGGCACTTTAACTTTCTTGCTGAGTTAGAGTCTGGCCTTGAATTCACTCTGTAGTCTAGGCAGGCCTGGAATGTGATCCTCCTGACCCAGCCTCCCCAGCTGCTCATCACCTTGGTTTTACAGGGGGGGAAACCAGGACTATAGTGAAGGCAAGGCGGGTAACAAAAGGCAGACTTCAGACTTGTGCAGCTTGCTTGGTCTGGAGACCGTCCCTAGCCACTGATTCCAGGAGTGCTCTGCAGTCCTTTCCAACCCTTGAATTCCCTGATCTTATAAGGCCTTGGTATTTGCATTCAATAAAATATCAGGGGATTACAAATCACTCAAGATGCATGCAAGCAATCTAGATCTAAACCTCATTAATAAAATGGTAAGACTAAGCTTAAGGAGAACACAGGAAAGAGTTCTGGGAAATGCCGCTGGGTCCTTGCACCTCACCAGAGAGGAGGACCCAGAGGAGAGTTTGGCATGCACTTTAAAGGATGCTCCGGGGATGGGGGGCACTGAGGGATGGGGAGGAAGGTGGGGAGCGGAAGGAAGGAGCAAGGGGTTAGAGGGGGGTGTACCTGTTAAGTTTGTATGAGAGGAAATAAAAAAAAATAGTAAGACTAAATAGGTGTACAGCATCTTCTAGCAAATTACCTTGCAGAGGTCTTAATTCCACATGGGAAAAGGCATTCCTAAAAATGTCAATATTTAAGCTGGAGCTTTGAGAAGGAAGCCAGGATTTACTTTGATCTTCTAAATGCTGTAAGCATCCGGAGTTATAGATTTTTAACCCAACTCTGAAATTCTTACCTGGCTAGATTCTTGATCATGCTCAGAACCGGTTTCTGCTCCTTCTAAGAAAGTGGTTATTGTTCAAGTCTCAGGGATATTCCCATAGTTTCCTGACTGTTCTTAGTCTATATAATGTTAAGAGTTATCTTTTATTAAATGCACAGCAGCTCAGGGTTCACATGTACTATAAACAACAGTGTGTTCTCAGAAAAACAGAAATAGCAGACTTTTTGGAGGTCAGACATAGAGGTCGGTAGAGTAGTCACTGATTCCTTATCACTGCTTTAGATGAATGTGACAATTTTGACTTTGCAACTCAAAGTTACTGGGATGAAAGTGAGCTTTAAAATGTATGAACACACACACACACAAAATGTATGAACAGTAAAGGATGCTCTGGGGATTGGAGGGGGGAGGTACTGGGAGATGGGGAGGGAGGGAAGAGGGGAAGGGGGAGCAAGAGAATGGGGGGAGGTAGAGGGAGGGAGGGGACTGGTGTACCTGTTAAGTTTGTATGAGCGGAAATAATAATAAAAAAAGTATGAACAAAATCGGGTTGCCTAGAGAATTTTTTTTTCCAGAGAAAAGTCAACATTGAAAGGGAGGAAGACAGGGTGTATGTCTGTGCTATGTTACTAGAATGGTTGTTTTATTTATTTTATTTTTCTGCTCTCTATTTGCCTGTAAATGCCAGGAAGGTATGGAGAGTGACTGAAATGTAGAAGGCAAAGTTATGTCATAAACATTTCTGGAGGACAAAACCAGAGCAGGGACGTAGCCTTGGGCAAAGCTGGAGCAGGATGAGTCTTAGGCAAAGCCCTGTCTGCCCCCTTCTCCAGATGAGGTTGTTAGTTTTGACCTCTGTTCAGAGTGCATTGCAGGCTGCATAGAAATTCATAGCCTCCTTATTCTTACGTACTTGCAACTCGCTGGTGCAGTACTATTAGCTTATTTCAATTAGTTTGCCTGCAAAATGAACACATCTGGATCAGGCAGATGCTCCTAGTCTCCTTCTGGACTAGTAGGCCACCAGATCCCAGCTTTTCTGTGTGTGCCTTTTTTTGTCTTTTTCTTCATTCTGGTGCTGTCCCTGCGGAGTAACGCTGCACAGGCCATGTCAGGAAGAAGCTTAATATTGAAAATAAGTTGAAGGTAACACTAATGAAACCATTTAATCAAAAGTGATTGATTAAGGTTCTGAAGCAAGTTGGGGCTGGATTAGAGGATTAAGTAAGAGTTGAGTTGTTAGTGTCTGCCAATGTAAGGCTTTTTTCTTTTTTTTGATAATGAAGTGATATAATTAAGGCACCAAAGGACAATGGTTTAGTAGTATGTACCCTTTAGAAAAAGAGCCCTGGAACATCGTGGAAGAGATGGTAGTAAGACTGTAAGAGCCTGAAAGAGGGTGTACGTATGGCCAGACATTATCTTTTGGACTTGACATGACTGTTTCATCTATGAATTCACTGTAACTACACGAATTTTCATAAGACCTGCACATGATTTGACCACAGAAGCGGGAAGATCTCCCTGAAAGACTGCTTAAAATTAATGTTGAGGGGAGGGAAATATTTTCCTCAGTGGTGTAACCACTGATACATGGCTCAGGTCCCAGCACGTGCTCAGGCACATGCTCTCAAGGGCTTCTGAGATGAAACTCAGTGGGCCAAAAAGACATGAAAAATAGGAGAGAGACTGACAGGGAAGGACAAAGGTTTGGGGATTAATGTGTAAAAAATACCATAAATTCAGGGTATTTATGCATGAACTCTAAAAGAATGACAAAAATAAAAGCTAAAAAGGAAAAGAAAAGAGAGAAGCCCCTGGGCTCAGGGGCACAGTGCTTGCCCAGCATGGGTGAGGCTGTTTGATCCTTAACACAGAACAAAAGAACATCCCCAAACACAGCAAAACACAGCAGCAACATTAGCAACAATAGCAAAAGAGACTTGAACTGTAGAAATGTGTTTCCCAGATGGAGAAGGTATGCTAAACCACTTACCCCTTCTAAATAAAATTATAAACAAAGATATCAATGGTGACCGTACTAATTACTTTCCTTATTGGTGTAAGCAAATACCTGGTAGGGAGCAACTTATGGAAAGAGAGATTTGTGCTGGCTCGTAGGTCAACGTGGTATTGAAGGCACAGTGGCAGGAGATGGCCAGTAACACTGTGGCTACACTCTGAAGCAGAGAGAGAAATGCTTCTGTTCCTCAAGTTCCTAAGTGTATCTAACCTATGTGACTTTAAATTCAATCAGGTTGGCAATGTAATAAACCACAAAGGTGCTCCCACCACTGACATTATCCAATGTGATATCCCTTTGCCATATGTAAGTTCAAATTTATGTCAATTAGAATTTGATACAGTAAAATTTAATAAAGTAAGGAATTTAGCTTCTCAGTTGTGCTACCCACATTTAAGTGCCCAGTATCCACGTATGTCCAGTGGTTGTGGTATTGAACAGCACAGATGCACAACCTTTTCCTATTAGGGCAGAACTTCCCACTGAGCAGTGTTGGAGACTTGTGAGCAGGAGTGGAAGGTTAAGGGGATATGTAAGGAGAGCTGGACCTACAGATAGAGGTTGTGGTCAAAGAAGAGGCTCCTATGTGGTAAATCATGTAGTGACTGCCTCCACTAGGCTAAGCATCTTTTCCTGTGAATCAGAAGATGGTAAATAAATGATATGGACTTGCCAAAAGTGATACAACTCTGTTATTGTATCATGAGACCAGTCATAGATAATACATAAATAAGAGGAAAAACTGAAAAAGGACTAGATTTAACTTATGGGCGATAGTTTGTTGACCTCTACATTAGGCTAAAGGTAGCCATAAGTGTGTTCAAACCAGAAGTTGCATAATTGTGTGCCTAGAAGGTGCATTCTAATAGCAGAGAGAGAAGATGGATTTAAGGAGTATAGGATGTAAGACTGTACCATTCTGGTCAATGAAGAGATGGAACTGAATTTTAAACATAGCTTACTAAAATGTGGTTGTACCAAAGGCAATGATGGGGTTCTGGTGGCAAAGAACAAATAAGAAATGATGGCTATCATAGCTGTGCTCACTAAGCTATAGAATGTAGAAAGAGGAATGGATTTGTAAAGCTGACTTCATTCAAAGGGGTCTGGCAGGTGAGCATCAGCCAAGGTCTGGCAACTGCAATGAACACACAGAAGAAGGAATTTCCAGAGAAGCCAGGAGAATGAGATGTACCCAAGCATTACCCAGCAGAAGGTACTGCCTCACAGGGGGGTAAGGAGAAGTTGTTAAAGGCATGTGGAGGAAAGCGAAAAATGCAGTTGCAGAAACCAAGGGAAGACTTCACATAGCACTGAGAAGGTTAAAATGATTCCACTAAGCTTGACAATTAGGAAACATTTTTGGACTATTACACAGAACAGATTTTGCAAGACAAAATAAAATGAAAAAAATAACCACATCTCTATATCTTCCTTTTTTGGGGAAAGCATTGAGTGGGATGATAACTATGACTTTTTTGTTGCTTTTGGTGTTTCTGGGATAACATAAAGGCACAGGGTGGGGGATGGAGGGGAGATGAGCTTCTTTTGAATCTTATAAAGCATATGGTCTAATGATTATTCTGTGGATGAGAAAGAAGATGAAATTTTGTTCTGTTACTTTCTGGGTGATCTTTATGCAAACTTTTTGGATTAAGTTCATGTTGCAAATGTTGGGAAGTAGCTAGACACCTTTATAAATAATTCAGTTTTCACATTTTAGGGTAAGGGAAAACAAAAATGGGAAACTTAAACCAGGGACCCTGCAGGTGTCTATTTTTCCTTTTCATAACCCTTCATGATATGCATAAATATTTCATTTTGAAGTTACCTTAATACATAAGCTAAGTAAGTACAGAGTTAAGATAGAATCATGTCATTGAATGTTCCATTTCACAATTTAATGACCAAAGGATTAGTCATTGCTTCATGGAAACATTCTTAATGATTCATAGTCACCTTTGAAGAGATTTACAATAGGAAAACATTTTACATGTCTTGTGGATGAATGTATCTCACTAAATGTTGGGCAATTTGTTTATAATTTTGCTTTAAAACCTGGAAAAACTGTAGGAGTGTTTCTTGAGAGGAAAAGAAAACCCAGTATTTTAAGATATCATTTATTTTAGAACATTAAAGTGGAATATGCATGTGGAGTTACTTCACTTTTACTCCTATTACTCACATTATGGGACAAGTAAGGTGGACTTGCAAAAACAAGGATAACATCTTATTAGGGAACTAGGAATAAGGCTTATTAGGGTACTAGGAAGAGCAGGAACACAATTGCAGCAAACTTCAGGCTTGCCGTGGGTGACTTTGTCATCTTGTTGAGGTTGCTGGGAACTTCCTGAACAGATCATGCCCTGACCTGAAAAGTCATTGTGAGAACAGAGGGCCATCTGAGTGAGTGGCAAGCTCTCTAAAGGGCAAACTGTGAAAAGAACAATGGAATCTATATAAAGCAATACTAAAAATGAAAGTTGAATACTGCAGACTGCTCCCTGGTTTTTGAGACTGAGATAATAGAATTAGAAACAAAACAAGAACTTTTTAAGGAGTTAAAGATTTTATCATTAAATTGACCCGGAAAAGTACATAAAGCAAGACATCAATAAATATTTAAAAAGGAGATGCAATGGTAAATGAGATGGTAGAGACAAGTTCTAGTAGGTACTAAAACTTATAATGATGGAGAAGTATGAGAATAATAGAAAACTAAAATATAGCCAACCACAAAGAAATCCATTATGGGCTTGGAGATGGCTCTGGTTAAAACAAGGAATACTGTAGGAGCTACTTGGGGAGATAAATAATCACAGGCCCCACCAACACATGAGATCTTTAAGTTGCAATAACAATCACCAAGGAAACAGGTGACCACCAGTGTAATAGTGCCATGAGAATCAAGGAGACAACCAACAGCTTTCTAATTGAACTCAAGATACACTTGTTAGAATGGAACACATTCCTATTACTGTTAACTAGAACAAGAACCTAAAAAAAGGGAAGGAAATAGATCAATAAGGAAAAGCAGCCAATACACCTACAGGTAGGAAGATAGTACACCCAACTGTTCTGAAAATAGCTGTTATTGTGCCCATAGATTAGAAAAACACACAGCACTCAATCTAGAAGTCTTCTTCTACAACAGGGTAGAGGATTTTAATATCCCAACAGGATGCAGTCCAGGGCAATAGAAGAGCAGTGAAGTGGACAACAATAGCCTGCCAAAATGCAGAGTACCAGTGACTCAGCAAGACTCACACAAAATTAGACCAACCCAATATCTCCATCCTAAGGCTTTGGGAATCTCACAGAAAAGGGAGCATTGAGAATGTAAGAACCTAAAGATGGGAAGGTCCACTATTGGACAAGATATTCCACTCAAGGCAGGCTGCTGCATCCAGGAACTCACTACAATGAATTTGTCCTCCCAAGATCTACATAATGACTGACATACCAACATGCCTCCATGGACTGCTGAGGAACTCAAAAGAGATAAGAACATACAGTGGAAACCTTGGGGACTAAAGCTTGGATGAGTGAAGGGAAATGCCCCTATTAGTGGGGTGACCTGAAGAGGCGCAGCTTGGTATGCTACAAGAGGCCTGAACCCCCACAAGAGTAGACAAGGGAACTCTGGGACACATAGACGCAGACAGGCAGGAGGGTGGGAATTGATGGATGGACAGGAGGGAAAGACAATGGAGGGAAGCAGGGATAAGTACTCAGTGTGCTTGTAAAAGTAGAAAAATTAAAAAAAATAATGAGTAGACAAATCAGAGGAAACCCGGGGATCCATAGAAGCAGATAGGCAGGAGGGTGGGAGGAAGTGGAATGGATTGATAAAGTAAGGGAAAAGGATGGGTGGGAGGGGGGATGGATGGAAACAGGGATAAGTACTCAATATGCTTGTAAAACTAGAAAAATAATATAATTTAAATAATCGCTGTGCAAGCATGAAGGCCAGAGTTCAGATTCTAGAAACACACAGAAGTGCTGGTAGGCATGGCAACCTATCTGAAATTCCAGCACTCAGAAGACAGAGAGAGGGGATCCTCGGAGCACATGACTGATGAGACTAGCCAAACTGGTGAGCTCTGGGCTAAGTTGAGCAATCTTGACTCACTGATAATAGTGGAAAGTGATTGAGAAAAATTCTTGACCTCAGACTTCCATGCACACACAACTACATGTGTATGTGTTCTGTCAGAGTTTGGGAAGGTCACGGCACCTTTAGGAGGTGAAAAGCCTTGTGGGAGGAAGATAGACATGCAGGAGGTGGGCCTTGAGGTGGATTAATCCCATCTTATTTCCAGGAGAGATCTGCTCTTGCAACTGATAGTTGAGTTGAGCAGCTCTCAGCTGTCTTCCGGATGGATGTGATCTAAGTCTCCAGCTTCTGCCGCCAGCTTCCTCCATGAAAGAGTGTATCCCCCTCTGGAACCGTAAGCTGAATAAATTTCCCTTTCTCCCTTAAGTTGGTTGACTTTGAATCTTGCCTCACAGCAAAAATAAGAGTAACTAGTCCTTGTACGTTCCACATATAGATGCATCACACACAAATGAACATGCAATTGATCACATATGCACACACACCAAACATACAAACACATAGGAAAAAGCTGTAAAATGTAATAATCCCATAACATGTAATTGAGGGTAAGAGAATATGTAAATAAATATTATTTTAGGTTTCACTTAATTATAATAAATTCCAAATAGATTACAGAGTTAAGAAGAAAAGGAAACAGAGCAAAGACAGTGGTATTTATCCACAAAGATACTGCTTTTTAAAGAAATTACGGTAGACACTTCAAATAAAGTGGAAAAACCCTGTCATACAGTCCTCCACATGAGATTTATTTGGAATATGTGTACAAATAGGTTCATATGCCAAATCAAGGATGTTGTGATAGTTAATCCTGGCTGTCAATGTGACCGCGCCACATTAACTAAGATCGGCTGTCAGACTACCTGAAGAGATTATCCAGCTCAATACACTTACAATACGAAGACCAGCTCTAGATCTAATTGGAACCTTCCTAGATCTGATTGGAATCTCCCAGTAGCAGATCAGATAAAAGGAGCCATAGAACGAAGACCTTCAAGAAAGACACTCCAAACCTGTGCTGGTAAACTCTCATCCCTCCTGTTGCCTAGCTTCTTAACTTCTTCGACTCTCCAGGAATCTTCTAGTCTTCAGCTGTTACCCACTGGTCTACAAGACTGAAGAGCTCTCAGCCTCCAAGATGTTTGCAGTGACTTAGCCTGCCCCTAGCTTCATCAGCAGCCATGTAGCCTCCGCCATGAAAGACTGTCCCTCCCCTCTGGAACTATAAGCTGAATAAATCTCCCTATCTCCCTTACTTACAGTTAAGAGTAACTATTAGAGATGCCAATAAAAAAGCTTTCATCATAAGCTGCATGAAAGAATGTGTGAGCTTTATCTCACATAACCCAAAGTTCAA
This sequence comes from Typhlomys cinereus, assembly GCA_023101885.1. Classification (NCBI taxonomy): domain Eukaryota; kingdom Metazoa; phylum Chordata; class Mammalia; order Rodentia; family Platacanthomyidae; genus Typhlomys; species Typhlomys cinereus. The sequence goes on along the minus strand of JALPQD010000300.1, from coordinate 133,875 downwards.
TTCCATATGAATTAATGGAAAAAGATTAAAAACTAAATTCATATGTGTATATGTGTGTGGTTCATGCATGCATATAAACCTGTTTTACATGTGTGGATGCACAAGTGTGAATGTATATATGTGTGCATGTGCATTTGAACGTGCATGTAAGAGGCCCAAGGTTGATATCATGAATCACCCTCAATCTCTTTTCCATCTTAGTTTATTGAGACAGTATCTCTAATCAAACCCAGAGCTCACAGACAGATCTAGTCTGGCTAGTTAGTTTGCTCCAGGGATTCTCAGTCTCTACTTGCAAGGCTGGAATTACAGGTAGGACTCCACACTTACCTAGCGTTTTACACAGAGACTGTGGATTCAAACTCTAGTTATTTTTTTTTCCATTGCAAGTATGTTGACCTCCGAGCCACTTCCACAGCCCAAAAGCAGTTCTTTAAAAGTAAAAATTTAAACCCAAAATGGGGTGAGCTTTTTGGTGCTATAATTGCCTTTGATTTGTCCCTGCTTCTGTTAAGTGATGATTGCTCATACTCCTGTAAATAATCCAATAAACTTCCAATAGACTCTTTAGCTATACAAAAAAGTAAAAATTTAAAATAAAAAATTCAATTTAGAAAACTGTAAATTTCATTCTGAAAATTTAATTTCTTTGGTCATCTCTAGAATTTCATTAAAGAAACTGAAAGACAATTATGAATTATAAGCATGAAAATTACTATTTTAGTGTCATAGTTTGAATATGAGTTGTCATGTGTTTGAAACCTTAGTTGATGTTTGGGAAAATTGTGACAACTTTGGGATGTGGAGTCTTGGGGGAGGAAAGCAAGTCACAAAGGGTGGGCATCGAGGATAACTAGTCCCACTCTGTTTCCACTATCAGTGGGCTCTTGCAGTTAGTAATGAGCTCTATCAGCCTCATGATAGATGTGACCCAAACTGCCTCCAGTTTCTGCCAGTCACTCATGCCTTTTCTGGCATAATGGATTATATCTCCTCTCTGGAACTATAAGCCAATGAATCTCCCTTTCTCTTTTAAGTTGCTTGAGTCCGAGTGCTATCTTATTTAGTTTTTGTAACTGGAAGAACTCTGTAAGTGATGAATAAGTAACTAGTGTATCATCATGGATGCTTACAAGCATTGAAAGTACTGTGAAGAGTTGTGGTCAGAGAAGCTAATGTTTGCGGTAGTTGATGAGTCAAATAAAGACTTGTAACTGGTCAAAGCTCAGTCTGAAACAGCCCATCTGTATCACCCACTCCGAGGCTCAGAAAACACCTCAGAAGAGGGGGTAGACAGAATGTGAGAGCCAGAAAATAGAGAGGAATGCTGTCTTTTAGACTGGCATGCCTGTTTGCACCCATCGCAGCAGTAGTGACTGTCTGCTCAAGACTTGCACAAGACATCTCACCATGGATGCAAAGGGGCTCATGAGATCTTTCTCCTCTCTGAAGAGCTATAGATAGTTATACTTGCTGGGGACAGGAGAGTCATATTCCTTAATGTGATAGCCAGTGGCAAGATGCTCCTGGTCAAGTAAATAACACTCCATTCAAGTTCATGCAAGTAGTCCTAATTAAATGTGACATGTGAGAAGAAAGTGATTTATTTAGAAGAAGGGATTCAGCAGCAGGAGAAGGGAAGGAATAAGAAGGGACAATGGGAGGATTATGGTCAAAGCACATTTTGTATATGTGTGAAATTTTGAAAGAATAAATCAATTTTTGAAAAGAAACATGAATTATGTGTTTAAATATGGAAAATATTCATGAAACAGCCTAAAGCAAAAGATAATATGACACAAAATATGCTATGCGAAATGTATATATTTGTGAATATAGATCGATGTTCACATGGTATGAGAAATAACCATGGTGGCAGAAATTTTCAGATTTTTTTGAAATGTTGTAGGTAACAGACACAAAAATAATCTCATATATAAGTATGGTCAAGGAAGTAGCAATCAGCTCATGAATTTCTACTTTTTTTTTTAAACTCAAAGTGGGCTGGTTAGATGGTTGGGCAGCTAAAGCCTGTGCTTAAGAACCTAGCTATCTGAGTTCCATCCCCAGAAGCCCACATGGTAAAGGGAGACAACTGACTTGTGAAGGCTGTGTTGGACCTCCACCCATGCTCCATCGTGTGTAATGCTTGGTTACCTTTCTCCTCCCTCCCATCCCTTTCCCTCTCGTCCACTTTCCTCTCTCTTCTCCAAATATAAATGGATCACATATGCAAATATATATATTTAAAAAGCTTAAAGGATATGTCTTATGAGAGGGAGTCATAGTACCATTTAGCAAAGTTACCTTGTACTAACCAACTTGGTGACACCCATGTCGAGATATCTATCTAGAAAGACTCATACTAAGCATGAAACAGAAAGCGCCCTTTGTGGAGACCTGCATATTAGGTTACTGGAATTTTTTTAAAACCTGACAAACTAACAGGATTTGATAGTTTAGCCCTGGTCTCTTAGACCAGTCTGGGTTTGGATCTTTTTGATTCCTAAGTACTGAACTTCTCTCTCCTTTGATTTCCAGATCCATGTTATGGAATAAAAGTAGAAGATTCTCCAGGAACATTGTAAATATTTAATGCATTGAGGCCTTCAAAATATAACAGCAACTGGAATAAAAAATGCTTTTGGCAATTTTTTTAGCTAATTATTTCTTTTACAACAGTTTGAAAGTGATTTGAACATTGGTATATCTTAGAACAATACTGCTTAAAAGAAGACAGAAAAAAAACACACTTTCCTATTTTTGAAGGAAGACACACTTTGTACTTCCCAGATTACTTAATCAGTGAGTCTATTCTCTGATATTTTTTCCAAGAGGAATTTGCAATGGGAATAAATAAAACATTTCTATAAAATTAGGAGAACATTTACAGTGCAAAAAATCATTGGTACAATTGTCTTCAAGTAGATGTGGAAAGGTCCCTTTCAAATATGAATATAAGGATTTATTTTCACTCTTTTAAGGTGGAAAACTTCTGAAATAAAAACTTCATAATCACTATTAGTATCCTCCTAGAAAAACCTAAAACCTTGCTGCTCCTTAGAGACTATGTCTGTCCACTCATTATGAGCACCTGGTAAATGTCAATGACCAAATCCAAGGAAAACTAAACGAGGCAGCCCAGGCAGGATGCTCATTGAATCTGTGCTATATAGAGCTATCCTGTCCCAATAACTAAAATAATGAAGTAGAAAACTTAAAGACAAAGATATCTTTGTTTTCTGAAGTAAGAAATCTGAGTATTATAATTAGTCTTACTGTATCCCATCATTCAACCTAGATGAATCATGGATGTCATAGTTAAGAACAGATACCCAGGAAGTGGGGTGTTGCTGATAAATCTGATTATGTGGACTCTATATGGCTTTTGAACCGTTTTGCGGGACAAAGTTTGAAATGTTTGAAGATTTTGACTTTGTGGATTACCAATACCTTTCTGCAGAGTTTGATGGGCCATTTGGAAAATTGCGATGCTGAGAGCATAATGAATTGTTTGGGCCCAGTTTCTGAGGAGGGGAACAAGGACTTTGTTAAAGCTGAATTTGAACACAATGGACTGGTTTGCTTGACAGAGGAGAGCTGTGTTGGCAGCCTTAAAGGTTTGAATGTGCAAAGGGCAGGCAGCAGAATATCTGCTGCTGTTGGAGAAATGAATATCAGTGAAGGAAAATCTAGTGACTTGCACTGGGATGGTGAAAGATGTGAAATCATCGTATGGCAAGTTCGTGGTTTGAAAACCCAGATTCCTTCAGGGGCCAAAAGCCCAAGTTAAAGCCGTTTCTTGCCCTTTGGAAGTTTGGCTGCCTGGAATAGGCTTTTCCAGCATTAGAGCACAAGATTTGGTGCAGCTGTAGCTCCAATGGACCAAGCTACGTTTCAGACTTGCTTCGGAATCTGGCAGCGTCCCTCAGGTGATACTGGTTTGGGCGAACTATTGAGGGCTTTGTGGAGCAGCAAAAGCTTGGCACCAAGTGGCAGGCGTAGAGTTCCTACGAGAGAAGGTGAAGCTTAAAGCTGCAGAGGAGAACCCAGAATGGTGTTTGAGATGCCAGAACTGTGAGACTGCTGCTGAGAACGACTGCAAGTGGAGATTCAGCCTGGTTCAAAGAACTCTGCTTTTATAACTTCGAGCTGCAAATAGGGACTGGGAATTCCTGAAATCTTTGAGCCACCGTGATTACATGATGAGCAACAGAAGATGGACATTGAAGTACAGGATGCAGTAATTTGCTGGACTTTGATCTTAATTTAAATGTTTTCTTATTGTATCAAGATCCTTCTGTTTTAATGTTTTATTTGTTTTAAAGTATTTAACTTATTCTGATTTAATACCCTTTTAAAGGTAAACTTTGAACTTTTAAAATGTTGGCGCTGAAGTTTTAATGAGAACATTTTAAATTTGCCCATGGAATGTATTTATATTTTTTAACATCTGTGGGGACAAGGAAAGGTTACAGTTTAAAAGTGCTACTGTTTTTGTGTCAAGTTGACAAGGGGTGAAGTGTCATAGAACAGGTGTCAACTTGACTCTTGAGGGTTTGAGCTCTGGGCACAGTTGTAAAGAGTTGATGGTTGAGTTAAGCCGAGAGCAAACCTGAAGGAGATTGTCTAGCTGCTGGGGAAGACGCAGCCATGGTGGGTGGGATTAGGCCCTGTATAAATCACAGAGAGCTGGTTGAGAGAGTTGCCATCCTTCTGTTCACTTGGCCAGATATGCTGGTGTGGCGAGTAAGGATTGTCCATCTCTCAGCCGTTATGCAGTGATGGTGTGGCCAGTTCCCTCGGCCCTGGTGTTGGTGCATGCTCTCCTGTCAAGCTGGATCAAGAACTGTAACCAGAAATCGTAAGAGAATAAACCCCTTGTTCCCTTAAGCCATTTGATGGTCATTTATCAGCAACCATGCAGGCTGACTGCAACAACGGATAACCTCATTTCTATATGGAATGGGAGGATTTTGTTTCGATTAATGTGCTTTTATTAACTTAGTTTTGTACACACATGTGCATGCAGGTGAGTGTGTGTGTGTGTGTGTGTGTGTGTGTGTGTAGATCTGCACAGTTAAGTGATTACAGAATAGCATACACCAAATATTAAAAGAGCTTGATGAGAATTTCACCAAGATGGAAATGCTAAAGGCAGGGTGTAGTTTCAAGAGTAGTCAGAGTGTGAGACTGAACAGAGAAAGTTTTCATGAAGGAAGAAAGCTGCTGTTAAAAGAAGCGTCAGACCTGCCCTGGCAGAGGAGAGTGAAGCGGTGTAAGAAGTAGTGATATGTTTAAAAACATGTTAATTGGGACTTTATTTAGATGGCTAGATTTCCATTTTCTCTGCATTTTCTCCAAATCTCTTGAAAAATTTATCATCATTGTGTATTTCATTTTTACACGGTTCACAAGGTAAAATACTTTTTAAACTTTTTAAAATAATACTTTTTTACATTTGAGGGAAAAGAATTTATCACTCTTTTCATTCAGTGGATAGCTGATAGCCGTATACAGATAATAATTGAGCAAGGTGTTCAATTCATAGCTCTACTTGCCCAGTGTATTTGACACTTAAGCATTCTTCCACATTATATTGTAAAACATATCAAACATATACACAAGTTGAAGTCAAATGTCCCAGTTAAACTCCAGATTTTGCTTGATTTGTTTTTATTTACATCCCACCTATCCATTTATCCAGTCACTTTTTTATGGAAGAGAGGATACACTTCAAAGTAAGTGGCAGACGGCAATATCCTGTTTGAATCAAATTTTAACCACTCCCAAGTCCCTCTGCTTATGTAAACTCAAGAGTAGCCTAGAATCTCCTGGGAGGTTGGCGTATATTTAGTCTGATCTAATTTCTAATAGCCCACACAACTTTCAATTCTAACATGTTCCCAACCAGCTGCAATTCTGGGGACCAAGTTCGTCAAGCCCCGCCCTGTTTCCATATAGCAGACTGTGCTCTATGGCACAGAACAGTCAAACCAGAAATGGTAACTTTCCTTGGGGGTCATCAAGTCCAGTATTTTCAGGAACTAAGCAGGGAATATAAAGAATGGACTTGTGTAAGATCCTCAAGTTGATGGAGGAGACTGGATGTGAGCGAAGCACCAGGGAGAAGCAGCGCTGCCCAGTGTGAGAAGCTGGAAAAGCCGCGGGCAAAGTTTCTCCACCTAACTGTAACTCTGAGGACCCTGACTCTTAAGCAGCATTTCTCAATTTGTCTCTACTCTAGATTGAGGGTGCTTCAACAGACAATGCTGCTTCTCTGAAGCATAATGAGTACAGTTCACTGTCAAACGGGATATTTACTATAGGTATTTGTAAGTGCAGTGTTTATTGCCATCCAATTAAAGACAGATCGTGACAATTGAAACAATAAATATACAATTACTAATGTAAAGATGTGCTAGTTTAATTTTTTTCAAGTTTATTGCCCAAAAAGGCATTCTCTCCTCCTATCCTACCTCCCATCTATCTTGACTATCTGTATGTAATAAACCCAAAGAAAAGAGAAGCTGATTTCGTCCTTTTTTTATAGTTGCTCATTTTTATAGTTGCTCATTTTGGTGGTGGTGTGGTGGGGTGAGTGTGACTCACAATTAAGTGGAAAGGCTTACCATGTGGGATGGTAGAAAGGTGAGAAGAATAGAAACATGGAAGAATGGAGATATATGAAATATTTTTTTAATTTGTTTATTTATTTTATTCAATTGTGCATATGTGTGTGTGTGTGTGTGTGTGTGTGTGTGTGTGTGTGTGTACATGTGTATGAATGTATGAATGTGTGTGTGTAGAACCACGGGTGAATTTGGGAACCCGAGATATATGAAATATTACAGTATGAGATGTGGGTGTTCACATTTAGCTAGCCCTTGTGTGATTCTGGCTGCTTTCAAGGAACACCCTTCCTCTCACCTTGCCCTGTCGGTGGAATTCAGCAGAACTGTGCAGGTTGGCTGACTTTTCCTTCTGAGAACTGAAACCACCTGCACTAGGCATGCTCAGTAGCTTTTGATGTACTTCAGAAGTTACAGCCACTCCACCCTCCCAGCCTTTCCTTTGTTTGATAGTTAACGAGTTTGGAAATTCCCCAAGTTACCTTACTAAGTCACTAATTCAAAGGAACTACGTATCCCAGCCCTGTCATGTTGGAATAGCCATGTGAAAAGCTGTCTCATGGGGTTGTTGTAGGTTCACATGATAAAATTAGTTTCTCTTGGATGAATGTTGTCTTGTGATTAGCTCGACTAATCCCCCCTCCCGTCAATAAAATTGCTAGCTGTTCTTTTCGACTATGTCCATACACCGAAAAATCAAAATGTCCATCAAAGTGTTCTTACTAGATTTTGCCAGAATTCTTTCATCTGAATGCCTTTTGTAGATCAAATTCAGTAGATGCTTATTTTAGTTCTACCTCTTTTAGTCTGTGCCAGGAACTTCATGAAGGTTGTATTTATTGTTGGTTGATCAGTTCCTGTAACTCAAATCTTAGCGTAACATAGTGATTCCGAACTCGGGTTTTAAAATTCCATTAGTTGGGTGTAAGAAACATGTGACTGGGGCTGGGGAGGTGGCTCAGGGATTAAGCCTCTGCCTTGCAGGCAGAAGGTCCTGAGTTGGGATCCTAGACCCCACGCATAGACGCCCTGCGGACTCGGGGAGGGGGGGGGCTGCGTTTCTGGTCCTGGTAGGGCGGAGCCTGTGAATCCCGGGGCAGAGTAAACAAGGAGGAGGTGGAGACGTCCATGGTGGTTCCCGAATTCACCCGTGGTTCTACACACACACACACACACACACACACACACACACACACACACACGCACAATTGAAGAAAAAAAAAAAGAAACGTGGTAAAACTCTGAAAGTTTGTAATGAAAAAGATTATTTTTACTCAGTGATTTTACTCAGTAGACCTTTTAGAAAACAAGTGATCTCAAAGTGATAAAGAAAACAGAAACATTCCTTAAATTCTCCAAATATTTCCTTTGACTTTAAGCTAGTTTTGTAGGTTCTTTTACTATTTAACCTATAAGAAAATACTTTAAAATTGTTCAGATAACTTTTCTGAATGGCAGCATTATTTTAAAGTCATTCATATGCAAACCCACATCATCCTTATAATAATCCCATAAGGTAAGTGCAACAATTTATCCCTTTACATATGTAGAAACAAAGTAACAGAAAGTGTGACTTGTTCAAAGCCACACAAATGAGAATGAGCAGAATTGATATTCCCTCAAGGGAAATGTAGCCCTAGAATACATCACTAATATTTCTCTTTACTTAAAGGCTACCTGAATTAGAGACGCACTGGCATGACTGAGCACCCACATACTAGCCACTAAGTGAATAACTAAAGCAAACTTTGGATCTTACTGTCATTTTGCAAATAAAAAAAAAGTATCTGAGCCACCAGGATGGCTAAATGAAAATCTCTGGTTCTAGGGCTCAAATAGTTGTACATTTTAAAATTCAATAGATGGCTCAATTTTGGAGCAAGGTTGAAGATCACTGATCCACTGATTCAAAGCTTCTTTAATAGTCTTAGTACAGGGCATCTCAACCTTTAGCAAACCTCAGAACCACATAGAAAGGTTTGTTAATCTATAGCTGTCCCAGCTCAAGAACTTCTTATTCAGCAAGATCTGCGAACTTCTGCTTAGTTCCCACATCACACTGATGATGCTAGTTTAGGGAGCATACTTGGAGAATCTCATCTTAATCTATTAGTCAAGTGTGGTGATGGAGGACTGTAAGGAACTGGCTAATTCCCAGTTGACATCAACCTCTATGATGATACATTTCTCCTGTTGTGCTCCTTTACCCAGCTGCCAATTCATCAAGGATGGGTGGAGAAAGGAAAAAGGGATGATATGAAACTAGAGAGAAGAGAAATAAAGCAATAGAGAAAAGGCATTAACTTGAGGACAATAAAAATTTGAAGCTGTCTCCTACCTAGTCACAAGCCAAGGAAAGACTGAATAGGAAATGAGAAAATTTGAAAGGTAGTCATGCTCCAAAGGAAGACATTTTTTACATATATCAGAAAGAATTTAGAAATATAATCAGTGAGTCTGGAGGACTAGACTTTGGCTCTGGGTTTGGAAGGAGTCATTAGTTTTGCTCCTTTAGGGAAACCAGGAAGATTGACTGAAGTCACTCTTGGAACCAAAGGCAGGCAGGAGGGATATGTCTTTTCCTTCCTTAGCGTCAAGGAGTCTAGGATAACCAGATGCTACTGAGATTGTGCTGTGATAATCCAGTGGTTCTCAGTTGGGCATGATTTCAGCTTCCTCCCATGAATATCCAGAAATGCTTTGGGTTTACTGGGCGCTATTGATGATTAACTGGTCTGAAGGTAGTGCTGAATATCCTACAATGTACAAAAGTGCTGAGGTTGAGAAATCCTGAGTGTAGCAGTTAGCCTGCATTGTTGCTGATAAAATCACAACTAAAATGAACATATAATATAAATAAAATAAAAACAGCTTAAGGGAAAAGGGGTTAATTTTCTCTTATGATTGCCTGGTTACAGTTTTTAGTCCTGTTTGGCAGGAGGGTATGCACCATCACCAATGGGCCAAGGGAACTGGCTACACCATATTCACATAGCAGCTGAGGGAAGGTCAATCCTTACTTGTCAGACCAGCATGTCTGGCCAAGTATACACACAAGGATGCCAACTTCCTCAACCAGCTCTGTGTGTTTTATTTACCTATCTATGGTCTAGTTCTACCCACCATGGGTTGGACCCTCCCTATCAACTAGACAGTCTCCTATAGATTCACTCTGGGTTTAATTCAGTTACTAAATTAACTATAAATGTGCCCAGAGTTCGAATCCTCAACTAGCAAGTTAATGCCTGTACCTAACTATGACACTGGGCTACACAGAACCCAGGAGCTGGGCTTGATGCCAGTTGACTTAGCAATGAATTTGCTAAGTAACTGAGATTGCTGTGAACTGGGTAATCTTCCTGTCACTGTAAATCTGCCCTGACTGGAATCCTGAGGAAGAAGCCGTAGAGAAAAGCACAGCACTGGTAAGAGGTGGTGGGAAGTCACATTAAAACAGAAATGAACAAAACAGAACCAACCAACCAAAAAACAACCAAAGAAGCAACTAAGCAGTGGAACTACCTCAAAAATTTGACTCTATCACAAAATTCCAAGATGTATGAAAAACGTTATGCATAAGAAATACAAAAGCTGAATGAAATAAAGAACTGATATCTTGGCTTGCCTAAGAGGAAATTAAAGTCACAGCAGCATAAAAACGACTTTAGGAATTTAGGGTATATCAAGGAATAGAATAAGACCCAAGGGATGTTAGAACAACAGCAATTTTAAAAAAAGCAGATATTAAGCAAGAATGTGTGGTTAAGAGAACCAACCCACTCAAAAATTTGAAATAAAAACTTTTAACATTGAAATGAAAACCCAATAGAGGGATAAAATCTATTGGACACAGATAAGGTCAGCAACTCCCCTGGCTTAACCTGAGGCTCCCATGACTTGGGAGGTAGAACCCAGGTTGAAACAGTATTAGAAAACTGATAGTCACCCTCAATAGGGATGGAGGAAGAATGGGTAGACTGGAGGAAGAATCGATAAGTCAATTTGAGATTTACCCAGAGAGACCACAGGAGCAAAAATTTTGGAACAACAATTGGAATCACTAGGATACACGAGACAATATTTTACATCACACAGTCATGCTAACATTTTTGATAAAAATCTTACTGGAGAATAGTCACTTGCCTTGTTTTTGCATTTTGCCTGTGGCAACTTTCAGCCTACATGAAATGGCAAAGCTTTCCACAAAGCCTAAAATGCTTGGACTACTGCTTGAAATTGAACTCAGATCTTCACCCTTGTAAGCAGGTGCTGTGCCTACTGAGCTATCTCCTTAGTCCCTGTTTCATGACATTATAAATATACATTTATTATATGGTTATTGTTTTTGAGATTGAGTCTCACTATGTAGCCCAGAATGATGTGAATATGTGACCTTCCTGCCTCTACCTCCCCAGTCTGGGATTACTGATATGTTAACTACTAGGTTTCATGATGCTATGTTTGAGAGAAGGACCCGAGAGAAGAGAAGGTCAGTTAGAATACACAGGCAAGAGCTGGGGAAGTGATACTGAAGTTACCAAATCAAGAACAAGAGCCCCATGTCTACGAGGGCGCCACAAATTTAGCATGTCTCAGTCCATGCTCTGAGAGTGGCTTGCATTTCCTGTCACATGCACCGACACCACACATGGATAAAAGTTGTCACCTAGAATTCAAACATCTCATTTTTGACTTAAAACTTGTCTCATATAGCACAGACATTTTTGTAACAGGAAGGGCCTTGCTGCCAATGATAAAGGGTTAAGAAGTCCAGTTCTTCATAGGGAGCCTTCCTGCCCTGATATCTTTGTGATAACAGTTCTACATTGCAGTCCCTCAAGTTACTTCTCGGCATGACCTAGGAAGCCATTTCCCTCTCGGAACCACATATTTATTCTTTGACTTGGTTATATTAAACTTTGGGGTCATCAATTTAAAAAAAAAAACCATGAGAAAAAGCTGATACTTAAACCCTAATCAGGATCAAGAATGTATGGAGATGACATCCATCACTTCAGAAGGAGTCTTGCCTCAAAACACAAATCAGTCCATAGCACTCAATCTTTTGCTCAGGAGTTTCCCAAGGCTTCTGTGGCATAATCAAGTCCCTTGGCCCAGATGTTTGTAGTCATTTAAATTTGCCGACATCCTAGTCCCTAAACACAGTATCAAAGAGGTGAGACCTTGGGGAAGAGCATCACATCATCACAGAAGAGCCTTCAAGTGGGATCAGTTCCTATAAAAAAAAGTCCAAGGGAACTTGTTTGCTTGGTTCGAGTGTGAGAACGCGGCAGAAGTTGGCAGGCTATGCCCTGGACAGGACCTTCAACATGACCTAACCAAACTATCTTGAACTTTGCCATCTCTGTAATTATGAGATACACATCTCTTCTGTTTATGATGGTGCTCTTTGGGCACTTCGAAATGAAACAGTCAGTCTTTGAGGCCCAGTGACTACGTGGGCCTCACCATCTCTTCTTACTCTCCTTAACCATCTCTTCTCAGTCTCCTTCTCTGCCTGTCCAGCAACTCATTCCTTGACCCACATTCACTTGTGCACTGGATCTTTTTTTTTATTTTTATTCTTTTATTCAACTGTGTGTGTATCTTTTTCTCTGTGCTTAAACACGGACGAATGCGAGCTCCATGAACTCCTTCTCCCGGCCCCCCCACCAGGCTCCGCCTACTTGGACAGAAGCGCAGTCCGCACCGCTTCAGCTGGCCTCTTATACGTTGGGTCTGGGATCTGAAATCAGGACCTCGCCTGCAGGCAGAGGCTAACCCCTGAGCCCCTCTCCAGCCTGCACGGTCTTTTGCACCTGCTATTTCTCAGCTTGAAATGTGCTCCTGCTCCTTTCCCAGGCCTCACCGGCCACTTTTGATGCAGGATTCTTCTTAACTAGGCTTATCAGGTTGGGGGGGGTGGAACTGGTTTTTTAAACTTCTGCAATAATTTCAGTGTGTGCTCAGAGGGGAGAACCAGCTTTGCCTTAAATGTCACTTCATCAGAGATCAGACTCTCATCTAGAAAGACTCCTGTCTAAAGTTTCTTCTCTATTTTCTACTTTAGCTTCTTTCCTTTCTCCTTTAGAGATCAGTGTCTCTTTTCGGGGGGGGGGGGCAATCACTTCCATAAAGCAGTGGCCTTCTAAGCACAGGTCCTAGACCTGGTACAAACTTATGGTCTGCAGGAATTTATGAGAAATGTCCCACCCACAATCTTCCTGGTGATGCTTTGTGTGAGTGCATGCATGCGTGTGTGTGTGTGTGTGTGTGTGTGTGTGTGTGTGTGTTATTGTGTACATGTATGGGTGCAGGTGGAAATCCACATAATCACAGTGGCTATGTGGAGTTCAGAAGACAACTTGTTTAACAGGTTTTGCATTACAATTTGTTTAAATCAAGGTCTCTCTCTCTTTTTTTGGTGGTCACTGCGCATGGCAGACCAGCTGGCCCGTGAGGTTCCAGGGATCCTGTTGAATGGAGGTATGACAGTATTATACCTTTTATGCAAAATACATCTCCTAGGCTTATGGGCTTGAACACTTGGTCCCCAGGTGGGGGAGCTGTTTCGTGAGGTCTTGGAGCCTTCAGGAGGTGGGGCCTAGCTGGAGTTAGCTCACCAGTGAGTAGGACTTCTGTACTACAGCCTCGTACACATTCTAATAAAAGAAAACTGCTTCCTGACTGCTAAGGTGTGAGCAAGCAGCCTCACGCTCCCACCACCAGGAATGAGACCTGATCTATCACTTGCCTTCTTCTTTGTAATAGATGAAATCCTCTTAAAGAAGGAGTGAAAGTAAATCCTTCTTCCTTAAGTTGTTTTCCTTCATGTATTTTATCACAGCAATAAGAAACATGAATATAGGCAAACACGGTCTACAAGGGTTATTATAGGACTTAATAAGACAGTGTTTATTAGGGTTCACCAGTGTGAACTGTCAATATCATTTTCTTCCTTGGTAGTTCCTGTACCTCCTTAAGAGGCTGTATATCTGGGGCTGGAGGGAAGAAGACCAAAATCCCCTAGTGTCTGACACATATTTACATAGCTCAAGTATTTAATTGTTTGTTTTACAGTTACATCTTAGTGCCTGTAACAATCCAACATAACGCACTGTGCTGGGTGTTTTATAGTTACAGCTTACTATGCATAACCATCCAACATCATAGTCATTGGATGAAGAAACAAACTCAGAGTTTGGCAGTTTTGTGAAACAGTGTATAACTAGAAAACAAAGTTAATGTACAAGGGGTAATGAACCAACCTTAGGTCCACACTACAGTGTCTCTCCAGCGGAAAACAGTGTCTGTCCGCCACTGTTGTAGCACATGAAAAACAACCCTGGGGAGAAACAAATTAAAGAACAACCCTTCCTTTTAAAACATGACCTTGACAATCTATGTGAATAATTAGTAAGCAAAGAGAGTTGTCAAGAATATACCTTAAGTTGGGAATGTTAATTGTTTTTATTTTTCACCTAGCCATTTTCTAATTGTTCTGTCAATGGAAAACCATCAATGAGTGTAGAAGAATGCTTGTGATAAACTTGTCTACCTTACTATAAAGAAAAAGGAAAAAAGCAAAACAAAAACAACTGAAATGTTCAACTGTATTTTCCTAAAGAAAGAAAGAGAACATCTAATTGAAGAAATAATTGAAAGAAATTAATTGAAATCTCTGGTCCTATAAAAATGATAAATTATGGAATACTATGGAATTGTACAAAAAAGTCTAACATTAAAAACAATATATATACTACGTATTATTCAAATATTTTGAATAAAAAAGCAAGCGAGGAAATGATTCATGAAGTATGATAGCACAGAAAATTATATTTTTAAAACATGTATTTAGAATGGTGAATTCTAGATGAATATGTACAAGTTTAAGCATTGTCCCTTAGGCTATTGGGCTAAAGAAATTGCTGCTGGCTTATTTCCATAGATCTAGATCCCTAAGAAGTTTTTTAATAATATGCACTACTTTTCCAATAAGAAAGCAGCAGCCGTGTCTGGTGTTGTAACAGAGTTAGATGCTTTCCTTCCTCGAGTGAGGCTGTAGGGTCAACTTGCAGCTCTGCCAGGAAAGTGAAAACAATGCCACACCACAAAACAAAAGCAGCCATTATGGAAAAACAACGCTTGACTATTACACCATCCAATTAAACTTTCTTATCTCCTATTGTCTTCTTGCTTCCCCGTAGAAAATCCACAGGGCTCTTTGTAAACTGGGAATATTGGTAGTGCAGTCAAGCTGTTTTCTCAGAATCCTGGACCCAAAGTCTTGGGGTGGAGAGAGTGCAGGGTTTCTAAGTTGCACCTCAGCGGGGCCTCTGCAGCTGCTGGGAGGGTGTGTACCACCATTTCCTCCTCCACCGAGCTCTCCCCTCCCCATGACTCTGCAACTCTCACTCAATCTCTCTTCCTTTCCTCTCTGCCCCAGGGCAGCCTTTGTACCCACTCACCTCTATGGCGTCTGTCATCCTGGATCAAAGAGCTTCCAGATGACAAACACGCCCCAGGAACACCATGACCCTTGCTATTCTGAGCGAGCAAAGCCTGGTCATTATTGCCTTGGTCCCTGGGCACCACAAAAGGAAACGGTCCTCTCTCTGGGATGAGAAAAGACAGGCATGCCTGCTCTTTGACTGGTGCATGTGTGGCCAAGATGATAGGAAATAAAGCAACGGTTCTTGTGGCCTCAGAGAATATAGTCTCACATGCCTTTTGGACTGTTCATATATATGGACAGTGGGAAGCTGAGGAGCAGAATATCCGCGAATCCATCTGGCTACATTATCAGATACCAGTTTTGTGGTCACCTGGGAACCCACTCACTCATGCGCTCTGAATAATGACAATTAATAAACTTTGGGAACACAATCTGGTCCTAGGTTTGGACGATTTGAATTTTATTTTTCTTTCTTTCATTAAAATAGCAAAATGCACTTAAAAAAAACAAAACAAAACCCAAGAGAACGCCTTTTGCCAGATCCCCAGCATCAGCAAAACAGCGTTCTCAAGAGCAGCACTGCCCAGCACATGTCCCGGGATCCTCCTCAGGCATCCGAAGCGCTGGTTCCAGGAACACGACCAGGGCACTGGCGGGTACCCAACTCGTTTAGAAACAGTGCATTCAACCTGTCTTTCTGTAGAACACACTTCCTCCCTTCTGATAGTTTGCTAGGAGCAGAAAAGGGAACTGCTGAAGCCCTGCTCTGACCGGCACCACCAAAATTCAACAGCTTCCCCAGTGCTAGAACAATGGACCAGCAAAGATTTCCAAGGTTGGGAGGCCTTGGCCAGGACTCCCCCTCTTGCCCCCCCACCCACTGTACCTGCACACAGAGACTGGCAAGTCTGCCAGAGGGAGCCACAACGTCCATCACTTACCATTTTCAGTGGAAAGAGCGATGTGCCTGGCACCAGTGACCGCACTGAAGCTCTGGGACTCCCGGCGTGAATGTGCAAGTTAGCTTTGAGAGCACTTCCTTTTCTGAGCACTGTGGTCTGACAGCCTTCACACGTTGATATGGAAGGCTGTGTTTGCATGCTATCTCAGCCCTCGAGCATTTGTATAACCAGCCAGTTTATGTTGCACTTTCATAATATGAGAGCTGGAATAGGTAAAAGCTTGGAAGTCTGAACAACTGATTCCGGAATTTATAAAGCCCCTGGAATGAATCCTCTCTGTGTTTTTATTTAAAAATCTGTATTTTGGAATACAGGTACACACACACACACACACACACACACACACACACACACACGTTATCATCTATCTATCATCTATCTATCTATCTATTCTCTTTCATCTATCATCTCTGAAATGTTGATAATGGTTCACTTGGATGGAGATATAATTATAAGCAATTCCTGTTTCTTACTGTGCTCCATTTTTTAAAGTTTTCAATTTTGACTGCTTAACATTTATATAAAATATCTATACTATTAAGATGAATAGAAGGATGACAATCATCTAATCAACAGTTTTAAATATATTACATCCCATATTATGGTATATAAAATGATAGAGATATCTATAAATTTATTTTAAAATGTCAGTGTCATAGTTAAGCACAGGTGTCACCTTGACTATTGAGGATTTGGGCGCTGGGCACAGTTGTAGAGAGTTGATGGTTGAGTTAAGCCCAGAGCAAACCTGAAGGACATTGTCTAGCTGATGGGGAAGACCCAGCCCATGGTGGGTGGGATTAGGCCTGGATAAATCACAGAGAGCTGGTTGAGAGAGTTGGCATCCTTCTGTATACTTGGCCAGACATGCTGGTCTGGCAAGTAAGGATTGTCCATCTCCCAGCCATCATGCAGTGGTGGTGTGGCTAGTTCCCTCGGCCTTGGTGTTGGTGTGTGCTCTCCCATTAAGCTGAACTAAGAACTGTAACCAGACTATCGTAAGGAAATAAACCCCTTGTTCCCTTAAACTGTGTGATGGTCATTTATCAGCAACCATTCAGGCTGACTGTAACAGTCAATCATTTCATTCAGGAAATAAAGTAAATGTCCATCTGGGATGATATGTTTACTAACTTCAATGCAATGCTTATTAACATCAAATACTTCCCTCATATGCTGAACTAGATATATACGTATAGTGATATAGACAATGAAATAGATATAGTTAAGGGGACTTTATTGTATTCTTAGTGTCTTTAGATCCTTTGAACATATAGCTTACTACTAAAGTAAGTTCAAGGACAATGTTCATCTTTGGCTTTTTGTAAGGAAGGACAGTAGATTCTAGGTTACAGTTTCCAGCTCTTGTTCTAAGTGCTGCAGGATATTACTTATTCAGTATA
This sequence comes from Typhlomys cinereus, assembly GCA_023101885.1. NCBI lineage: Eukaryota > Metazoa > Chordata > Mammalia > Rodentia > Platacanthomyidae > Typhlomys > Typhlomys cinereus. The sequence goes on along the minus strand of JALPQD010000300.1, from coordinate 116,423 downwards.
GAGTCAAGATGCTCAGCTAATTCCAACTACTACCATCTTCATTAAAATTAATCCTTAAATGAAAAAGGTATCCCCTATTATTTATTCTTTAATATGAAAATATATATTTTTAAAAATCAAGTCATGTTGAGAAATAAATCCAGCATCGCCACTGGGATGAGGTGGCAAGGTAAGGTTGGGAGCAAGTTCTGATGGTGGAGAAGATCCTGAGCTTTAAGTATTATGAAGAGGTGTGAACTTAAAGCAGGGTCAGAGTTACTCAGGATCCTGAAGTGGTGCAACCTCTGATGCCTACTAAACACAAGGTAAATGAATGGACGAGCAAAACAGGAGTTAAGGAACTAAACCTTCCCTCGACCGAGAACAGTCAGTGGGAGGGAAAGTTGCCCCCTGTGTAGGTGCAGCGTTGCCTTGAACACAGTGGTCCTTACCTAAGCTGCACAGTAAACTCACTTGAGAAGCTTTAAAAAACAAAACAAAACAATATATAGATATAGATCTCACTTCAAGTCATGAAATCAAACTTTCTGAGGCTGAGACGCAGGCACCAGTAGCTTTGAGGTCTCCTAGGTCATTTCAAAGTTTGAGAGGCCAGGCCCTACAAGAGAAGCACGTGACATCCCAGCAAACAGGAGAGATCAGCAGTGCAGCCTTGCAGGTTGGAGCTGCCCTGTTTGCTACTGAGCCGGTCACAGCATTCTCTTGACACATATTACATAATCATCTATTCTTGGATATCTTGTGATTTTTCTTTCTCTACCAAAAAGTTGAATCACAAATATAGTCATTACTAGTTAACAGTGCAGTTAAATAGGCAAGCCTCTGTTTAAGAGAATTTTCGGTGTTAATTTAATGATCTGAACTCCCTCTCACTATATGTGTAGTTCTACATGTAGACCAAGGTAAATTTTGGTTGTCACTAAAATTCAGCACACTCTCAATTACATATTTTAAGAAATGTATTTTGGCTGAGATGGGAATAGTAAAAGCTGTACTTCTCAACTATAACTAAATGCTCAATATGTTTTCATTTTTTCTTTTTGGAACTTGGGAAGATAAAGTAACTGTGACATCTGTAAGTGTATTTCCCGTGGAATGAGTTAAGTACATAAGTCCCTGGAGCAGTAAAATGCAGCAGGAAAAACAATAAGGAAAGATAGTATTGTGATGTTATCTACCAAAGAGAAGGTTGTGTTTCCACAGTACGGGCTCTGAAATGAATTCAGCTTGAGCAGAAAAGGGAGTATGTCAGAGACTGCAAAGCTCTGACAATTCTCCAGGCATCGGGAACACACTTTTGTACATTGGAAACAGAGAAAACTGCTCAGGTATTGGTGACATGGTCACGCTTCTCCTGTGCTCACAGCTGCCCACTGAAACTAGTTGCTGAGTATAAACCCTGAGGTCTGGAGGCATTAGGTCATCCAGGGAAACCAACTGAACTTTAAATTTTCAGTTTGCAAGTAGATAAAAGAAGAGGACTGTGACAATATGCAAATCACTGTAATGAGCTTATTTTTAAAACACTGCTAATGTTTTGTCAATTAAGAGATCAAAGGGGCAGGACTGAAATCGTTAGCATAAAAGGCGGAAGCAGTTACAGTTTCGGACAAGATTTCATCGCTACAACCTGAACGGCTAACATTTTAGGGAAGAAACGTCTGGCCAGATGCTTTTGGTGCTCTACATTAATATACCTGCATGGAAGAGAAAAGAGCAGGTGAGTTGGGTCTCACCTTTTCTAGGACCCCTTCTCAAATGCTCTCTCCCCGTTCTGGACTCCTGCAGACTACACCACACATGATGCTCACTCTTCTTTTGTTCTCTGTTCATACGCAGTGAATGTGTCCTTTACCGAAGAGGGTACTTGTATGTGTCTGTGGAGGCCCAAGGGTGGCACCAGGAATCGTCTTGGATTCCTGTCTCCTTTTTGTTTTGCTGTAGAGTTTCCCAGGTGAGGTGTTCCAAGGCCAGAATCGCAGCCCACTGCCACATCCACCTGGTGTTTGAGGTGGGATCTTGGGATCAGCTGTCAGATCCTTTTACTCTCTAGGTAACGTCTTTAACCCCTGAGCCATAGTATCCCCAGACCCGTGACTCATGCATACAGCTGCTCCTCGTGAAACCCATCATCTTGGGGACCCGTAAGAGAATTCTCAGCTAAAATGTTGCTAGACACCACGTGATAACTGTACCTCTGTGCTCAATAATAACATAACAATGCAGAAGTAATTAGTGACTCCCTCCAGCTTCCAGACTAGGTTAGTTAAAACCATAATTTTGTAAACTCATCTCTTTTTATCAAGCTCAGGAAGGAGGTGCACTGGAGCTCAAGGAAATTCTCATGATTCTGCATAGCTACATAGGCAACAGCCAGGAAGAAGGAAAGTCAGAACGGGTGTAGCAAGGGATGGTGTAGGAGGTCTGGGTGCTTCCTGGGATAGGTCTTTCCTCTTTCACTTGTTGTTCTTAATGCAAGAGTCTTTGTACTTTCCTTCTCCTTCCTTCCTTCCTTTCTTTCTTTCTTTCTTTCTTTCTTTCTTTCTTTCTTTCTTTCTTTCTTTCTTCCTTTTTCCTTCCTTTCCTTTCTTCCTTTCCTTTCTTCCCTTCCCTCTTTTCTTCCTTCCTTCCTTCCTTCCTTCCTTCCTTCCTTCCTTTCTTTCTTTCTTTCTTTCTTTCTTTCTTTCTTTCTTTCTTTCTTTCTTTCTTTCTTTCTTTCTTTCTTTCTTTCTTTTGTCTTTAGGACTGTTGTGTTTCTGAACATTAGAGTTCAGGAAAAATAGCCATCATTAACTTCAGTGAAAAATTTTTGTTTGATGAGAGTTCCTACTATGTTTCAATTTGGATGAGAAGTTTGTGTTTAAACTCAATAAGAGCAGGGAACCATTGTCCAATGCAAGTGTCCAGGCTAGTGTTTATTAAACAACACTAAGACAACTGGAAAGACAAAATAGATTTTAAGGTGTCTTTTATTAATCCAATTAAGTTGGAAAGCAAAAAATAAGGGTCTGATACTTTGGTGCAGGAATTCCGTATTCTGTGTCTTTGCTACTGTGCTCGTGTCAGAGTTTGAACTGTGAGCAATCCCCCACAGGCTCATGTGTTTGAATCTTTACTCTTTTGGCAGGTCCATGACACCTTTAAGAGGTGGAGCCTTGTTGGAGGAAGGCAGTCATAGGGAGTGGGTCTTGAGGTTGATTAGTCCCGCCTTACTTCTGGGAGAGATTGCTCTTGCAGTAGTTCTCAGCCCCCATGACATGACTTAGGCTGTCTCCAGCTCCACCCAGCAGTGCCTTTTCTGCCATAATAGACTGTATAGCTCCTCTGGAAATGTAAGTTAAATAAATCTCCCTTCTTCCCTTAAGTTTGAGAGTTGTCTCACAGCAACAGAGAAGAGTAATCACTTCAGTCCATGAATTGTGTCTTACCCTCTCCTCCGATCTCTGGGAACTTAAATCCCATGGATCTGTTGAGCCATTGTGTGTGTGTGTGTGTGTGTGTGTGTGTGTGTGTGTGTGTGTGTGTGTGCCTCTTAACTTCTTTACTCCCTGAATATTCTTCTGAGAAGCCAAATCCAAGTGTAATCTTTCTTGCCATACTTTTTGTCTCATTTATTCAGCTAGAAAAAATAAACAAAACCAAAACCAACTTGTGCCTACCCTCAAGGGGTGCATTTGGCAACTTGCTAATCATGATCTTCCCTTTGACAAACAGAAGAAAGGAAAGATATCACATGAAGCAAACCTCTCTGCTTTTCCTTTTCTTTTCCCATGTTCTCTTCCTCTACCTCCTCCACTCCCTTCTCTGCTTCCCGACGTCATTTCTTTCCAAGTTCCTTTTTTAACAGGAAGAGTAAGTCGCAAGCTGGGGGAACAAACAAGGTGTCTTGAGGGTCTACAGGTAAAGACAGGATAAAAGGAAAATGGTCCCATTACCGGAGTTCATTTCCTATTGTACTGGTAATTGTTCCAGATGTAAATATGCTCATCTTCTTAGTCTGTTTTCTTCCTTCAAATTTGAAAATGGGAGTAATTTAAATTCAATACAGTGTGAATATTGTTAAGAGCTTACATTCTTGCACACTTTTAGTCTATTATTTGAAATTTATTTTAAATCCTCTTTGTAACAGGGATGCTATGAATTGACAAGCACTGATTTGTGGTCCCAACTACAGAATCTTAAATGTGGGGGTTGTGAAAACTCTGGGAAGAACAAAAACTGAGCATTGTGAATCTAAGGTGTAGTCTTCATCCATTTTGCTGTAGCCTGTTGTAAGGTTTGATTTTAAAAACTGCTACTTAAGTTATTTGGGATCAATAAAATATAGCTCAGTGAATTTTGATTTGGAATTAAGAGAGAGTCTTCAACAGTTTTTGAAATGGCATTTGGTTCTATTTGTATGAAGCAACTTTCTCACCATTGGCAACTAAAAATCAAAGTAATTTTAAAAACCATCTTCACATCTCACTTTTTTTTCCCTTGGGTTTTTCTTTCTCTCCACATTCTAAGGTACCGCAGAGTCATCTTGCTGCTCCATTTGAAGGACAGTCAATTTAGAGTCTGTGAGGCACGAAGCCTCTGTGCACACAAATTATCTGACCAACAGAAATGTACCCACAGGTGGGCATAACCCACTGACAGTCTTCCTTGTGGCCAGAATAGGAGTGTTTCTATTTTTAGTTCTGTTTTGGAACTCAGAGTTGATAGAGAGGGCAATGGAAAGTTGTTGCTTAATAGGTACAGGGTTTAACTTGGGGTGAAGAGAAAGTTCTGGGGATGGTCATAGAGCTACACACTGAGCTACACACTGAAAATTTCTGAAAATAACATAGGTATTTATTAAACAGCATCTCCCAACGTAACACAGGTTTTTAACCTTTGATTCCTCTTCCTCAGTCTCTTGAGTGGTAGGGATTACAAGAATCACCATGTCCAGGGCCAGAGAGATGGCTCAGGGGTTAAGCCTCTCCTCACAAACAGAAGGTCCTGAGCTGGGATCCCAGATCCCACGTAAAAGCACCATGTAGAAATGGCCTGTATTTCTGGTCCTGGAAGGCAGAGCCTGGGAAACTCCAGAGCAAAACAAACAGGAGATAGCACAAGCCAGGATGATTCCCGAAGTCACCCTTGGGCTTCCAGGCACACATGGTACCCTCTGATGCACACACACAAAGAAGCAAAATTTTTTAAAAAATGAAAAAAGAATCACCATGTTAGAATAAAAGGACCAATGCTATGTTACACACACACACACACACACACACACACACACACACACACATGCACGCACGCGCATGCACGCACACACCACAGTACTCTTGAGTGTTTGCTTTTGCTCTGAATCATCTAATGAGATCTCTCCTGACTGTGATGATATTAAGAGGTGGAGCCTTTGGGGAGGTAACTAGGTCACCAGAGTGGTGACCATGAAATAGATTTATACCCCCACAACAAGAGTCTGAGGAAACTACTACACCCTTCCACAGAGCACAGCAGGAAGATGGGAGGATGCCATCTGAGAACCAGGTAGCCAGCCCATGCCAGCTGTGGACTCTGTCAGTATTTTGATCTTAGACCCACCAGCCTTTACCCAGATAAGAAATACATTTATGTTGATTGTATTTCACTGTTTAGCATATTTTATTGTAGCAACCAAGACAAAGACAGTATTCGAACCAAAATAAAGCAAAAAATTTAAAAAAGACTATAGAATCCACGATTATTTAGAGGAAAGTTACTGAGATACTCTGCCATTCATCATTATCCCAAATTTTCAGATGGATGCTTGTTTGTCTAATGTCACAAATATTATAACCACACTTGTGAGGATTTTGTTGGACAGCCTTGCATGGTGGCAACAGTAGCAGTTACTATGTGTTACTTTCCTATTAGGTGCAAAGATTTCATGTGTCCAGGGAGTTAGCAAATGAATTCTATAAAAGAGATATTATTACCCCCTGAGCATGTTTAGGGCTTAAAGGTTTCACAAATTGTCCATTCCTAAATAGCCATGCTGTTCCTTTTCTTAAAGCACTTTGCTGTTCTATCATGATGAGTGGGCATAGTTAGGTTGGAGAAGGGGCTGGGAAAACAGAGAGAAGACATTTAACAATCCTGTGAAGCATATGTGCGGAAACCATTTCATTTGAAACATGTCAGCGTAAATATATTCGCCATTTTGGGTTATTCTCATAACTAGCTGTTTAGGACTAATTTGGGGACTGCTATTGATGGGTATCACTGTAAGCAAGTGGTTTTGGAGGCAGAAAATGATGAAGGACACAGTGAGGAACACCCATACATGGAAACTGGTAAGTCAACAGGTTTTCATTGACTCTCTGAGATAAGAAAAATGAATAAGCAATCTGAGTTTTGAGTATATGAGGGCAAAGTATAAAGACCTAGTGACCCTTCCCTTAGCCCACCAAGTCCTAGGAACCATGAATACCCATCTAGTTGCTCCTCATCCTTTTTATAACAGCCCCTTTTCAATAACACCTCAATGTAGGGTTTGACTGTGAGGCATGAGCTCAGAGACCCATTGTACCTGCGGGTCCCTTTTCCCGAGGAGGGGTACACCTCCTCAAAGAGCAGGTGGGATGAGGCAGCTGCGCTACCCTCTACTGCATAGACTACAAGTGCACCTGCTTTTCTCCAACAGACTGAGCCACAGGACGTCTCTTACCCAATAAGCCATCATCACTCCCAATTTCTACCATTCCACCCTCATGTTGGACCTACAGACTTTCTGCTCTGCACTGGTCACCGTGGGGTTGTTTGGGGGCAATCTCAAGGGCGCACCCTGCTGGAAAAGTGCTCAGCTTCCTTTAGAAAGAAGTTAGAGTCATTTCACCAATAATGTCATTTCACCTAGTATGCAGGTGGCTCTGTGTTCAGTCTTTGGCACAAAGAAAGAAAAGAAAAGAGAAGAGAGGGGAGGGGAGGGAGGAGAGGGGAAGAGAGGGGAGGGGAGAGAAGGGGAGGGGAAGGGAGGGGAGGGAGGAAGGAGAGGGGAGGGAAGGGGAGGGGAGGGGAGGGGAGGGAGGAGAGGGGAGGGAGGGGAGGGGAGGGGGAGGGGAGGGGAGGGAAGGGGAGGGTAGAAGAAGTGACTTTCTGGATACTGATGCAGCAGAAGGTTGGCCTAGGGGGCTGATGAATTCTCTGTTTTTCTCTGTTTGACACTGGTAGTTATAAGTGTTAACAGGGATTCTCAGTAGTTAGTTACTAACTCCCCAAGGATCAACAGGCCATATTGAAAACTCTCAATGGAGGATTGTTTCAGAACAGAGCTCTGAACTGATATGCATTCAACAAATCCTAATTTTTCCTGATTCACTCAGTGTTTGGTGGGGAGAGAGAACAGGACTTCCATTGAACTCTCTAGGCTAATTTAAGCCCTAAGTGGCCCGGTATTTTTATTTTTGGAGCACTGTCCCCATGTCAGTCTTAATATACATATATTGAAATGCACTTCATGTCCCATAACTTTTTTGTTCACTGTTAAAAGACTTGAAAATTATTTTTAACATTTTGCTTTTGAAATTATTTGCCTATGAGTAATTTATTTATTCAGTAATCACATGCATTTTTGAGAATTTCTATGAAATGAGAAGCGCTAATAAGAAGAATTAAGAATGAAGTTGACGTGCTATGGGTTTCTGTTTTTTAATTATATATTTACTAATTTCTATTTTGTATTTTGAACTTAACCTGTTTTTTGTTATTTCACTCCCCCCCTTTGCTCCCCCCATTTCCCTTCCTTCCTCCTTCCCTTCCTTCCTTCCTTCCTTCCTTCCTTCCTTCCTTCCTTCCTTCCTTCCTTCCTTCCTTCCTTCCTTCCTTCCTTCCTTTTGGGGCATGATATTATACAAGTTTTTTTATTATTTTCTTTTTTCTTTTCCCTTTTAATTCCCATTCCCATCCCCCCTCCCTTTCCCCTTACAATCCTTCATATCTCCTGCCAGACTCCCTCCTGTTTTCAAGTCTCGTCAGTTGTGTGGTACACTGTTTGTTTTTGATGACGTATGCCTGGGATGTTTCATGCTCCAGCAAGTGTCATAGACCAGTGGGTACACCACTGAGGACATCAACGTCCCTTTCTTCCCTATAAATATTAGTTCTCATGAGTCTCTCAGGGAGGTGTGGAGTTTCTTGAGATCTTTCACCTTTCCTGGTGAGATGTTGATAGGACAGTCCCCGTGCAGTTCTTGTCAATGTATATATATCTGCCATGAATCTCATATACCTTAGTTCTGTCATACCCAGAAGATAATGTCTGGCTCACTACTGTATCACTTCAGGCTCTTACAATCTTACCGCCTCCTTTTCTGCGATGTTCCCTGAGCTTTGGAGTGGGAGTGGCTGTGACTTAGATGTCCTCCTGTTTGTCTGGCCCTAAATATTGCATCATCTAATGGATAATACCACATAGCTAATTTATGTGATATTTAGCTCCTTAAGGTGGATAGTCTTACCTTACCAACTCATAAGTCTAACAATTCATAAAGCAAGTTGAATGATTTTGCTTTGTTTGTAAGAGCAGAAGTGATTTCAAAAGTTTGTCTTTGCTATAAACACGGCTCCTAAAGTTAAGCTGGACAGCAAAGCACTCCGGTGATAGGCGTCCTCGGCAAGTGCGCATACAGTCACAAATACAAGTGGATAAGCAAACAAAACAGCTGCGTAAGTCAGCCCTAAATTGCATGGCATGGACTTGGTAATGGAACTGGTGGAAGATATTAATCATGCAAAGAAGTCTGGCAATTACTTAAAGTCTTTTAGAACAACATTCTGGTTTTAATTTAATTTTGTTTTATTAGCAAGAGATTGGCATTGCCTGTGGGAAAAAGCAGTTCTGGCGTATTTCACTGCTGACTCTTCATTAGGGAATATAAAATGGAAGCATTGTAGGGGTTTAAGAGGGAAAAAGGCATTGTGGACCTAAGAGGGAGCCGGCCACAGGGTTTAGCAGGATTTCCACGGAGCAAAGAGTATTTCCTGGGCAGGATCCGAAATTGGAAACTCTGGTGTTTTGTTTTGCTCTTCCATATGAGCCCAGGTCTATACTTTTGTTTGAAGAGGAGACACTGGCAATCCTAGAGAAAAAAAAAAAAAAAAAAAAGACAACAAGGTTAAATCTTAATGGCACACAGGACTTCAGTGTTGGGTCCTCCCTTATCTTGTTGCAGCATGGCGGGCCATACTGTCTAAGTGGTAGGACTAGAACACACAAGTTTGAGGCACATTTCCAAACCCTGGGGTGGTGTTCATCTTGTGCAGGGACAATCTATATAACGAGTGTTGAAATAGCCAAAGGAAAGGCATTTAGAAAGCATAAGCAGAGAGCTGAGTCCCAGAGGAACTGGAATAGGTTCCACTAGAACTGCCGAACGACCGGGTTAAGGCAGTTTCTCTACTTTAGCTATAGATAAGAATAACCAGAGAATAACCAGTTAATAAAAAGACATTAACAGACAGAAAGAAGGGAGGGAGGGAAGGAAGAGAGAGAAAGAGACAGAAATGGAGGGTAGAAAGAAAAAGATGGAGAAGGAGAAAGAAAAGGGAAAGAGAGATAAGAAAGTGAGAGAGAGAGAGAGAGAACAACCATGTCTAAGGAGGATCAGCTACAGCAATTCTTTTTTTAATTGCATTGAAGTAAACATGTGTTTGTTTTTACCTTTTTTATTTTTTTGTGATTCTGCATTCTTTTCTGTTGTTTGTGTGTTTTGAAGAAGTTATTACTATACATCCCAGGCTGGCTTGAATTTTGTTATCCTCCCTCTTGAGTTTCCCAAATGCTAAGATTTCAGGAATGTACCACCATGCCTGGTTCCTTCTTAATTTTTTTTTTAAAGCTAGTCAGGTAAATAATAAGCAAAAATAAGTTTGAAAGTCACTGGTTTAAAAGGAGAAGGAGGGGCTGGAGAGGTGGATCAGGGGTTAAGCCTCTCTGCCTTGCAGGCGAAAGGTCCTAAGTTCGGACCCTAAACCCCACGTTTAGAAGCCAGGCAGAAGCGGGGGCAGCTTGTGTTTCTGGTCCTGGTAGGGCAGAGCCTGTGAATCCCGGGGCAGAGTAAACAAGGAGGAGGTGGAGGCGGTCCATGGTGGTTCCCGAATTCACTTGTGGTTCTACACACATGCACACACACATGCATAATTGGATAAATAATTTTAAAAAAAAAGAGAAGGAGTGAAAACATACAAGGTGAATGAAGGAGAAGGAGGTTGGAAGGAACCAGAGAGGAGAAAGTTGAACTGATTCAGGTTGAGTGAATGGTGCGAAGAAAGAAAGATCTCAGGATGAGGGCAGGATCAAGCTAAGTGAGAAGCTGGAGCTAAACCTTCTAGAGAAGGTTCTGAAAGTGAGCTGGAAGCTCAACCCTAGAGAAACTGGGACAGCTGGAGCCTTGTGAGAAACACCCAAGAAGAAAGATTCCAATGGGACCTAAAACCCCATGAGAACTGGTAGACTATCTTGGCTTAAATGCAAAAAGTCTACCAGAACATACAAGTAGCCAGTAAGATCTTTTGTGTTGGAGGAGAGAATTTGACTTCTTCATCTAGGAACCAAAAATGTAGACTTTGGAGCAAAACAAATTACATTAAAATTATACAAAACTGATGTAAACAAGCAGGACCTCCCAAGAAGCAAAGTATGCTGGGAAACTCTAACTACCTAGACAGGATTCCCATAGGAAATAATTCTACCAGTGACTAGCCCTCTAAATACAAAGTACTAAGAACTCGAGGAAGGAAAATTATCTTTAGAGTGAACTTCTAGACATAGCAGAGAATTGTACCTCAGAAACTATGAATGCTGGGGCAATGGGAGAGAAACTCATATGAATATGTATAATATGTTTGAAGACAGAAAGATGGGAAAATGAAACAAAATGGTCATAAGAAACAAACAAATTTACAAAAACTACAGAAAAATAATCTTCGTTTTTGTGATATAGTTCTGTGAGGGAATGCTTGTCCTGCATGGAAGAGGTTCCAGAATTCTAGCACCACAAAAAGCAAACACTTAAAAAAAAATCAATAGGATTCAAGTAGATTGAAAAAAAGAAGTAGAAAATTTGAAGCTAAAGTGACTAGATCAAAGAGAAAGTAGCACAGAGAGGGCAAGAGGTAGGAAGCAGAAGACTAGAGCACAGGTCAGCAGAGACTTGGAGGGTTTGTCTGCTTTCTGAAATGTACCACTCAGGATGGAGCTTTAGATAAATGACAGCCAGGCCAGACATGGGGGCTGATGCTAATGCACGGTGGGCTGAAGCAGGAAGCATCTCCAGCCAGCCTGAGTGGTAGAGTGAGACTCTGTCTCAAAAGCCAAGAAACACGACAACCTCCCAAAACAAACAAACAAAAGATAATTTAGAGACCAAGCTATATTTTATAAATCAACAAACTTAAAATTTAAGTCAAATTCTAACATGCATTTTTTTTCATTTTATTAATGAGACTCTAAGAAATATGTTCACTAAGAAATGTTAAAAAGTTTTGTTGTAAAACATGAACATAGGATTGAATTGAGGCATGAATCTTTATTTTAGGAAGCTAAATAAATGTTTTAGAAATTTTGATATATAATTTGTGTTTGTTCAGCCCGCCAATGAGGTAAACTGTGATTACCATTGAAAATTAATTCTACTATTGATTCTACTATAATCTCAAAATGACCAACACTTGGATAATGATAATAATAATAGGGTTGGAGAGACGGCTCAGGGGTGAAGACTGTGCCTCAAAGCAGGTCTGGAGACCAGATTGCAGATCCCACGTGAAAATGCTGGGCAGAAATGGCAGCAGCTTGCACTTCTGGACCTGGTGGGCGGAGTCTTGGAAATTTCAGAGTGAAGCAAAAAGGAGGTAGAAGGGATCCAGAATAATTCTGGAAGTCACCCTTGGTCTTTCAGAAGGGCACACATTGCCCTCTGATACACACACACACACACACACACACACACACACACACATTAAAAAAATAAAGAAATAAAATTTAAAATAATAACAATATATAATTTCACTTTCTGTAAGAATTTTAACTAATTCTACCCAGATTAATTACAGAAACACAGCTGAACTCATTCCACTTTGTAAACAAAATTTTTAAAAGATGACAGATAATCAGCTTTAAAATGAAATGCGGAATCTACTTTTTTCAGCAATATTCGACTGACGCTAAAAATGCGAAGTGTGAGCTGAGGAGATGACCCAGGGGTTGAAGCGTTTGCTATTCAACAAAAGGATTGGGATTTGGATGCCTAGATCCCACATAAAATGGCGAGGATTTGCAACGTGTCTGTAATTCTACCCTTGGATGGCAAGAACTGGAAATCCCCAGGTGAAACTAGTCCTATTGGTTTTATTTAGAGACTCAACCTCAAAAGACTAAGGTGGACGAGCAATTGAGGGCAGTTTCTAATATCAACCTCAGATCTCCATCTTCATGAGCACATGAGTACACACGTTTATCCGCATGTCTTCGAGCACGCGTATGCAAATGCACACTCTCCCCATATACATATGAAAATTTTAAAAATGCAAATTGAAAATCTAATAAATAGTAGTTATACAAAGCTTCAAAACATATAAAACAGTATCATTTTTAATTGCCACATATGCATTTAGTGAAACACGTACATGTGGACGTTAGTGAAAGTGACCGTGTGTGAGTTACATGGGAGAATAACGACAGGGCTTTTCTTCTTCTGAATCTATCATTTTCTGAAAAAATAATTCTTACCTACATATGTTCACATGTGGCATAAACATATCCATGTTTAATATACATATAAAGTATGCATGATGTGTATTTGATGTTCTTGTGTGTGTGTGTGTGTGTGTGTGTGTGTGTGTGTGTGTGTGTCTGAAGACACAGTGTGTGCTTGTGGAGGCCTAAGGTTGACTTCAGAAATCACCCTTGATTGCTTCTTCTTCATTTTTGCTTTGCTCTGCCTTCCAGAGCCTGAAGTGTAGACCTCTGACATTTCTGCTTGTTTTTTTGTTCCTCCTGTGGGATCTAGGAGTTGAACTCAGGTCCTTCTGCTTTTCAAGGCAAAGTCTTAACCCCTGAACCATCCCTCCAGACTAACATTCTTTTTAAATACTTATTTAAATATTAAAGAGGGAGGGGGAGAGAGAAAAGAGAGAGGGGGAAACAGAGGGAGAAGGTGCACACATATACGCCATGCTATAGGGCAGAGGTCTGAAGAAAATTTTCTTCCATCATAGGATTGAACTCATGTCAGTAGGTTTGTCAGCAGGCACCTTACTGGCTGAGCTAACCTGCATGTGGCACTCTTAAATCCTAGACAGTAAATAATTGGATGCCTATCACATTTCTCTGAACTTCTCAAATAAATATTTTTACAATTAAAGAGTAATATACTAACTGTAATTTATGTTTGTTTCTGTCTAAATAAATACAGAAGCAGATAATGGAATATAAGGCTATTTGTTCATCCTCATTGTTCATTCAGTGAAAAGTAATATATTAGCAATAATATATCGAGATTATACATAATTTTTTACAAATTAATCTCAGCCCTCATTTTCACATATACTAACCACAGAATGAATATTTGCTATTCTTAATAACATCAAAATACATTGCTCTCACCTTAAAAAAGTAGTTGTTTACTGGTTTCACAGGCGACCCCCTTAAACAAGAATGGGCAGGTACACAGGCACTGTCCGTCCAGCAGAACTGCGGTTCCTCCATTTTGGCATGGGAAGCATTTACTCGCACTGAACTCATTAACATAATCCTGAATGGCTCTTTCCAAATTTTGTTTTTTTAAGTATGCATCCTTCATGTTCACAGGAACCAAATTATATATCGGAGACAGCTACAAGAAACCAAACCATTTAATATTAGGCCTTTTTCTATAAAGAAGCCTATAAAACACTCTTCAATCATTTACTATCTGATTCATTAGTTCCATGAAAGTTTACTGGGTGATTATTGCCAATTGTGATGTTATAACAGCTTTTAAGACTGTATGTGTGATCAAAATTAGTCATGATGTCTGCTAGTAGAAGGTCACATTTCAAAAGAGAAAGGATAAAAGAAGCATGGATTATTAAAAAAAAATCCTGTCAGCAAGTGAGAAGCTTGAAGAAGGAAAAGATATGTGTAATACTTTTAAGGCAGAATAAGCTGATATGCAGAACACACAAGAACTTTTACTAAGCCATCACAATTATGTACTAATGAATTCTTTGAGGTGCCATAGGCAGGATGTGAATTTCAGCTGGGTTCTATTTATTTAGAAGAAAAAAAACCTCTTTTCAACATTACTACATGGGCACAAACTGCTAAGCATGTGGCAGAGCTATTTTGATTTTTTTAAAAAGTTTATCTTGTTTTTACCCTTCAAAGGAAAGCCAAGGCCAGATAATCTAAGATACAGGAATCAAGAGTCTTGGAGGAAATAGTTTGGATAAAAGCATGTAAACGGTGCTCAAAGAGATAAAGATGAAGGATATACAACAACAAGGATTTCAGAGGGGATTTAAACCCCGAAGTCCAAAGTCCCACACTGAGAAAATATGTTCCTCAAGTCTTTCTGCACAGCCTTGTCTTTTTTTGATAAAGTAAGAAAATGGTTTTTGGGTCTCTTCTCTTTCTTCCACTTGCAGATGTATTTTCAGTGTGTATAAACTATCGTGCAACTTGCTAAATATCAATGAATGAACAATACATCCTCCCAAGTGCAGGGATTATGAGTGAGCATAACTGGCCAGGACGAACAATTTTTTAGAGCCTTGTGGCTCCAAGTCTGGAGACATTTGCTTCCCTGTCAGGCTAATGTCGTGTAGCACATTGACACCCCAGTGACCTGCATTCTATGTGCATGCTCTGTGTATATATGTGAATACTTAAGTGACAACATTTTCAATAATTTGATAAAGTCTTTGCAGCCATTGGAAAAAAATTTCATATTAGTATGTTTAATTTTTTTTCAGACATCTCACATAATTAACTCCATGTAACAAATGTAGTTTCTTGATGGAGTAAGGGCTATTTTTGATTCTTGTACAGGATAGATGTGATCTTTGTTATCTTTCTGCAGCATGCAGAGCACAAACACCCAGATCTTTAAAATAATGGTGCATTTTAACATTGTGCCTGCTCAGGATTACACAACAGAAGAGAACGATAGGTTTATTCAATCACGTTATGTCATGCCATTCAAAAGATGATATAATGAAGGGTTTCCTGCTATTCACTGGGAAGAACTCCCTGCAGCCCCCACAAACAAGGTTCTAGCCAGTAGGGTCACATATTTGGTTGCATTTTCTAGTTCAGTAAGACACAACTGAATTTAACTATCCCCATATACAAGAAACTCCAACTGATTCCCAAGAGAAGCAAAGCGAGATTAGAGAGTAATTATTTCCCATGTGTTCCCAAAGGGTACGCTGTGGTATGTAACATTGGCTCAGAAAATAAAGCAATAAGTTGCATAATCTTGCTTCTTATGATGCCAGAATGAAGCCTAACAGGAAGCCAGTATGCTAAATTCCAGCTTTCCTGCTGCTACTCATCTGGAGGGAAGGATAAGCTTTACATCTTTCAGACAATCTGCAACACATGTAGTTTCTCGCAGCTGACATTTTTAAAATTCAGTTAAAGCAGTAGGTGTAAGAAAGACCCTCGGAGCTCAGATAGTTCATTGAGATAAAATGTGGAACATGTGTTCAAGAAATTGGATTGATATCCTTTCTTGAGAGTTGAAGACACCAGACGGGCAGGCCAGCCTGGGTTCTCTATATGGACAGGAACCAAGGAAAAATTCTTGACCTAGAGTCCAGAATCTGGAGATTGAAAACCATGGGTTCTGCTTAATACACTACTGGTACAATGACTTCGCTATAGGAAAGTATACATGACACCACCATCATCTTTGCTGCTAGTTAGTTTACATAGAAAATCTCTGTACTGGGGGCTGGAGTGATGGCTCAGACAGGTACAACCCGCCCTGTTTGCATGATCATGAGGCCCAGAGATTATACACCAGAACGCACATAACAAACTGGACATCTCCACAAACCTAAATACCTGTAAGCCCAGCTCCGAGGGTGTGTGTGGGAACTGGAGACGGGAGCGCTTCTGGGGCTGACTGGTTTTGGCCTAACTGAGAAGTCCCTGGTTTAGGGAGAGCCTTGCCTCAGGGGACTAGGAGGGTTGAGGAAGAGGACTCCTTATGCCCTCTGCTGGCTACCATGTGCGCGTGTGCGCGTGCGCACGGACACCTACACAATACAGGCGCAAACACATAAACAAATAATTTAAAAAAACTTTTTTTAAAAAAAATGCCAGTAGTGTGCACACTCAGCCTTTTATTTAGCATAATGTAACTTCTGGTGTTCTTCCACGAGGAATATGGTAACATAAATATGTAGATCACTGACTTAATTTGCTACAGAAGGTTAAATTCAGAAAACTTAATAGTTGAGAAAGTCTATCGATTCTTTATACACGTAAATATGAGAACCACATATTTTGTTATTAAGACCATCCTATCCCCAGTGTTTCATCTATGGACAGTACAATGCTTTGCCTCATCACTCACACACACACACACACACACACACACACACACACACACACACACATGTAGTGATTACAGATTATGTAAATGCCCACTGGAGGAATAAGAATCCATTAACGAAAAGTTCAGTTCTAGTGGGTTTATGAGAGCAGAATAACTTGGAAGGTATTCCAAGATCAAAGTTGACAATTTGTGTGTGTGTGTGTGCATGTGTGTGTGCTTGTGTGTGCATGTGTACAGACTGGGTGATTGAACTCAGGCCCTTGTCCCCTGGAGTGCTCTACCACTGAGCTACATCTGCAGATTTATAATCCTTCTTTATTTTATTTTTAAGACATGATTTTGCTAGATAGCCCAAGCTGGCCTTGAACTGACTGACATCTTCTTGCTTCATCCTCCTAAATGACAGATTTCTGGGAGTGTGCTACTATATCCAACTTTAAGATCAGACTTAGCCATAATTCCATTTCTCTTCAAGGATTGTAAAGGCAGGAAATAACAATGACAACAATTTGCTGTTTCTTAACTTTCTCTACAAGAAGATACATTTAAAAAGTGGTCTTTGAATCACCAAAGCTGCCGCTCCCTTAGGTGGGACACCGATGCCAAACATCCAGGCTTCCCACTTACGGAGGAAGAAACGTAGCTAGCATGATGAAATGAGCACACTGAAGAGCCGACGAGCCAACCGTCGTCGCACTATTTTCTGGATCCAGCCAACAACACTTCCTCTACTGGGTGACGGACGGTCTTTGAATAGTTCCAGGAAATCCTGCTGTAAGATTTTCACCAGACGTTTTAATTCCCTAGAGGTGCAAAATGCTAGCTCTCGAAAACGCTGGAAAGTTTATGACATCCCTGGAGATCTGTCTGCAATTTCTCAGCAGCAGGACAGACTCAAACTGTTTGGTGGAGCTAAGAAAGCCACCTCAGATGCTATCCCCTAGAGTCTTCAATTCTCTCCTTGTCTCAAAATCCTCCATCATATGAAATCAGTTTATTGAATCTAAGATAAAAAACAAAAAGTAAAAGACAGAGGATGGGAAGCAATGCTGTGAAATACTGGGCAGGACCCAGGAAGCTCACCGTGATCACAGCAGCGGTCACTGCCTGCACAGGACATGCACAAAACAGGGTCACATTCCAGTGGGAACTGAGGCGCTGCCCCTCCCTGAGGAGCTATGCATAGTTAATGGTTCTGGAAGAAGCGGGAATCACATTCCTCAGTGGTGTAGCCACTGATAAGTTGTTCTTTCTCAAACCCTTCCTCCAGCCATGCACATACAAACACCCCAAATCACTATTAGTTTTTAAAGGGCACCTGGGTTATTTACTTATTCACTTATGTATGTATGTGTATGTGTGTGGGGGGGATTTATGCCACTGTACATAGGTCTCCACCAGAGACCACTTCTCTCCTTTTACCATGGGCTTCTAGGGGATCCAACTCAAGTCTCCAGACTTGCAAGCAGGTGCAGGTGTCGTACCTACTGAGCTATCTCACCAGCCCAAGCACCCCTAATTAAAGCAGCAGGTCACACATGGGGGGGAGACATATGAGTGGGAAGGGGATTGTTGGGAAGAGGGGCTCAGTGAGAGGAGGAGAAGGATAAGACAAGATAATAAGGGGCAATGTGATCAAAGTCCATTTCATGCATGCATGAAGTTGTGAAAGAACACATTTAAAAATTAAATTTAACAAAAGGGCTTTCCTGATTTTATTTTTATACAGGCAAACTAATTGGGTTAGTTATTTTATTCTTCTAGTAAGTCCTGTTTTGGAGGGAAAGTACCTGGAAAGTTTTTGTTTGCTTGCTTGTTTTCAGTAATGGGAACTGAACCCAGTGTTTTACACATGCTAGGCCAGTATTTTATCGTTAAACTACACTGCCAATCTTGTCTGTTCTTCTCTTTTATTTTCAGTTTTTATTATGCTACAGGTTTTATGTGCGTGTGTGCGTGCGTGTGTGTGCGTGTGCGTGTGTGCGTGTGTGTGCGTGTGTGCGTGCATGCGTGTGCGCGTGTGTGTGTAGGTACGGGTCTGTATGTGTGTGTGGACATGTGGAGTAAAGGACACCTGAATGTGTGTCTGTGGGATGACGCTGAGAATCATCCTGGGTTGCTCTATCACCTTATTGCTTTGCTCTGGGGTTCCCAGACTATGTTCCAGGGCCACAAGTGAAGACCACCTCTGTTTTTATCCAGTGTCCTTATGTGGGATCTGGGAACCTGCACTCAAGTCCTTTCGCTTGGGAGACAAAGGCTTTAACCCCTGAATCATAGCCCCAGTCTTGCGATAGGGTTTTGCTATGTTGCCTAGGCTGGCCTTGAACTTGAGATCTTCCTACTTCAGTTTCCCTAGAAGCTTGAATTATAGCTATGCCACCAAGTTTAGTTGAGCATCTTATAGACACACCTGCACATTTATAAAAGGCTATATTTCTACATCCTAAAGGGGTGTGACTGCAATGCTCAGTTTCCAATTTCTTTCACATAAATCAGTTCCCATTCCCCACTCCTCTTTCACTTCATATGCTCTCCATTCCAGCCAGTCTCTTTTCTACTTGCACATTGTTTTTTCAAGAGCGACACCCCTGGGTTTCATCTGGGATGCCTGTCCTGACAATTGCCTGAGTACTGCTGGGGCAGGGATGGCCCATCCATGGGCAGATTGTTGAGTAAGGAAGCTCCCCTTCCACCGGCTGGCATAGCCTTCCATCGGCTCCCCAGAATGTGCAGTACTTCTCGAGCGCTTGTCTCAACCACCACCATGAAATGTCCATCAGCTGACTACTGTGCTGGTCTAGTGGAAGAGTCAACTGTCAGAGTGTAAGAGCCTGAGGGTTGGGAGCCGAGTTCCCAGTAATCTCTGGTCACCTCGAAGCTGCTGCACCTAAGAACTCACTTCAGTGATGCCTAAGTCTGTAAAGGGAATGAAAGAGATGGACAAAAGAAATTCTCCAATAACTAATATTATAAAGATGTTAACATTTCTGGACCTTAAGTCAATCAAACTGAAACAGTGAGCAAAGACAGATGTGACCTGAGAGAAGAAAAGTCTGAAGCATACATGGAAAATCAACAGCTATGACAGGCAGTAGAAAATTACAGTCTAACAATGCCAGGGACAAGGCAAGAAATGATGAAAATATAAACACTGTTAAGTGTAAAGATTGAAAGATAAAGCTAAATAGCAATGGAACTGCATCTTTGCAATGATATTTTCCCCTTCAGGAAGACGCAGGAGACTGTGAGCTCCCAAGGAGATAGAGGCTGATTACAATCAGGATGTTAAAAGGGAGACGAGTATTGTGACTCGCTTCTGTCATCCCAGTGCTTGGAAGGCTGAGCAGAGGGGTTGCCAAGCAGAAGTGTCCTACATCTACCTTGGAACAGGGAGTGAGACCCTGTCTCAAAAATCAGAACTAAAACTCAGCCCATGCAAAACAAGAAAAAAAAAGATAGAAAGGGGCTATTTTTGTAGTCCTGACTACTCAAAAGGCTGAATCCAGAGGACCACTTGAGCCCAGGAATTCGAGGCCAGCCTGGATAACATATCATGATCCTTAACCCATATTCAAGTACCAGAGAGAGAGAGAGAAGAGAGAGAGAGAGAGAGAGAGAGAGACAGAGAGAGAGACAGAGAGACAGAGAGAGAGACAGAGAGAGAGACAGAGAGAGAGAAAGAGAGAGAGAGACAGAGAGAGACAGAGACAGAGAGAGAGAGACAGAGACTCCGTGACCATAAGCATTGGTCATTTAGATTCTCATTTTCCTAGAGAAGTTATTCACATTCATGGCACGTGATACCTAGAGAAGGGGCAGTGAAAGGTAGAGTGAAGAGAATTCACCATCCTCAGTGCCTATACTGCTCCTTCTGTCAGAAAAGCTCACGGATCTGCACAACGCAGAGTTACAGAAAGCAGAAGTGTCCTACATCTACCTTGGAACAACAGCGTGACCCCATCCTGGGTGGGTGACACTATGCAGTGCCTTTCTTTTCCCCCACGTCTTTCCAAAGATGGGAGGGTGTCTGAACGCTGACGTCTCTGTCCCATGAAGTCAGCTTTTCATCTGAATGTACTGCAGCACTCAGTAAGAAATGACGGTACTTCTCTTTGAAGAGAAACATTCCTTACTTTTTTATCAATGAGCACGGGCGCATCGGCCAAGGAAGAGGCCCAGTTTACAAAGTCAGTCACATCCATGGTTTTGGCTCCTTTGAGAAGTTTTTCTTTCATTTGAAGCACCTGGTTGCTGGTTCCTCCTCTTATGAGTGAAATGACATCATCAATGAGGTGGCCACGACTGAGGTTTGCTGCAAAAACAAGGAGGACTTGAAGAAGCATGTGCAGCTATGCGATTGATTACCTAAATAACATTTGAAAAACATGAAGGGGTTCCTTTGTAGTATAGTGTATTTGTTAAATTTTAGTTGTAAATATGATTTAAGTAACTTTTCCCTTCCAAAATCCATAAGATGTCAGTTATCTTTTTTTTTTTAAAAAAATACAATGGTACAAATGAGCTTGATTCATTGATAATTCACTGCTCATTGTTTAATTGCAAAATATACTCGAGGAACTGAACATATACTTTTTGTTGCAGATTTACCTTCATAATTATACTTTGTATACCTTATTTTGATGTTATAAAGAGTGTCCGGGAAAGAATAATGAAGCATTTGACTCCCAAGGCTATTTCTCTTCTCATTGATCACTTCAAGCATTTTTCAAATTTTGCACGTTTTCCAGAGTTGTGGAGTTTTAGAATTTCAAGATGATGCTAGTTTTTTGCTTTGTTTTGTTTTGTTTTGTTTTGTCCTCATTTTTGTGGATTTGAAAATTCTGAAACTATGCAGTGGCGTGACTAGCCCAAGATACAGAGTTGAGAAAATATGACCCTGGATCACACAGTTGAGGATGTGTGGCCCAAGATCACAGAGATGAGGATTCTAATGACCTGAGGTCACACAGTTGAGGACATGTGATCCAGTCTCACAGTTGACTTAAAGACTCACAATGGCAAGTTTAGGTTTCTGTCACTTCATTCTAATCAAAGCCTCAAGTTACGAATTGATAAGTTTTAACCCTGTCTAGAAGCTTCCTTGTTCAATGCAAGGTGTTTGAGATAGAGAATCACAACTGGCCAATGTGCAGAGAATAAGTGATTGTAGACTCTTTGGTCCTAAGCAGATTCCTCAAGCCCTGTGGAAAGTATGGAACACTAAGAGTGTGACTAACAGGGACACTAAGAGTATGAGAGTCTGGCCCGTAAGATAATTCTGCAGGTGAGGCACTTGCCCATAATTTTGGTGATTTCAGTTTGATTCCTGGAAGATCACAGGATGGGAAGTGACTGAGTTTGAAAAGTTGTCCTTTTTTTGTTGCATGTAAGTTCTCTCTCTCTCCCTTAAGAAAATAAAATATCTTTAAAAAGAACGTAAGACCGCGAGGATAGGGAGAGGTACAGCCAGCAAGCACCTGCTGGACATGATGATATTATATCTGTGAAATTACTGCAGTTTTGTGCACTTTCACACGACCTGCATAGGATTTGGTCTATCAACATATTTACCATGGAAAGGGAAAGATCTCAAGAAGCCCACACAACCTGAAGAGACTAGTGAGGGTTAATGCTGCATACGGAAGAAGGGGAGTCACGTTTCCAATGGTGCATGTACTCATGTGTCATCAGTGCTCCCACACGTGTCTAGATTCATACTCTTGAAAGCCACCCGGATGAAACTAGAGAACCACACACAGACGGACATGAGATGGGGAGAGAAGCTGGTAAGAAGAAGAATGTTTGCTGTGGGAGAGGAGGAGGGGATAGGATTGGGAAACAAGGGGTGGAACTAACATAAATTTATTGTGTTCATGTTTGAAACTCTGAAAGAATTAGGAATAAATTTAAAAAAAACTTTGAGAGAAAAAAGAAATTGATAGTCTTTGAAAAAAAAAAACATTTGATTTTATCCTGTATCTTCTTTGTTATCAGCTGGCTCCTTAGAGATCAATGCCAAGCATTTGTATTTTATTTGTGTGTGTGTGCATGTGTGTGTTTCTGTGTGTGTGTGTGTGTGTGTGTGTGTGAGAGAGAGAGAGAGAGAGAGAGAGAGAGAGAGAGAGAGAGAGAAAGAGAAGACAGGGCATTGTGTGCCTGTGGAGGCCAAAGAGTGACTTCAGGAGTCATTTTAGATTGCTTTACCTCCTTTCTGCTTGCTCTGGGGTCTCCCAGGCTCTGCCTTCCAGGGCATCTGTGATCTGAAATGAAGTCCTGCTTGTAAGGTAGAGGCTTAACCCATGACCCATCTCTTCAGCTACTTTTCAAAAACACTCTCCATACTTTGCAGTCTCCGTGGCTTTCTTGGTCTAATGACTCCGCCATACTTACCAGTTTTACCATCACCCAGCTTCGAGCAGTCAGACTTATTAGCCTGTGCCGTGAGTGCCGGTCCAGGAATAATTCCATCCATATGCAGAGTCACATCCACATTAAAGCCCAGACATCGCTTTATGTCCTTCAGCTCAACACCTGTGTCAAGAATGTATTTGAAAATTATTTGATATTATAAATCAACACGACAAATAATTCCAACTTTGCTATTATTTGAAAAATATTCTTAGGTTCCAAGATATCAGTGCCAAATTTGAATGTGGCATCATGTTCTCTCTCTTTGTCTTTGTGTTTGAATCTGATTGTTTCCTTTCAACTTACCTTGTCATTTCAGTGACAAAGGACGTTAAACCTGCCACTTTCTTGAAAAGAATGTAGGTCAGACAAAGTAGTTAAAGCGCAATCCTCTGACTGTAATACCACAGGAGAGAAATGACATTTAATATACACTGAATGGCTATTATAAAGTCAAGGTGAACATCCATATGCATGAACTAATTTAATTCCCACCTTAATCTTATGTGGCAAGTATTACTGCTATCCTCATTCATTCAGTTGAGCCTATAGGATCATAGATCAATAAATAAACTTCACTATAGCTAGTTACTCAGGTAGCAATGTATAAGTTAAGGTAGGTTCTGAATGCAGAGCTTCTGGATATTCCTAAGTGATTGTCTCTATTAATTTCCTAATTTGGTCATGAAATGCATCAATATCCTGATCTTCTTTCCAAAAACCATTTTATCATTAAGGTAGCAAGCAGGTTCATTATCAGACTGGTAGCAACTTCATTTTGGTCCAGTCTTTGAAGTTAATTTATGGTGGTATGTGGCTATCCAAACAGATATACTAAATCTTCTCAAACTTTGTAATTTGTTTTCTGTTTTTCTGATGTATTGGAGCTGATTCTTTTAAGAATAAATAGATTAGACTTGCCTGGACTTTTGCTTATTTTTCTTTTCTGTCTCAAACACATACATAGGAACACCACACATATAACACATACACACAATTATTTGCTTAGAAAACCAAGATACTTTCTTTAAAAAGGAAAGGGAAATATTAAATGTAGTGTACAGCTTTATAGTGTTTAAGAAGGCGCTACCAGGGGTTGTCTGTCACAGTTTGTCTGCCTGTTGCTGATAAATTCATGAAAAAATGAATTAGGAGGGCAAGGAGTTTTATTCTGGCTCACAATGGTCGGGCTGCAGTGCTTAGCTCAGGTGTGGAGTTTCTGCACCAAAGCTGCACCTGACTTGACAGGTTCTGTGTCCTAAATAATTGTGACTGAACCTTGCTCTTCCAGTTGCTCAAGTGCTTTTAGCTTCTTCTCCATGGGATTTCTCTATTAATACAGCCTACCAGGTGGGATTCTGGAGACCTTTCATTTTTCATATCTCTAGGGAGCAGATACCAGCTCAAGACTAGACTGACCCCGGGCCTGTCCTCAAGCCACGGACTGTTCCCTGATGATGCAGATGGAGGTTACTTCTCATCCTTCGCTTGATGGTTAAGGTGCAAGGATGCAGAAGAGACGCCAGCATCTGCCTCTTCCTCAAGGAATGTCATTACTAGTCAGAATCACTCAAAATACAGCTAATTAAAATTCGTGAAGCAGCCACTTGAAGTCTGTTGTATCACTTTATTTTTATTTTAGGGAGCAGGGTCTCTCCACGCTCCCCAGGCTTGTCCTTTAATCATCTAACCCCAGCCCTTGTGTGGTTGAGACTACAGGAATGCGTCTCTGTCTGGCTCTTCTCTGTTCATAAAGGTTAGATAGAATCTTTGGGTCAGGGGTTTGGGGGTGGGGGATGTAGCCTAAGGCTTCTCCTTTCCCAAGGAAACACCTGGATGACACACTATGGTATCTCTCCCTAAGTTTTTGAGAGTATTAAAACCTAAAAACAAACAAACAAACAGACAAAAATCCAAGCATGGCAGGGCCTCAATTGAACTAACACTGTAAAATTAGAATGACCATCATATGAAGAAAAACTACTTTCCTGACCTTGCCTTGGCACATTGACTATATTTACGTGATCACACTACTTCCTTCTTCCCCAGCTAAGAGGAAGTTTAGAACCATTTGCTCCTTCCAACATTGAAGAACACTTTGAGAGATAACGTGGTGCATTAATTGTTATTGGCCTGCTGATTAAGACAAGGCTACATAAATTGTTTATTTTATGCTCTTATCATCTTAAATAATTTTTCATTCATAGTCATTAAATTATAATATGACTTAGTATGTCTCTTAGTAATGCTGTTGAGTAGTTTGGGAGCAAGTTATCTTTTTCAAAATGGAAATCAACATGCTACTCGATGGGATGTTCAGTGTGAGAGGTCAGTGCAGAATCCTCTCAAAGGAGTAGATCATTTGGTTCTTAATTCGAAGAGTTCTAAGTACTGAAAGAGGGTAGAAAAAGGAGCAATATTTAGCAAAGCAGCTTTTGTAGTTAGAATCTATTTATACCTTGCTCATTCATGGAAGCCTTATCCAAAACATATATCAGTTCATAGAGTCCTCCAAGAGATCCAGAGCTACTGTAGTGGGTTCCATAGGTTTCCAAAAATCCAAAATATTCTCCCTTTGCATAGATATTTGGCAGAGCTTTGATATCATCCAGGAAAGTAGTGGTCAGCACAACATTCCGACTTCTCATCACAAATCTACCCAAATGGACCATTCCTTTCACATGAAGGAATAGCTTTTCCTTTGTTGGAGAAGAGTCAAAGAAGAGAGATAAAACTCAACCATTGTTTCAAATAAATCTTTCCTTTTTTAAAACAGTGATCATGAGCTACGGTAACTCGAGTGATCAAACATAAACTATTGTCACTGCCAACTGGTGGTGAGGCTGAGCGGCCACTGGAACTCTCAAGTAGGGCTGGCCAGAATGTCAAGTGACACAGACCCTTGGCGGGGCTGTTTGGAATTTTCTTTTAGAAACACGTACATATATGTCCCACTACTAGCAATTCTGCTCTTAAATACGTACCTAAGATCGCAAAAGCATTGTCCACAAACAGACCTGCTTCATAATTTCACACAGCATTGGTCAGAATAACTTAAAATTGGAAGCCGCTGGAACCCCCATCCACAATGATCAACAACTTGTGTTGTATTTACATAAAATGATAGCTAGCAATCAAGAAAAACACACTACCAACACATATAACAATAAACCTCAAACCCAAACTGAGTGAAAGTAGTTCTGCACAAGGGAATATATACAATATTGTATACTTATACTATCTATATATTAATATATAATATGGATTATACCATTTATACAAACAGACAAATTAAGCAATCTGAGAAATCTGGCTAGTGATTGCTTTTTAGTTATTAGGGAATTGACTAAAAAGAGCACAATGCAATTCCCTTAGGGTAGTAGAAATGTTCTCCATCTTGTTTGAAGATATGTGTTCTAAATCATTCTTGTGGTGCAAAGGTGTATGCAATAATCACCTTTCACACAACTCTGCAGTTAAAAATCTTTGCAGTTTATTATATAAATTATAGTTTAATGAGCTAACTTTAAAATACAATCAATGGAAGAAAATGAATGCACTATATACAAGACTCAGTCTTCTAATGTTTTGTGGAAGAGTTAACTTTGAAGCAAAGGTATCAAGTTTGTTCCCAAATTACGTATTCTGTGACAGCTTGTTTACACAAAATGCTTTCTGCACACTCCATGTTCCTTTCATCATGCAGTCTCACGGTCCAGCAACAGAGACCGATCCATACTACTTTACACAGTGACTCCTAGGCCAACCCAGTAATTCAGCAGCTAAGTGTTCCCAGGGCCAGAGATGATGATTTAAGTTTCTAAGTGAAAGCAGAAGCCGTGATCTAAATGACACAAGACCTTAGCCTGCCCAGGCAAAGCTAATTACAATTGATGCTACAATTTCCTAGATGGATATTCCTTTAATTTTTTTTTATTGTATTCATTTGTGTGTGTGTGTGTGTGTGTGTGTGTGTGTGTGTGTGTGTGTGTGTGTATGGTAAGTAGGTATAGAGTAGGTTCTCTCATTTCATCTTTTATGGATTCCATGGACTGAACCGGGTCACCAGACTTGCACAGCAAGCCCTTTAACCCCCTTAGCCATCTGACCAGCCCCTGGGCATGGTCATTTGAGGCTTTCCTGATGTCACTGTGGTTCACAATATGGTCATTGTAAGTGTGCTCAAAACATTTTTTACTTTTAAAAGAGAGATCTTGGATTAGATGGGCATATACTTTCTGTCTACTGGAAACATGTTGCTCATACAACTTTAGATGAGAGCAGATGAACAGTCCCTAATAAGATCTTATAGGCGCTCACTCCATATATAATAAGTTCTCCTTCTAATTTGCATAATAATTTCCAGTGGAGTCTCAAACACAAAGAAACTGCAGCAGGGTTCCTTTGTAGCTGATTTGGAGTCAGAAAAATTTGATATTCTTTGACTCAATATATTTCAAAAGTAGGTCTTAGCTGTTGTTTCTTTCATCTTAAAGCAGTAAAAATTATTCTCTTACCTCACTTGCCAGACCAGCTGCTGCTCGTTTTCTGGCCCTCATTAGACACACAGTTTCTTGAAAATCTTCTACTTTCAAACTCTTCCCTTCCCAGTTTTACTTAAATCTAATTTTTTTGGGGGGGGGGCGGGAATGTGCTGGGATTGAACCTCAGGCATTGAGCATGTTCTACTCTACCAAGAACTAGATTCCCTGGCTGCTAAACCCTAATTCAGTCATGCTGTTGTCCTAAGGCAAAGCCTATCTTGCTAAGATCACCAATGACCTTCTTTAGCCTAATACTAATGATCATCATTCTTATTTTTTTTTTTACTTATATTAGTACATTTGACACAGTTCATGTCTCATTCCAAACCACAGAATATGAGCATCAGAGAAATTTTATTAACATGAAGTTGTGACTTGGCAGGTCGGGTGGAATCGAAGCTTCTAGCTTGCCAGGGATCTATTGCTAATGACAGACCTATTGAGTTACAAGACTCCAAGGCATTAGTCTGACCCTGGCTAACTTCTTTTGCTGCTTTCTTATCTTTCGTACAAGTTTCTTTCCATTAAAACTCCCCAAATTTGATATTTAGTCTTCTAATTTTAAATCTATTCTAATTCTGTTTTTAGTTTCATAATCATCAACATGTCAATAATATGTAATTTATAGCTTAAGTTCAAATGTCTTTCTTAAACTCTAGCTCATAATACCACTTCTGATCTGGGCAACTCCAAGTTGACTTCTCTCATTCAACCTAATTAGACTTAATTTCCTCTCTGCCCTCTTGGTCTGGAGGAGTCTTCTTTGACAACTCCTTCCTTCAGGTGAGTCAGGCCCTAAACCTTAGAGTCAGGTTTGATTATAGCTACTCTGTCAGAATTGTCTGAGAAGATTCACGGGAGTAGCTTTTAGCAATATTTATTACTTTTGCTCCCTACACTCCTAATCTTGTTCCAACTAAGCACTCAGAGTGACCATTTTAAATATAACAAGCAATGCCAGCGATTGAGTAGAAACCCTTTAGTGACTTCACATTCATAGAGAATACGCCTCCACAACCTCGCAGGGTCTGAACGGCGTGCCCTCTGCCATCTGCTCTCCAGGTTCCCACAGAATTGTCAGTGAGGCAAAACATTTTCTCTTCTTACTTGGGAGACCCGTTTCTTTTAGTTCTTCCACCCCAAATTCCAACTGCTTGGCAATTCCTATTTTTGAAATTTTCACTTTGGTCTCATCTCCCTAGTGAAGCCCACTAGGTCATTCTTTTCAGTGCTGCCGCCTGCTGGCCATTCTTGATATCTCTTAGGTCACTCTACCCCACATCACTTCCACTTTTTCAATATCATACAGCTGCCTTTTTGTGCTATTCATCATTTTTGGACTGCCTTCCTTCATTGAGTCTTCATTTGCATGAAGTCAAGAATCTTCATTGACTTAATTTATGAAGGTATTTCAAGAGTTCAGGACAGTGCCTGGTCACACAGTAAGTCTACATTTAAATATGCATTGAATAATTAAAAGATCTACTGTGCACTTTGAGTGACTACAGTCACATTGAAGCAGTATGCTGACTCATAAAGTAGATTACACAATTCAGCACACTATAAACACCAGGAATGAATTAGTATTGTTTTTAATGTGGATGAAAGGTGTCCAAATAAGTAACTTGTGATATCAGAAAAGGAAGAATGAGCACTATACTGAAGATGAATAAGAATGTTTAATATTTATTTCAAAAGGATGAAATGAACTTTGAAATCCAGCATATAGTTTTTCCAAAGTTTTATACTAAAAGCATGATTCCAAAGTCATCAAACTAATTTCATGTGTAACATGTACAAATTCATAGCACCATTATTTGATAGACAGGCTGTGTAGTAAGTATGTGGTCCTAGAGGTCTTGCAACAAATAAGCAAAATCCTCAGTTTAATTCTTCATTGGAGAGAACCTTTAGGTCTGTGCTGTTAGCTAGAGATGCACCCCTCCTCCATCATTACCACCATTCCCCATCTCCCCTTCTCCTACTTTTCAAAAATAAATCCAGTAATTTAGTAGACACTACAGAAACCAAAAGCTTTGGACCAACCTCCTGCAACCAAGAACTCTAAGGAGCATCTGACCATTCAACACACAACAACCTTGTCGCCCAATTCTTCATTGGAGTTTTGATGACTGCCACATGAGTTGGTCTGCAGCCACAGTGGTGGCCAAAAAGGTTTGCTCTGGATTCTTAGACTACTCTCTGCTTTCTAGCACCACACATCTGACTTACTGACCTCTTTCCATCTCATCAGTGTTCTGCACACAGCATTGCATCTACTTCCCGTTGCATCTACTCTTCAGGAGGTCGTGTATCTCGTTTTATGACTCCCCCGTGTGACCTTCAAGGAGGCCTTGATTAGCTAGGAACCCATCAGCTCACATTCTCCAAGTGAGTTATTTGATTTTTACCTTCTTTGAAGAATATGTCAGCAATCGTTGATAAGCTTCACTTTTATAATAATTAAATTGAGCTTTAACAGAGGATTTCTCGGGATTTGAGGAATTTGTTAGCTCAAAAGGGTTTTCCAGCAACATATCTGTTATTTCCGTGGCTTTAAATTTTAGAGCCAAGTTGGCATTGAAACTTGTCGTCCTCTCCTGGGCGATACTTCTGAACATGAGACTGCTCTCTTCATAATCTTCAGTTTTGAGGTTTTTATTAACCTTGGTCTGAAAGTGTATAATAAAAAGAGCTGTTAAAAATAGACCCAAATCAGGCAGTTATTTGAAAAGTAGCAGAGTGTTAATAGATTTAGGAAAAAAATAAAAAAGGTGTGGTGTCAGGTTGCTTTGGATTAAACACAGAGCTTGTGACCTTGAGGATGGTACTTGGTCTTCTCTCTGTGCATAGTCTGACTTCCAGGCTACAAACAGAGAGAGATAAGACGTACCACACCTGAAGTTTGCCCTGAGGATTCAGTGAAATAATTCATATCTGAGGGCTGCAGCAAGTTTTCAAGAGTTAATATAGTAATAATTAAAAATAATGCAGAACATGCATATTATAAATTGTTTGCATAAAATTTATATTTGCATAAAATATGAAAGGATAAGGCTGCATACTGACTGCAAATTTATGAGTCAAGCAACTTTTAAAATATTTTACACATATTAACCAATTTATATAAGGAAAGATTTCAACTGCTTGGCTTCAAAGATTGTTTTCTTAGCCTTCATGTACTACTGCTTATGAAAGAAAAAAAATGCTTTTGGGTGTGTTTAAAATGAATAGAAAAACAGGAATACAGCACAGTGCCACGCAGAAGGGGCAAGATGAACTAGTGAGGGGCAGCAGTTGGCTTCTCTTTGCATCGCTGCTTTGTTCTTTGAACTTGGTGAGCTTCTTGCATCCCACGCATTTCTGCACACAAGAAAACTAAGCTACGTAACCTGATGAGAGTCAGGTGTGCTGCTGCACGCTTACAGTTCCAGCCTTCAGAGGTGGAGGCAGAATGGAGGCAGAATGATGCAAATATGAGGCCGTCTTATGCTGTGTAGCGAGCTGAAGGCTACCGTGGGCCGTACAATAAGACCCTATATCAAAACCAACAGCATCAAACTCAAACCCAAACAAATCAACCAGGCAACAACAAAACTGTATAGTCAATCCCTCAAACCTAAAAACCACCCCCCCCAAACCAAAACAGTTAAAAAATAAAGCTTTTTAATTAAAGTGTCCTTTGACCATTTGGTCATTGTTTGGATATGCTTTGGGTATGTTTCCCAAAGTTTCACATTTTGAAATTTATTTCATAACATGTAGGTTTAAGAAAGTAGAAATTTAACCTGTGGCATTTAAAGGCTCAGGTGTATGGGAAGTTTATAGGGCAGAGCCTGCGTAATACAGTTGGTCTAAGACAGAGTGACCTCCAGAACCATGAGCCAAAGTAGACTTTGTTTCTTAATAGCTCACTTGTGCTGTTGTCCTATGCTACAGGCAATAGATAATGGAATAATATACAATGGCAGGGTTGTTGTATCCGTGGTTCAGATCCCTTTTCAGAGAAATTGGTATAATTCTTGCCTAGGGAGGAAATTCAGACACCCATCTCTTTGGGTACAGGTAAGGATGAGATTTAATAAGTTTATGCTGAGTAGTACCTTTGCATGGATAACATAAAATTATTATGGTCTAAAGGAGAATATAAAATGTATGTGATTATCTTAAAACGAGTCTTGCTGAAGTGCAGAAATGACTGCTGCCTGCTTGGCCTGAAAGAGGATATCTAAGTCATCTACCTCCTTCCCCAATGCTCAGCGATCACAGCAGAAGACAAAGCAGCAAGACTGGAAGAGCCTGAAGTGGGCCAGAGATTCAGCCGACATTATCTTCTCAATATGTCAGGGCTGTTGCATCCATGAATTCATTGCAACTTCAAGACCTGCATGGGAATCGTCCTATCAACATCTCATCATGGAAAGGAAAAAAAGAGCTCAAGAGGCTTCGCACCTCCCTGAAAGACTGATGAGTGTTAATGCTTATGGGCAGTGGGGGTAGGAGAGTGGAAGATGCTTGACTCAAGGATATATTCACGGATATTTGCTCTATGCTCCAGGAAACACTCAGGTACGTGCCATCAAATGCGACCCAGATGAAACCTGGTGGGTCATGCATGTGAAAAGTCATGAAAATAGGCGGGAGCCTGGAAGGAGAGAATGGTTGTAATGGGAAAAGAAGGGGTGAGATTGAGGATTCACATATGAAACACGAAAAGAGCAAAAGTTTAAAAATATTAAAACCACACCAAAACAAAAAGCTAAATCTTATTGGCTCAATGTGCAGCACAATAGGAAAGGACAGCCAGTTGCTTCTCTTTCCTGCTTAGAAGGTTCCAGTCTCTTACAAAGGACTTCAAGAGGAAATTTGCTAGACTCATTCCAAGTCAGTCTTTTCCTGATTCCTTCAGTTAGCAATCCAGTTTTCGGTTTTCTGCAATCCATGTTGTATCTCACCACAGAACAGTTTTATTCTATTTTCACTTTCTAGACTATTCTTTGACACTCACTCTTCCCATAGTAGATGTAGTACAAATCCACATACACAGAGAAATAAAAACATACCTTTAGGCCTGGTTAAATCTTGCTCTTGTTCCAAGTCCTAATTTAAGTATTACTTTTCTAGAGGCTTCTCTTAATTTCATAGACTTATAAATCTTTTTATGATATGCTCTAGTGGCTCCTCTTTTAAAGAGAAATAAAAAGGAAACCACTTCCGTTATAATCGCTCATTGACCACACCCCCAGGAAGCCAACGTCATGTGTGTTGTAGCCTCTCATTGCTTTGGCTTTACCCCTGAACAAACTATTCAGCACATAGAAGGTATGCAAAGAAGATGTATTAACTGGAATGTGCAAAACCTGATAGATCCAAAACCAGAGCTCCAAACCAGACCCCACCGGATAGATCTGAGATGAAACAAATCTTTACTGGAGACCCACCAAGAAGGTTAATCTGATCAAACCCCAAATCCTTTTCCTGTACTCCAACTGTTAAAGCTTGCACCCCTGGCTCCAAGTCAGTAGCCATTTCCTTCTGGAGGGAAAATCGCTGCTCCCTCGCTGGAGTTTTGTAGAGATTCCCAGATAAACTTCAGTCTAAGTGGATGAAGCTTGGGTTCGTGTTCTATCTCCCTCCCTGTTCTTCCTCCCTTTTCCTAACAGAACCACTAATAGCTAAAGGTAACAGCTGATATATTTGAGTGTTTATTCTATACCAGATGCTGTTAAAAGTACTTAATGTACAAAAATGCCCCAGAGAAGTGGCTGCAGGAAAATGGCCAAATGGGGCTGTTCAGTGTTTGTCTCTTTGCAGAAGTATCCATTTTCAAACAATCCTCCACACATACAAATTGTATTTCTGAGAGCTAAGGAAACCAAGAGAGATTACAGAAAGGGGTGTGGCACAAAATAAAGGGGGAAAATGTATGAGAAAAGGTTAGGACAGACAGTTTCACCTCTGTCTCCATCCTAGGAAGATCCAGGAAGACTCAGACTGGGGTAAGTAACTGTAGAGGGAAATCTCCAGCCCATTCCAGTGTCTGGCAAAAATGCATAGCCCCAGGCCCGGAACCTCTAACCTCCAGGCCACCCTCCACAGGCTGTATAGCCCAAGGTACTATATACATTCAGTAGGGATAGAGAATTCTTCTGGCACACCCAGTCAGTATTTCCCCAGAGCTGGGCTAGCCAGAGGTAAGCTCCTGACTCCAGGGAGTGGTCTGAGGGCCTAGGAATCACTTTCTTTATCAAAACAAAACAATACCAAAAACCTCAAAGATCTTAGTTCTAGGCCCACCCTCCATTTAAATCCTGTATAACCTAACCTAACACCCGACCTGCATTAGCAACCTTGGACTTCAGGTTAACCTGAATGTCAATGGGTCCCCCCAAGATATAGGATCCTACTGTATGTTACACTAAGCCAGACCGGTGCCAGGTTACAAGCCAACCCCTTCAGATGCCAAGGTGTTTATACACCCGAGCACGCCTGACCTCTTGGAGCCTTGAGACTGCCATCTATGGACCGAGCAATCAGCTTCACTCCAGCAAGTCAGTGCTGCATGGCCTCAACCATTAGACCAGTGTAGGAGAGAAATATAAAAAAAGGTCCAGGAGAAGAAAAGACCCCACTTTATGTGTGTTGTAATAAAATTGTGGGCTATGCATGGTGTACTATGAAAAAATTTTGACTGTAGACTAACCTGTCCTTGGCTTCTGTGAACTGCTTATGCATGATAGTCAAAACTTGCTCTCACTATCTGCTGACAGCTTAGTTTCATAGTTATAACCTTGGGTCAGCAGGACCACCACTCAAGGTTTCTACCCCTCCTCTCTTCCTTATCTTAGCCTCCAGCTGTAGACCCTAACTGACACAGAAGTCTGTGGTTTCTATGACCTAAGAGTGGCCCACCCGCTCTCCTATCTGAAACCACCAGCTAGAGTTGCTAACTAAGCGACATGTACTGGTTTAGAAACTACTATAAAAACTCCACCCTGCCCTTACTCCGGGCTCCATTATGAGGTCCCGAACTCTGATAGTCTTGAGGTTTGGGTTCTGTTTGACCCCCTTTCAATAAGCATCCTTTTCAGTCAAGCTCATTTGTCTGTGCCTCATTGGTGGACTACCGGACCCTGTAACACCAGCACTTGCAGACTAGGTCTCCCAGCTGGCCTTTGTATACACAGGCTCTGAGCCTATCCAACTCTAGGTTGGACTCCCGGGGATTCAACACCCACACACTCAGGTCCTATACCTGCCCCCTAGATGCAGGTTCCCCCGGGAGCTTCTGCATCTAGTGAACTCAGGTCCCAGCCTCAATCCAGTTCTCTGTGCCAGGTTAGTCCTTGAGGATACAGGACTGGACCCTCCCCCAACATACCCAAAACCCAGGCCTTCCTCAGTAGAGAGATCCAGGCACTAGGAGTCTAGAATTCCGTTCACTGTGGACCCTGTCAGATGGTCTTCCCTGAACAGACTCACTGACCAAGGAGTTTCCCTGCTGACTCCAGCCTGTCATGACTAGAATATGTGTCTATTTTACATTTTCAGTCATGCATGACTACCAGGCCCACAAATATTTGAAGACCAAAATGAAGAACTAGTCAATAATTGCAGAGAATGGAGATTTCCAAATTCTTTGCGGGACTGGGGAGGCAGCTCAGAAAACGAAGTATGTATTTTTGTGAGCATGCTCCAGAGTTTAATTTTTCAGAATCTATGTTAAAAAAAAAAAAAAAAGAAAGAAAAAGAAAAAAGAACCTGGGTAAGATGAAGCCTGCTTATAATTCCAGCACTGGGCAGGCCGAGAAAGCAGATTCCTGAGGTTTGCCGACCAGCCAAGCTTACTTGATAAGTTTCAGAAACAGATTCTATCACACATAAAAAGCAAACACAAATAAACGAACCAACAAATAAAGAAACAAATAAGCAACCAAGGTGGGTAACACCTGAGGGTTGACCACGAAGGCTGTTTTCTGCCCTCCACATGCATGCTATTAAATTTATCAAAGTAATTTACAGTCCAAAGTAAAATGTTTTCTCCTGAGGAGACTTACTTCATAGGCCAGAGACGCCACATTCCAAGGTCTCCGGTAGTACGTCCTAGTGTTTCCATCTCGAATCCGGTCACAGAGTCCGTTGAAGAACTCATTGTCAAAAGGACTGTTCAGGGGTTCCATTCCTAAAATGTTAATCCTGAGAAGCAAAATGAGATCAAAGGGACAAGTAGCATAGCTATTGTAAGACTCGTGAGAAGGCTTTGGTTCACGTCACCATCACGCAACACGTGTGAGGTTTAATCGGGTAAAAAGGAGCAAGGGCCTGCTCACTTTGGCACGGTGTCTTGGCAGAAAGCACACCTTAGTTGGGCCTTATAAACTCTTTGGAAATGAGGGCACTGTTAGAGCCCAAAAAGGCAAGGCAGCAAGTGGGACACACGGGACCATCTGGTTCTTGGCGTCTTAACTGCTGAAACTCTTACCTAACATTTCTTAGTGGACCAAGAGCCAATGCTATAGTACCAACTATTTGAATTATTTGAAGAAAGAGCATCTCAGACAGGCAGTAATAACATATGCATACAATTTTCCACCCACCTATGAATCAACCTTGGGTCCTCCCCCCACCCTGTTCCTTAAACTTAAACTCTTTCCTCCAGCTGTGTCAGTGTTTGTCAAGAACCTCATTCCTTCCAGAATTATATTATTCCTATTAGACTTTCCAAGATGAACATAAAATATTCCTTATTTAAGTCAGGCATTCTTGAAAGTTCTGTTCCTTCCCCAGCCAAATATTTTCATTTGGCAAGGTTAATTCATGAATAGGAATCTCCTTTAGATGTTGAAAAATTTGTTTGATTTTTTTGCCTTAAAAACAGTATATATACGAGACGTTATTAGAGCTTTGCGAAGTGTACTTCTGCTAGTTGGAGGAGAGCAGTTGTTGCTGTGTATGTGCAATTAAATGGCTATGAGCCAGGAACACTGAATGGACATTTGATCTGCACACCTGTATCTCTTGGGGCAGAAATTCATAAACTTTGTTCTTTATTGTAGATCACGTTTGTAACTCCAGTGGACAGGATTGTAAATCTGGATATTGGTCTCAAAAGTAGCGTAGAGTCTAATGAAGCATTAAGATTTGGAATTGGGTCTTGGGTTTTCTACAACACAAGAAAACATGAGGTGGGTGAGAAGCTTTTTTGTTTTTGAAAAGTTTTAAGATAAGTGCTAAAA
This sequence comes from Typhlomys cinereus, assembly GCA_023101885.1. Lineage (NCBI taxonomy): Eukaryota > Metazoa > Chordata > Mammalia > Rodentia > Platacanthomyidae > Typhlomys > Typhlomys cinereus. The sequence goes on along the minus strand of JALPQD010000300.1, from coordinate 79,670 downwards.
AAGATACCATAGGGCTGAGGGTGGGTAGTATAGATGGTGGAGTGCTTGCCTAGCATGAATGAAAACCTGGGTTCAAACCCCAACACTCCAACGCCCAACACCACGTAAACCCTATAATTCCATCCTCTGCTATGTAGTGAATTTCCAGCCAAGTCGGGCTACATGAGACCTTCAAAGCAAAAACAAGGGCCCAGTGAGAGAGCTCAGTGGGTAAGGAGCCTGGCACAAACCTGGCGACCAGAGTTTGATGTCGCGAAACCCACTTGAAGAAAAGAGAGAAATGACAGTGAAAGCTGTCTTTGACCTCTACCCATGTGTAATGGCATGCATGTGTATGCTTTCTTATGCTTTCTCTTTCAAACAAGTATTAGAAAAACAAACAAAAAACAAAAAAGATGCTCGATTTAAAAAGATATAAGAAAGTAGAACAGGCTCTGCACTTGAATGCAGCTGTGTCTGTGGGTCCTCAGGCTTATTGATTTTACTGGGGGAAAAGCACATAGGAGAGTTGAGGGCTTGCTGCTAGAGAGTTTGGTTAAGATAACCAATAGTCAACCAATGGTGATGGGAAATTTCTAGTTTGTCCCGCACTATGTGTTCCCTTATCTCAAGGTTATTGTTTAATAGAACACAAAATGATCAGTTGACTGGATTCATCCGCAAAGCTACAATGAAGCCAATGCAGTCTCAAACAATACCGAGCAAAAAAATGCCTCGACTTTTGACTTGATTCCACTCCTCCAGAGACAGCCAGTCTAGTCTGCAAGGAGCCGATATTTTTCCGCCAAGAAACATGAAAACTTCTCATGAGTAGAAAGTCATCACCTGGGAAATTTTAAGAAAACCTTGTGTTCTTTGGCAGTATTTCAAGATGGTTGCCTTGGCAGCTGCCCTAGAACCACAGCTTACCAGGTGACCTGAGGAGAAGGCTACCGGAAGTGGTGCTATGCAGAGATCACAGGGAAGCAATCCCTCGCATACTATACATCATTGAGAGCTGGTTTGGATTTGCGTCTTTTTTCTTTTCTTTCCTTCAATGAATGCAAGATGAGTTGGAGCAGTGCCCTGTGCACTCTTAGCGGATCCCAGCTGTTTGCCAGACAAGATGCTGATCCAACCCAGTTCTGCCAGCATAGTAATTTATATGAGTGAGTCTTTCACATGACACAGTACAAATGAATTGCGTCAAGTACCTGTGATTCGCCTATGGAAAAGAATCAAAGCGTATGAAACTCTAGCAGTATTCATCGAGGCTTCCCAGACTGAACTGCAGAGTACACCTTTGCAAGCGTGCCGCTCTGATTAGGTGGTCTCCTAGCAACTCTATTCTTTGTATAGGCCATAGCTTTGCACAAGAACCATGGGGCTTTATAGCAAATATTCAGTGTTAATAATGGTGATGAGTATAATGTATAGCAACGCTTCTTGTTTTAAAACTTCTAAATGCAAATATTAATTGATAATTCATATTATTCCCCTATAATCTTTTAAAATATTTTAAAGGTATAAACACAATGAATTTATGTGTTTTAATACGTTACTATCCAATCCCATCTCCTCTCCTGTCCTGCTTCATACTTTCTCCTTTCTACAGTTCCCCTTTCACTCTTTGTATGTTGTGTACCACTAGGTTTCGATCTGTAATACCTATACTGATAGATGCCTGAGACTTGCTGGGGCATGTTTTTTTTTGTTTTTTTTTTTTTGATAGGATTGGCTGTGTAGTCCAAACTGTCCTTGAATTCCCAATTCTCCATCTTCCAAATGCTGGAACTGCAGACATGGTCACATAAGATTTTTTTAAATAATTTTAATTAAAGTATTTTGGTAATAAATAACTGCTTAACCGGTTTCATTCTTTAAGGTTAGTTCTGCTTGCAGATAAGGTATTGGCTTTTAATTCTACAAATTCTAAAAACCTGGCTTTTAATTTTACAAATTAGTCAAATGATGTTAATTATTTTATTCTGTTCTGATGTGCATGAGTATACTTAAATAAATTAATAAGAATAAATATTATGATTGTATATATAATAAGTATAATAAAAATAAAAATGGTAACTCAATAATAAAAATGCTGCAGGATCTCGTGAAATGTGCAAAAAGATCCTGGAGATTTCAAGGTAATATGCAAATGTAAGCCATCACAGAACAGTAGGTTTTTGAAGACTCAATTTCTTTGTTTCTCACAGTAATGGAGAATTTAATAAAAACTGCTGATGGACTGGCTCTGTCAGGACCTGCCTCATTTTCTACGGTTGTGCTACCCTTTCCCGTAGTCGAGCCCCCTCCTCTTAGACTCGAAATCTCAGGCCCATTATGCTCCCCAACTGCAGTACAGCATGAGGTATTCAGTGGTTCCAGGCCAGAGCCTTCTTATGAAACTCCCTGGCAGATGCTACATAACACATTTTCCTTTTCCTCAAACAAAGGAAATCAATAGATAATGAACGATTTCTTCTCTACTAAGTGGGCCAAAATCTCTGTATTCTTTTCCTCTAAGACAAGCAATAAATTTGCATTGAATCAGAATCAACAACATATGTAATTCTCTGCTTCAAGGTCTTTTGCTGAGATTAGAGATAAAACTGCTTCTTGGATCCTAAAAAAAAAAAGAAGAAGAAAGGCAAATAAAATAGTAATGGTTTCACCACTGGTTCCCAAGGTCTCCCTTGGGAAGCAGCAGCAGGAGGTGGATGTGATTGGAGCACAAACTATTCTGGTTTTAAGGTTGGGGTAACGCCATGCTATTCATTGCCATTGACCAAGGCGCCCCATTCAGCTCACGGCCCAGGCCAGTTTATTTGATTCAAGAACACAACCTTTCAGCTCAGGGCCAAAGTACTGTGATTGATATTTGATTGTCTACAGCGTGAGTGAAATACCTTGCATTAGAATCTTGGTATCCTGGAATCTTCTTATTTTTATTAAAAAAGAAGACTTCTCATTTGACCTCAAAGAGAGAAACTTCTTTATATTTTGCCAAACCTAACACAGAGTGTTACCTTAGGAACTGCCTTGTGCTTTGTGAATTTTTTCACTACTGAAAATTTGGACCAGGCACCCTAGTGTGAAGTGCAGCGCCCGGCATCATCCTGAGTTTCACTCTACCCACTGAATGTAACAGAGCTCCCCTACATTGGTCCCTATAGCTTATGAAACTCTAAATAATCTTTAGACAGTTCTAAGGGTCTCACGCATACTGAGAACCTCTATTCGAGTCCCTCCGCCAGTCTTGTGCTTTCTGTCTTCTTTCCTTTCGGCACCTCTGTTTCAGTTCTGGAGTTTTGTCCCTTAATCTCATCCCAAGAACTCATTTTGCATCTTCCATGATACATGTTCCCAGTTTTAAAAAGCACTGCTTAATAGATTCATTAACCCACCTATTTATCCACCCACCAAGAATTTATTGAGCATCATTATGGAGCTATTAGGATAAAGAGACCCATTACATTAAACGCTGCAAGTATATATCTAGGTGTGAGAAGGACTGAATGTGGTCAGACACAAAGTTACCCAGCTTGGGATAATTACTGAAGATGCTTTATGACGGGAATAGAATAGAACATCTGGCCTGTCATTTTCCTAATTCTTGGGGGCACGGCTATCTACGGAATCCATTCTAATCAGTTCGATCCCAAATTCTGACTCCTAGATTTTCCTAGAGCTGACTGTCCAGAGCCCCTTTATTTTGCATGGAAAATATTACTTATCAATCAGACCTTGAGTCCCATTATTCTCTGACATCATAACTGATCCTTTTGATTTCACACCTTGTGAAAATCCAAAATGCTAGCCCCACCTCAGAACTTAAAAATCAGGGATCTGTTCCAGAGAAGTTCAATAGAAGGTGGCTCTTCTGGGAGTTCAAAAGTTTCAGCAACTTGCCAGACATGCCAGGGGCCACTTAATTCTGGGTGTATAACATATCAGTGTTGCTGCGATCTTCCAGCTGTTTCTGTAAGAGATAGGTCATCTCTTGGAGGACTGAGACATGATTTCCTGACAGTGTGGTGCTTGCAATAGACCTTACTGAGCCTAACCAGTACGCTCAGATACTAGCTGAACATTTTGGGGGGGAGCTCATCTCTCACCCGGAAAGAACACAGCCCAAAGTTATACCTGTTGTCTCCTTTACGTGAATCCTTCTCCCTCTCTCTCATGGCCAGAGAGTCGGAGACCATTTCCATTCATTTTCACCTGGAAAGATTCAAGGGAAGTACAAACCCGTAGCCTGCGGTTCTTCCCAGCTCCGATTCTTCTACCTCTCGGCCCCGGCAGGGCTGTTTCTGTGACTCAGTGTCGCAGTCATCCTCATCTGAGAAATCTCCGCAGTCATTGTCGCCATTGCAAAGAAGCCGCCTCTTAATGCACCTGCCTGCAAGTCAAAATCGCGGAGAGCGCTGTGGGCCATGCCAAAGTTTCTCTCTGCTGATGCTGGCAATGAGGAACCAGACAAGCACATTTGGATTCTTTCCACGTGCTGTAATAGACAGCCCTAGGTGGGCACCATTCAAAACTGGCGCTATGGATCTAGGAGCCTCTCTGTCTCTTTTTCATCCATGACCACAGAGAGCAACTGGCACGCCAGGGTTACCTGTACCACACTGGAAGTCAGCGCCACAGTCCTCCGGCACCTCCTGGCAAGGCTCGGTGGGCACACACTGCTGACGGTCTCCCAAAGCGTCCACACAGCTTCTTCCCGAAAATTGTCCAAAGGTCCTGACGCTTCTTGAGCGAAACTGCAAAAACCATCTGAAAAGGTCAGACTTCCTAATGCCGAAAACGGGTTACATCTGCAGTAGCACCGACACCCAGAGGAGCTCCTGGTTTTAAGAAGCAGCCGTCCCTGTCCCTTGCAGTAGTTCTTTGCTTGTTGGGTTGTGCAGTGTCTCGTCCGGAGGGAAAACCCTCGGTCAGTCCGCTATTCAACTTAGGCTTCCTGGTCAGGTGGCCACGTTCACTTCAATGACTGCCTCTTTCTGGGTTGGAGCTTGTTTGTGCCCCCACCTCACCCCCCTTCCCCGGCATTTTCCTAGAGACACCAGTGGTCCTGTTTGCATTGGGAAGGCCCGGCAGATGGAGGGGGACACTTACCCTCTGCTTGAGGCAAGGGTCGCACAGTGACCATGCACTCCAGGGGCTCATTGTGCAGTCCGTGGGTAATGGAGAGTCATTCTTGCGTGCTATCTCTTGTCTAAAATGAAGATAATTAAAAGTCCATTTATAATGATGAGCATGTGCACTGCCTTCCAACAAGTCTTCATGATCCACTTTATTTACCTCTTTCCTCCTTCCAACCATATATGCATTTGTGTGTATATTACATATAGCTTAATATTTCTTCCCCATTCTGCGTGTGTGTGTGCGTGCGCAGATGTGTGTCCCATCTATGCACATGTATGTGTGTGCACATCCCATCTGTGCATGTGATGGGGGTGTATATGCATGTGTGTGAGCATGCGCATGCGCATCGAGGCCACAAGTCAATGTCATGTCTTCCTCAATCCCTTTCCACCTTCCCGTATTTTTTAAAGCAGGCTCTCTCACTTAAACCTGAAGCTCACCAGTTTGGCTGAACTGACTAGAGAGTAAACTGCAGGATCTGCCTGTTTCTGTTACCACAATGTAGGGGTTACAAACTCAAGGCGCAACACTTGGCTTTAAGTAGTAGATTGGAGATCTGAACTCAGGTCCACATGCACATATGGCAAGCACTTTTAGGCGCGTGCATTTCAAAATTTTTAGATCCTCATTTTAATTCTTAAACTATATCTTAATTTCATTTTGAACTTATCAACAGCAGTGGTAATGATGGTGATAGAGATAATTAGGGAACTCTCTTGACTGGTATTTCACATTCACTCCCTCATCTTTTTACAGCTACTGATGAATTCATTGGAGTTAGAAATCTTGTTTCTCTTTCTTGGTGCATCTCCCTCTTCCCTGAGAGTCTGGGAGAACCTAGAGCTGCCTGGCTGTCTTACAGATCCAGGCTAGCCACTGCAGTCATGCCCGCAGCAACCAGCTCATAAGTCAGGGTTCCCCTCCCCCAGAATGCTGTACCTATGTTCCGAACTACATCTAAACATCACCATCGACTTATTCCGGACTTTCTGAGTTTTAGCATCATGCGCTTCCTCCCTCAGCCCCAGGCACAATGCACAGCCGTGTTCTTCGGCTGTGTTCTAGCTGTGAGCTTTCCTTGCGCTTGGATCGCTTCAAGTCACAGGACCATCTTATTCTTTAGACAGCAGGAAGGGAAAGGGACAAAGCAAAACAAAAACAGCCACCAAGGACGGTCCTACAAATGTTCTGCCTCTGTTTCCTTGTCCTTATAGTGAGGGCTTTTACATCAGGGACAGACCCAGGTAGGGCCGACCCCTCTACAAGGGCTCTAGATCTGACTTCAATTAGCGACTCCAGTCAGCTTGAAGGTTCCTCACTTTTCAACTGTTGCTCACATCCAGCTCCTGCACTTGTAACACAATGTGTTCCATTAAACGATCCAACCAAAGAACCGACAAAAGACCCTCTCTTCATCCTTCAGTGTCCAAGGGCTACCCTATCTGTCTCTCCTTCTTGCTCTTCACACTTAAAACAAAAAAAATGGCCTTTTACGTGCCTTTTTGACTTCCACATGAAAGACTCATGAGTAACTCTTTCTGGAATATCTTTCAAATTTTAAGTACATATTGTATAATGTTACTTATGTGTCTATATAGTTCTTTTTTTATACAAGTGTATAGTTAGTTAATATAGCAATTCTTTGCACCTTTTTATATTTTAGCCCATGCTGAATATCTGTCGAGTGAATACATATGATCTTGCTTTACTGTTTTTTTATATTTTAAGTTTACATACCAGAATATGTATCAAAGTATTTTAGCCTTTATTGTATGTGTGGAAATATAAAATGATAAGAAAAATATATATTTTAAAACAGAAGGATATGAGTATGGGAGGGAAGTGGAATTAGCCGGGGAGGGGAAGGAGCTAAGCAAAGATGGAGGAGAAAGTAGTCACAATGTACGATGTGCATTGTCCTGGCTTGAATGTGAGTTGTCCTGGCTTGAATGTGAGTCGTCTTCCACAGGTTCATGTGTTGCATTCTTAGCTCTTCTTGGTGTTTGGAAAGGTCCTGGGACCTTCAGGAGGTGGAGGCTGGCATGTCCCAGGAGGCAGACCTGGACGCCGAATAGCCTGGTTCTGCCTCCACCGGCTCCGTGCTCTGGCCATTTGTCCTCTGCTCTTTCCTCTGCTTCCATGATGGTTGCAATGACCTGCGCTCCTCCAGCTCCTGCTGCCCACATGTCTGTTCTGTAATGGACTGCATCCCCTCTGGAGCCAAAAGCCAACTAACTCTCCGTTTTCTCCCTTAAGTTGCTCGAGTCTGAGTGTTGTTTCGCAACAGCAGAAAGAGTAACTGCGACATGCAGGTATGAAGTAAAGAGTAAAATTCATCAATGAAGAAAAACTAAGAAAAAAGGAATGGCCAAAATGTCTTTATTGTTTCTCTGGCCTCCCTAACAAGTCTAAAGGCTTTCAGTTCCTCTTTAGTTTTCAGTTTCTCTGTTAGCGGAGTTTCTTGAAAAATAAGTCTGCACTCTGGTGTTGCTCCTATTTCCCAGACCCTTCCTGTGGGCTTCCCCACACTGCTTGTTGCCCTGTGTTGCAGTTTGCCTGCATGGTTGCTGATAAATCACCATCAAATAGCTTAAGGAAACAAGTGGTTTATTTTCTTACAATTATTGGTTACAGTTCTCAGTCCAGCTTGACAGGAGAGCATGTACGAATACCAGGGCGGAGGGAACTGGCCACACCATCTCTATATAATGGCTGAGAGAGGGACGATCCTTACTTACCAGACCAGCATGTCTGACCAGGTGTACAAAAGGTTCTCTTAACCAGCTCTCTGTATTTTATTCCAGGGCCTAGTCTCACCCACCAGAAACTGGGCCTTCCCATTAGCTAGACAATTTCCTGCAGGTTTGCTCTGAGCTTAACCCAACCACTAATTCTTCATGAATGTGCCCAGAGCTAAAACCCTCAACAGTCAAGTTGATACCTGTGTCTAACCGTGGCATTGTGAAACAACATTCACACATGATGTAAGGGAGGAAAGGAGATTTACTTAGTTAATGACCCAAAGGGGGATAGATGTGGTGTGTGGCAAAATATAGAGGCACAGCAGCCATCATGGAGACAGACAGAGCAAGACACAAACTGCCAGAGTACACTGATAGTACAAACTAGGTGGGGCTACCTAACCTCAAGGCCCACCCCTTATGACTGGCTGTCCTCCAGCAATACTCCACCTTTTAAAGGTACCATGCATGATCTTCCTAAATATTCACATCAACTAAGGTTTCAAACACATGAGCTTGTGGAGGCTCAACTCCCATTCAAACCATGACAGTGCTCTTGCCCAGCGGTGAGGGCTGCCTTGTGCTTCCTTTGCTTCTTTCAGTCATTATTATTATTATTATTATTATTATTACTTTCAGTCCCTATCTTATTGCCCCCCCCATTTGATGCAGTGAGCACTTTTGCTTTTTTTTATTTAAATGATTTTTATTTATCCATTGTAAATTAGAGATGTATACCCCACTGGAGAGCAAGTCAGTGGTGTAGATCAGAAAAGAGAATGGCTGACAGCTTGTGATAGCAGCAAGTGAAGAAATTGGTGGGCGAAAAAGTGAATTCTCAGTTGCTTACTTGAAGAGACCTAGAATTACTGGAGAGCAAGTCAGTGGTGTAGACCAGAAAAGAGAATGGCTGACAGCTTGTGATAGCAGCAAGTGAAGAAATTGGTGGGCGAAAAAGTGAATTCTCAGTTGCTTACTTGAAGAGACCTAGAATCACCTGTGAGAGGCACCTCTGTCAGAGATTATGTTGATCAGTTACTTGACCTCTCTTGCTTTATAAGGTGCTTTCTTCCCTGAGGCCAAATAAAACCAGGCTCTCATTCTCACATCTCTTCTTTTCCATACTCTCACTGCTTTTCTTTACTTAAAAAAAATGTGTGTGTGTGTGTGTGTGTGTGTGTGTGTGTGTGTGTGTGTGTGTGTGACAGAGGGCACTTGAGTAGATGTGCCTGTAGAGGCCCAAGGCTGACATTGAGAATCATTCTGGATTGTTCTTCCACCCATTGCTTGCTCCCGTGTTTCCCAGGCTCTGCCTTCTAGGGCTGGAAGGACAGGCGCCATTTCTGCTCGGCATTTTTTGGTATTTATTTATTTCTATTCATGTAGTGATGCATATAAGTAAGGTGAATATGTAAATATTTTCAACCCCAATTCCCTCCTCCTCTTCCCATTACAGTCCTTCTTCTTCCCTGCCAGAATCCCTCCTATTTTCAAGTCTTTTTCCATATGTAACCCACTGGGTTTCATCTGGTTTGCCTTTGATGATATGTGCATGAGCACTTGTGGGAGCGTGAATCGCGTATCAGCGGGTCTGTCATCAAGGAAAGGGGCTTCCTTTTCTCCTTTGTCAGCATTAGTCCTCCAGGTCTCTCAGATAACGTGGAAGCTCTTGAGATTGTTCCTCTTCCATGGTGAGATGTTGACGGGGATCAAACTCAGGTCTCTTTGCTTCCCTTTAACCCCTGTACCGTCTCCCATCCCACTGCTCTTCTCTGCAGTGGGGGCCCCTCCGCCTCCTCTGTAGACCTTATCATGTTCATTTATCAAAGATTTCTCTGTCTCTTGCTCCAACCCACATACTGCATGATCTTCTCAGAGTCTTTGTTCCCAAGTGTATGCTAATGACACCCAGATACAGATAAACCTGCCGTCCAGACTTTTCCCTGAGGTTTAAGCTTTCGGGACCATTTCCCAACTTCACATCTGCAACTTGGACATCTTCATGGCCCATTGAACTCAATGTTTTCCCAAACTGTTTTCATTATTTTTTCTTTTCGTTCAAAGCTGCTTTTTCATTTATGAGTTATCCTAGCCAGAGACTTGGGTGTTGCTTGTTGAATTCTGAATTCCCCTGTCCTGATTTCTGACATCTAACCGAGCACTAAAACCTGCTGTTGGCAGCCTTGTAAATGGCTCTTCAATCCATTCTTCCCTGCTGAGCTCTTCCAGATGATCTTCTGGTCTGTGCTAGCATTTTATCTCTCAGTAAATTTCTTTCTGGACTCAGTTTGCATAAGGTATCCAGAGGGATCATGTGTGTGCATGCGTGCATGTGGGTGGGAGTACCTATGTGTGAGAGCATGTGTTGAGTATGTGTGCCTTTGGAGCCTAAGGGTGACATCAGGAATCACCTTAGATTGCTTGTTCGTACTGATTTGCTCGGGGGTGTCCCGGGCTCCTCCCTCCAGTGCCAGAAGTGCCCGAAATGGGGCCATATCCACTGGCATTTTTATGTGAAATCTGGGGATCTGTATTCATATCCTTCTGCTTGTGAATCAGAGGCGTTAACCCATCTCCCCAGCCTTAGAGGAATCTTTTAGAAATGCAAATTTGAAGTTTTCCTGCCCCCATTGAAGATTCTTTTCCCACTACTTGTGTAATGAACCTCAAGTTTTCTAATATGGTGTTGCAGTTTGCCTGCATCGTTGCCAATAAATTCATGACCAAACAGCTTAAAAGAATAAGGAGTTTTATTCTGGATTATGATTCTTGGTTATGGTTCCTTTTCCAGCTTGGCAGGACTTCCCTCACCAACACCGAGGGCCAAGGAAACTGGCCACACCAAATCCACAGGACTGCTGAGAGGGACAATCCTAAATTGCCACACTGGCATGCCTGGCCACGTATACCAGTCCTCCATCACTGGCCCGGAAGTACCCCAACCACTATGAACCTCCCGTCTCCTGCAGGTTGGCTTGGGGCCTCACTCAACTACAGATTCTTTACAAATGTGCCCAGAGCTCAAACCCCGTATCTAACTATGACAGATGTGAACAATGATTGTCCAAGATCCAGACTCCTTAGACTCTATGAATGCTGTTTACATGGCAAAAGACACTCTGCAGCTGTGGCTAATGAGAGATTACTTTTCACTTTGCTTCCCAACAGTTTTGCTCCTATTATCATTCCTCCTGCATATGAGCTCCTAAAAGCAGAGTGCAGTGAGGGACAAAGGCAGAAAAGACAGAATCTGAGACATGAAAAGGGACTGTGCCCACCATTGTTGGCTCTGAAGATGACGACTCAAGTAATGAGTGTAGCAACGACTCAAGAAATGTTTGGCTCAAAGGAGATCAATTCTTCCTAGAGCACCTATTAAGGAATTTAACTTGGATGTCTGTAAGTGGAATTCCAGTATGTATGAAGATGCTCCTTACTTTAACAACACCTTAATTTGAAGCTATCACTGACTTAGATGTATGCCTCTGAGCTGGGCTATCGCTGTTTGGGGAGTTAAAATTAACATCATGCTTCTATTCAATATTTTCCTATTGTCTTAACCTGGATTATCTACTCCTAACTATTTATTACTTACTTAGATAGTCAAATTAAGATTTTGTTTCACCATCTTTCCAGAGGCAATCACTTCCTTGGTTTCAAAATCCACCTCAGGCCAGCATCCTGAGCTTTTTCTCTTTCTTACCTGCTGACTCAGAGGGTACAGTGTGACTTAGGAAATCATGCAGGGGAGGTACAAGCCTAGGAAACACCTCGCAGTGGGTTGCAGCTGGAAAGAACTAGAACCTAACCAGTCTCCGGAGGCTGAGGGGAAAGGCCGTTTCTCTGCCCATGTTTTAGTGACTAAACTAAGCCTCAGCGATCCCAGTCTTGCCTGTAAATGGTCCTCTAGCGTGCTAATAATAGCTCCACCCTTACTGTGCACACGCTACTTACTCATTTCCTTCTTGGCTTTTTTTAAAATTTTAAAATTTTTTTCACATTTTTATTATTATTATTATTTCCACTCATACAAACTTAACAGGTACACCGGTCCCCTCCCTCCCTCCACCTCCCCCGACCTCCCTGCTCCCCTCTCCCCTCTTCCCTCCCTCCCCATCCCCCAGTGCCTCGCCCCCCCCCAATCCCCGGAGCATCCTTTAATGTGCATGTCTCGGCTTCTTTTTTAAGAAACTTTTTTTTTAAGTTTGACTCACATTTTGGACTTAGTACAAAGCTCTAGATCTCCATCTTTGATCTTTTATTGCTCTCCTGAACTGTGATTTGAATGCATTCACTGAATTACCTACCCTGCCCTCATAGGCAGATGCTTAGAGATCACACATGCGTACCCCGCTCTAGATGGTAGACTTAGTGTATTCATTAGCTTGAATCACTTGAACAACAGAAATCTAATTGTTTTTCCACAGTTCTAGAAGTGACAAGTCTGAGGTGAATGAGTGGTGTAATTGGTCTCTGAGAGATCATTCACAGTCTTACTGGATGTGTCTGCATCCAGATATTCTCTTTTAAAAATACTAATCATATAAGATAAACCTTAGTTATGACCACATTTGAGCATAATTCTATTTTAAAATGTAATAAATACAGATACCATGGTAGGTAGTGGGAGTTAAATTTGTGGGAGCACGATTCAATCCATAACCCTTAAATGAAGGGTTAAGCAACACCCTGTATCTATTTCCTTTACTAGATAATTTTCTAAGCTAATTTTCTCATTTATTCAACTGCTAAATGGTAAGTCTGATAAGCATCATCAATTTTGTTTTACAGATGGGAAATTCAAAACGGAGAATTGTACTATTGCACTGTTTGTCCCAAGCTTGACGCTTACTGGATTTAGAATCTACGCTGCTCAGTGCAGTTTGGCCCTATCCCCTTCATGCCTTTTCTCCCCCAATATAAATCATCTATGAAATAAGTTGAGTATGTAATACTGTCTGCATGTAATAGTCCCCTGACATCTCATGTTGTACTAAATTAGCAATAGTGCAGTTTATCTTTGATTCAGCCACTTTAAGCGGAGCACATCCACTGACTAGCCTGATTCTCGCCTGGCTCTCCCTTAAGTGTATAACTAAGTGATAGCAAATAGGGCAAAAATAAACTGATGGCTATGTCAGCACTTGGTTTTGTCTTCACCGTGCCACGTGGCATAGTGAAGGCAGGACTCGTATAGATTAGGAGGGGAGACTTCGAGGTTATGCAAGCAGAATGTCATTGAAATAAACATGCTGCACAAACATTAGGAAAGGAGACCAGTGAATTCGAACAGTCCATCCTGCCTTCACCCTCTGGGCCCAGCACCTACCTCATCAATGTCTTTGACCCACTCAGTAGATGATCCTTCCTAACTGAGACTTCATGTGTCCGCACTCACCACCTGCCTATCATCCTGCTGAGCTACCGGCAGAGCAGAGAAGTGTTTGTCAAACACTTCCTGGAATCTCAGCTGAAATGTGTTTATCAAGCACAGCCAATCTCTAAGCGTTTCCATCTCAGCTTGAAAGGCACTTCCGAGATCAAAGCTGATGCGCATCAACTCGGCAAGGGGTCTAATTCTGGGCCAGAAACACATTAAAGGGAGGTCACATCCTCCTGCCAGAAAGAGAAGTTTCTAGCTTGGGAAAACTGCTGCAACAGCCCACATGCCGAAGCAGTGGTTAGCACAGGCAGGGAAACATCTACGTGCGAGGCAAACTTTTAGTGTGTGGGGGGATACATCAGCTGATGGGAACTGTAGGCTTGTTCGTGCAGTTCATGAAGATGAAAAAATAATGTAACAGCAGGGCCCAGTGCTAATTTTTCTATTTTATTTATGAGAGAGAGACAGACAGACAGAGACAGAAGCAGACAGATTGAGACTTCATGCATGTAATGGTACATGGGTAGAGGTCAGGGGACAACTTTTGAAAGTCGGCTCTCTTCTTCCACCATGTGGACTTATTGGGGATTGAACTCAGGTCGCCAGGTTAGCAAGCAGGCACCTTACCCACTGAGCCATCTTCTGTCCCCCACCCCCTCCGCGCTAATATTTAAAGGAAGCTTCCTGACTCACAAATCTCACTCTCTGCACTCCCAACCATCCCGTGTGCTATGAAACAACTTCACTAAGGGCCTGCTCTGCATCAGGACTTGTTCCACAGCCAGGAGGCACACAGTTAATATGCAGTATCTGTTAAGACACATGTGCTTGGAAGAAAATCCAGTAGGGTTAGAGGCCAGAGCGTATCTAAGGCAGGAGGCAGAGGGAGGTTTTCTAGGGTGTTGGTTAAAGGATTCCCTCAAAGGAGCATGTGACTCCCTCCATCTAAATTAGGGTCTCTTGAAGACCTCTGGCTTCTTCCAATGGCCTTGGTGAGCAGAACGCATCGGAAGTGACACTACATGGCTTTCAAGGCTGGGTCAGCAAAGGCCATGCGAGGTCGCTGTTTTATGTAGACATTTGCTCTGGAAGCCTTCCTACATCTGTTTGAGAACTCGCTCACCATGAGTTCAACATAGAGCAGAGGATGGAAGAGGAGGAGGAGGGAGCACACTAAGGAAAAGCCTCCGTTGTTTAACTCCCCCAGCCTAGGTGACACACCCAGGAATGACAACCACTGAGATGACTGCAGACCAGCTACGGTCTGACCACAGGCACGTGGGAGACACAGAGAGCCCAGCAGAGCAGCCTCCAGGTTCATGAGCAAAAGAAGTCATTTTTATATTTTAAGCTATTGTTTTGGATGGTCTGTTACACACACACACACACACACACACACACACACACACACACACAGAATCAACCGGGAGGTGAAATTTGCTTAACTACTTGAATTCAGGAAAGGAATATGAGGGTCCAGAAAAAGAGGATTTCAGGCTGAGGGGAAATTTAGCAGAGAAGCCCTGGGGTGCCGTGTCGAAGACGAGGCATCTCCAGTGCTAAAGCACAGATGGTGGAAGGCGCAGATGTCCTTAGGTACAGCTCAGCTTTGTGGGTCACAGGGAGAAGCTTATTTGTGTGTGTGTGCGCGCGCATGTGTGTGTGTGTGTGTGTGTGTGTGTGTGTATATATGTGTTTGTGTATGTGTGTGTATGTGTGGTGGGTCTGTGTGTGTATACATGTGTGTAGTGTGTGTATGTGTGTGTATGTATATGTGTGTGTCTGTGTGTGTACGTGTGTGTGTGTGTTTGTATGTGTGTAGAGAAGGACAATGTGTGTGCCTGTGGAGGCTTGAGAGTCATCCTGGATTGCTCTACCTCCTTATTGCTTTGCTTTGGGATTTCCCAGGCTTGGTCTTCCAGCCCCAGAAGTGCAGGCCTCTGTTACTTTCACCTGGCATCTTTACGTGGATTCTGGGGATCTGAACATAGGTCCTTCTGTTTGTGAGGCAAATGCTTAACCCCCCGAGCCATCTCTCCACTCTCTTGATTTGTGTTTTGTAATTTTTTTTTTACATTTGAATGTTAGAGGGAAAATTGACTCTTGGGAAAGTGGACCAAAATGTTTAGAAATGAAACTGATTTGTGCTATAATATAAATAAGGATCACCATAAAAGCCATGAGAAGTAGTCACATCTGGATCCTATGCATTTATATATGTGCCTAAAATCAACACACAATAGCTCTACATATTCCTATGGTACAGTGGCATATAATTAAAGGTAGTACAACAGGACTTGCTATTATGTTGCATGTAAGAATGCATGCACACAGACCAAGGAGTCAAAGTTGACTCCTTACTGTGAGGTACTTAGTCAGCTGTTTGCTAGAGGCAGGTGGAAGAAGTCAGTTGGCATACTTTGGACATGTTCAGTTCATGATGCCTATCCATTTTTAAGGTGAGGTGGTCATTAAATTATTGTCCATTGGGCCACAAGGAAGAGATTTGTATGAGCAGCTGGAGAGATGACTCAATGGTTAAGCATATACTTTGCAAGCAGAAGTCTCTGAATCTGCATCCTGGATTCTACATAAAAACACCAGGCAGAGACTTGTGCTGTGGCTATAGATGTGGCAGTTGGAAGTTACATGAAGTATCACGTAGCCAGCTGTAAACGTGACAATTGTTGGAGTCTAAGTGGTATTTCGACGTAGCTGGTATGTAAGTGGTATTTCACACTTTGCAATGGGATGTGAGGGAGCGTACATAGATAAGGCAAAGGACTGAATGAAAATTTAAAGCACATGTTAAGACATTTATGTATTGACAAGAAATGTAGAGAACACAGAAGTGCAGAAAGAAGGTAGCAAGGAGCCTGACCGGGCACAGCAGATGTGGGCAGCTTCTGCTAATGCTCCCTCGTCACCATGGGCTTGCTCAGAGAACTCGCTGAGTCATAGTATCCACTCACTTGCTCATATTCCTTTCCCTGGTTCCTGGCCCAGGTCACACACGTGGCAAACACTTGCTGCAGCAAATGGATGTGTGAGCAAGTGGCCATGTTTGGCTAAGAGTAGTTGATAGATAAACACCTGCTGACTTCCACTGAATGAAATGAAAAATATGGACTGTGGTAAATGGGGAGGGAAAATAGACATTTGGGGTATTTTAGAATTTTTAGGTCCAACTTTTTCTATCAGTGGAAGTTTTTTTTTCCTGCTTGATGGATGAATTTAACTAAAATTATTGAGTAATAAATATGTAAGTAGTGATTAAGTGAAGGTTGCTGACATTTATGACTGATGAATTTGTGCAAGACTCTTTCCCACAGCCTTTGTAGCCATCCCCCCCACCATGTGCGCATCAGTCCTACAGGGCAACTCTTCCATCATCACGTCCGAGGTGAAGGAACGAGCTTGCGATGGCGAGGAATGGCTCCAGCTGCCAGTGGCAGAGTCGGGATCGATTGAAATCCAGAAGTCTTTCTCCTGTGCTCAAGCGATTGGACTCCCATAGTCTTGCTCAATTATTTGAAATATCCTTAAAATTATGTGAGCAAATTGCATGGAAAAAATGACTTCAAAAACTGCACCAAGTATAAATTCAAAGGATGCCCGACTGACTAACTGGGGAAAATATTTGTAATTCACATCAGAGACCAAGTACTAATTTAGAGTATGGAAGTTCATAAGAGAGAGACAGGAGACTGAAAAGCAAAAGTGAGTGGGGGGGGGAGGGGATGCAAAGGAAAGACGCCCTCACAAGCGCGCACGTGGAAGCAAGCATGTGGCCTTCGCACATAGGAAGAAGTTGCAGCCCCGTGAGATAAGAGCAGGGACAGTTAAAAATCTCTGGCGGGAGATCATGTTTTTCACCTGTGATATGACAGACATCTAAAAGTAGGCCCCTGGCTCACAGTCACGGCTGTAGGGAAATATACTCTTCTTCCCTGCTGATCTATGCAAATTAACGTAAAGGTCACAGGACTTGGGGGGGCAGTCTTGGCAAAGTTTCGGAGGTGATACCTTTGGGTTTTAATTGATCCTCAGGAACATGAACCCCCTTTTAAAGCGGGATCTACGTAAAGATACTCACTGCCACACAGTAGAGTGCAAAAGACTGGAACTGCCTAGATCATTCTCGAGAAGAGATGGGTTTCCTCCACTGTGCGCCCACATAGCTGTGAGGAGAATGAGGAAGGCCCTTCAGCTTCGCTCAGAAGGCTGCGAGGGTGGAGGAAATCTCAGATCAGCTGAGTGGGAGTGTGTAAAGTGCATATGGCACTTCCCATAAAAGAAAGTAGGAGCGTCAGATCACACAGGCGCTTTCACCAACCTAAAGAAATGCTGGAAGGGTGTGTCAGTAATGAGCACAGGGGCTCGAGAGATGGTGGGTTAAAACTTGGTCTTGAAAGCAGAAGGACCTGAGTTTGGATCCCAGGTACCACATTAAAAATGCCAGATGGAAATGTCGGCAACCTGCACTTTCAGCTCTGGAAGGTGGAGCCTGGGAAATCCCAGAGTGAAGCAAAAAGGAAGTAGAAGCAATCCAGGATGATTCCTGAAATCACTCTTGGGCCTCCATAGGCACGCACCCAGTGCCCTCTGATACACACACACACACACACACACACACACACACACACACACACACACAATTGAATAAATAATAAAAAATAAAAATAAAAAGAGAACTTTGGGTGCTGGGAATGTCTCACTCCGTTAAAGTGCTTGTTGTGCAATGGATTCAGATCCTGAGCACACACATAAGGCATGGCGGTACATGTCTGCAAACCCGGCACTGAGGAAGCAGAGACAGTCAGTCAGATCCCTGGGGTTCACTGGTCAGTCAGATTAGCTGACTTGGCAGCTCCAGATCAGTGAGAGATTCCGTCTGAGAAAACAAGGTGGATCATACCTTAGAAATACAGCTGAGGTTGATCTCTAGCCTCATACCTCTCCATTTCCCACAAACACATGTACATGTCCCCCCAACAGGTGCTCACAAACACATGGTGACATATATATTTATATTTTATGAAGAGAGAAGAGAAAAGGAGAGGGAGAAATTTGGGAGCCAGGGATGTAACTCAGTAACAGAGCGATTGCCCGGGTTCTGCTCTCTAGCTCAAGGTTCACCCTCTGGCATGGAAATGTGGAATAGGAAGGAAGGAAGGAGGAAAGAAGAAAGGCAGAAAGGAAGGAAGGAAGGAAAGAAGGAGTAAGAGAGGGAGGGAAAGAGGAAGGAAGGGAGGGAGGAAGGAAGGAAGGAAGGAAGGAAGGAAGGAAGGAAGGAAGGAAGAAGGAAGGAAGGAAGGAAGGAAGGAGGGAGGGAAAGAAAGAGGGACGGAAGGAGGAAGGGAGGAAGGGAGAGAAGAAGAAGGGAGGGAGGGAGAGAAGAAGGAAGGAGGGAGGAAGGGAGGTAGGGAAGGAGGGAGGGAGGAAGAATATGATAAGAAGATGTAATAACAAGGCAGGATTGCAAAGCCAAATTCTGCCAGAGATCCCAGGCCATCAGAAGCTAGGAAGGTTCCTACCCAGAACAGCAGAGGGATCATGGCCATGTCAACACACCTTGATCTAACCTCCAGAATGGAAATCAATAAGCTTGCCTCGCTTAAACCAGTTTTTGTGACTCAACTATGGTGGCCTTAGGAAACAAACACAATCAGCACATTCCAGATCGGGGAACACAGTGAGGCTGAGCCACACACCCCAACTTGCATAACTGGTATGTAATGGTGTCTTGACCTGAGATTCGGAAGTCAAGATCCTTTCTGATACGCTCTATGTATTTAGAAAACCTTTGCAAAAATTGTTGATATTTTTCAAGCAAATTGCCTCAAGTCATGATTGAAGTCTGATTCTGCATTTTAACCTCACTCTCTATCAAAGGGCACAGCACACAGTGTTCAGAGTATGGCCATCCCGGCCCCCACTGAAGGGCATGGCTGTGGGAGAGCGCAGTGCCCAGCGATGCCCAGTAGAACTGGCAGTGCAGCTGCCAGGACTCGCAGCCAGCCAAGGGGCTGCCTGGTCTTGCCTGGAACTCAGGGGGTGTGAACTTCAAAGCAATTCGTTTTCCCACAACCTCTGTTTTGATTAGTAGGAACCACAATGCAGGAATGTGGGTTAATTTTTTTTTTAACTTCAGAAAAGGTCAGGTTAAGTCCAAGAGGGTTAAAGCAACTTCGAGTGACCATCTTTGCAAGTCCAAATTCCTTCTGTGTCCAATGCCAGGAAAATGGAAGTGTTTTGTGAACAGAACAATGGGAACGATGTCACCCTGATAATACGGGGACACAACCCCATGTGGCTCAGCACCCCGTGCACAACGGCTCGGAGATATTGCTAACTTCAACCTCACCCTTGCCATTCCCCGCCGGTCATTCTGCTCTCCGTCTAACCTAATCCGGTGGGACTCTGATACCTCTCCAGACCATCTTTGCCGGCCTCCAGTTGCACAGAGGTCACACTTTAGTGGATTCCACCCACTGAAATACATTGTGGGCAGGATTCCATCTTGCAGAACAGGGTTTGCAAAGGTGCTCCTCAGACCCACACCAGCCCCTGGACAAGTGCTCAGCCGACTCTTCCCCACGGCTTCTCTTCCCATATCATCAGGGTGGCATCGTTCCCATTGTTCTGTTCACAAAACACTTCCATTTTCCTGGTGTTGGGCATAGAAGGAATTTGTACTTCGAAAAATGGTCACTGCAAGTTGCTTTAGCCCTCTTGGACTTAACCTGACCTTTTCTGAAGTTAAAAAAAAAATTAACCCACTTTCCTACATTGTGGTCCCTACTGATCAAAACAGAGGTTGTGAGAAGTGTCTCCCCACTATGACATCTGAGTCACAATCCCCAACCTTCCTAGCTCTAGTGATGTCCAGGAAAGTCTTATTCACCAGCTGATGTCCGTGTTGAATGGACTCGGAATGGTGGCACACTCCATTTTGTGTTGCTTTAACAAGACAGATGATGTAGTAACGTATAGAAGAAAGAATTCTAGTGACTGTGAATTTCAAACAGCCTGGCTACCGCCTCTACAGAGGGCTCCCATGCTCATGTCACAACATGGCCAAAATATATAAAGGGATATCTCCATGGCCATGTTCAGATGGGCATATCCTTCCCTAGGAAACAAGAGATGAATGAAGGGACAGGCCGGACATAGAAGGGGCCACCCTTATAGCGGTACTACTCCAGTCACGAGTGTGGAATCCCAAGGCCTAACACCTTTTCTAGGTCTTTCTTAAAGCTCCACCATCTCTTAACACTGTCAGGCTGGGGACTCAGTTTCCATCACATGCAGCTTTGGGGATGCTCACGCCATATGCAAGTCATAGCCCGTGGGTCTTTGCAACCTTGAACAGGATCAGAAAAAAAGAAGAAAAAGGAGGAGGAAGAGGAACAGGAAAAGGAAGAGAAGGAGGAGGAAGAGGAGGTATAGGAAGAGAAAAAGCAAGAAGAGGAATTCACATCCATCGTGGTCACCTTACTGGAAGCACAGAATAGATCCACATCATGCCAATTGTCTGATGTAAGAAATGGGCTCTAGACTTCAGGACACGCACTGAAGGACTTGAAATGCAACGTGGATTGTCATGGAGAAGAAGCCAACCTTTGATTTATGTGAGGGCTAAAGAGTGACAAGGCCGACAAGTTAAAAAATATCAGGTTTTGAGATAAAGGAGGGAAAGATTAACTTTCTTGATGTTAAACTTCTCAAACATGAGACAGTGGTCAACAAAGATCTGTCATACGCTGGTGATAACCTGTTTCATTTCATAATTCCAAATATTTAAAGAGAATACTTTAGTCTTAATATGTAAGCTTCTTCCTGAGAAGGAAGTCTCAGAATCAGCAGAAAACTACACCCTAAGTGAATTCTTGCTTGTTATGAAAGTTGGAAATCTGAGAGGCTACGTGTCACTATTTGGCGGAATGTTTTTTGCCTACTTTGCTGTTAAGAAATAGCTCCCCAGGCAGCAAAGGCCAGGTGAAATTCCAAAGACAAACAGCCAAACGTTGGACTCACCTGGGTGTGGGATTCGGAGTCTGCTCACTGATTCCCAAGACCAAGATTGCAACTGCTAAGGTGCAGGTCCGGGCTGTGGACATGTTCTCCTGCTAAGTAGCCCTTGGGTGCGTAGAAGCACCTTTGCAATACACCAAAGGACAGAGAACAATTATTGTTTGCGCTCAGGGTTTTTTGTCAGTTTGGGCTGCCTAGGTGTCAAAGTCCAACCAAAAGGAGAGACATTCTTTGTAATTCCGGCCCTCCTACTTTTCCATACTGACAAATACCATCAGCCAATTAAACCAAAATGCTAAAATAGCTAAGATTGGAATAGAACTTTGTGAAAAAATAAGAATCAAACAAAAAAATTCCTAGTCCTTTCCCTTGGGTGAAAGCTCTGGAATGGAGGATGAGAGACTATGTATTGGGGGAACAGGTCTGTGGATGATTCTCAGAGGGGCTTAACTCAAAATAAGCAAGAGAAGAACTCATGGGAAAGTAAGGTGCAAATGTAATGTTCTGACCCTGATCCACCCGAGAATGAGATGTCTGGGTCATTTCCAAATGGATAATGGACCAAGTTCCTTCCGTGTGAGAGCAGTGGACCCTTTTGAAAGAAAAAGGTACCCATAGCATCCTCCTAAAGGGCCTGATGCTCTCCAAAGCACATGTCGGCAAGACAAAATCCGAGGTGGCAAATGTTGACTGTACCCATGAAAAAGACAACCACAGCTCCACGTGCTCTGGTCTGGGAGCGGCGAGGTGCTCTGAGAACAGGAGAAATACACGCTGCGCAGCTGCTCTGAGAACACAGAGTGGCCCTGAGGTCGCAAGCTGACGTCCGCTGACTCCCCACCTGCTTCCAGGTTAATTGCTCTGGGGTGGGATTTCACATCGGAAGTTTTGTTAAAGCTAGGGTTATGTTTTAATGTGTAGCTAAGGTTGAGACAGAGAGCAGGTAACTTAAGGTTTGTATGCCACTTTAAAATGTCTTACAACAACATCTCCCCCACCTTTTTTTTTTTTTTCCAGATCTCACACTGCAGTCCACGCTGACCTGGAACTTGCTGTAGTTTTCCTGCCTTAGTCAACCAAGTACTAGGATTGTAACTGTGAGTAATAGCCAGCTCTTCCTGACACCAGTGTCATCACTCTGTGTGTGTGTGTGTGTGTGTGTGAGGGCACTTAGTCCTTTTGGAGGACTAAGTGTGCAAAAGGACTAAGTGTGACTTGGGGAATCATCCTGGATTGCTTCTACCTCCTTGTTTCGCTCTGGGATTTCCCAGGCTCCGCCCACCCTGACTGGAAGTGCCAGGCCATCTTCAGTTCTGCCTGGCATTTTTTTTAAGTTTATTATTATTATTTATTAAATAGTGCATGTATGCGTGCATGTATGTGTGTGTATGTAGAACCACTGGGCGAATTCAGGAACCACCATGAACCACCTCCACCTCCTCTTGTTTACTCTGCCCCGGGATTCATAGGCTCTGCCCTACCAGGACCGGAAACGCAGGCCGCCCCCACTTCTGCCTGGCTGTCTATATGTGAGGTCTAGGATCCGAACTTAGGACCTTCCGCCTGCAAGGCAGAGGCTTAACGCCTGAGCCACCTCTCCAGCTCCCTGCCTGGCATTTTTTTACATGGGACCTGGGATCGTGTAACTCAGGACCTTCTTCTTGCCAGCCAGCTTGTAACTCCTGAGCCATCTCTCCAGCCCTCTGACACCCTTCTTAATAGGACTTTTGTAAGTAATTATTAATTACAATCCAACAAATGTCAAACAACGTAGACAGAGATAGAATAACAATTTTGACTGGGTGGGTGGCAGAACATCCAACGAACTTTTTCCCATTATGGCTTCACCTATGTCATAGATGTTTGTCACCAGAGTAAATAGAATCAGCCTCCACCTTATCTTGCTGCTTCTCTTTGTCAAGTACAGAGCTTGAGAACTGAAGGGGCTAATTCCACCCATTTATGAGCTTGCTTGGTGACAACGTACCTGCTTGGCATGCAAGCCATGTGGCCAGCAAGTGATAAGTATCTATGCACATCTATACCAAAGAGACACTGCCAAAGAGTCTTAGCTAGTAAGAAGTGAGTGGCACCTGGATTCAACTCAAATCTGCCAGCTACTTCACTGGCAACTCTCTCATGGGCTTGTGGATCATCCTGGGATGCCTGTGGAACTAAGGGCTTGGAAGAAGTTAGCATCAGATTATCTTTTATGCCAATCAGATGATGCTAGTGCTAGACTTTATAGCGGGAATGTCTTGAGTGACAGGTTTGAGTGTGAAGTTATTCTGAATTGATCATTTTTGTTTGGTTTTTCACTAGGCTAAAGGGAATAAAGTGTAATAATGATGTAAGAATCAATGATATATATACATGTAATATATATACTATATAATATGCCTTTTAAATCTTCTATGTTCTTAACATTTATCATGTATGTGACATGCTTTGAAATGAATCTTGTGTTTCTGTGTTTATCTAGATGGAAGGAAGTATTACAATGAATTAAACTGAGTAAGCGAGCATAATATACTATCATTACTGTAATTGTTATTGTTTTAGTGAGTGCATGCTATTTATGGAGTTTGGTGCTATAAAACCTATAACTGAATTGTCTCCTATGACACATAAAGTTACTGTAGTTTCACAGCCAAAGCATGGAGAAATGTCCCCAAGGGTTCACTCAGAAGTGACAATAGTGGGATTGTATTAAACTGTGGCTTCCAACTTTAATTCTGGGATTTTTCACTCTGAAGAGAGCTCTCATGACTTTAATCAATGAGTTTTCCTCCTCCTCTTTCTTTTTAAAATTTCTTCTTTGTTCTGATTTTCTCAGGAACCCTACTACACTTTCAATAGCAAAACTCCCATTTTTATGGCAAAGACACCTGTATGTACATCAGAATTCTGACCAGCACTGCAGAAAAATTTCTATGAAAGTAATAAACTTACGCCTGGTATCATTTTCGTTCTTTTAAAGGGATGGACCTGTGGCATTTTTATTTTTCAATCCGTTCTCGGTAATCATGGACTGTCTTGACTGTCCAGGGGTCTCTCTCTCTGGGAATCCTTCTTAATTGACTGTGACTTTCATCACTGTCTTCTTCACTTGTGCTCATCTTTAAAGAATTTTGCTTATTTTCCTGGTTTTCTTTTACCACTACTACACCATTTGGTTCAAAACTCAAGCGTGATATCAGGAATCATCCTAGATTGTTCTACCTCCTTATGATTGTGCTTTGAGGATACCTAGGCTCCACCTTTCAGGGCTGAAATTATAGGCCACTGCCATATCTTCCAGGCATTTTTGTGTGGAATCTGGGATCTAAACTCGGGCCCTTTTGCTTGTTAGGCAAAGCCTTTAACCTCTGAGCCATTTCTCCAGCCTTTTCTTTTGCTTTTTTAAAATTTCGATTTTCAAGATTGGAACTTTAGACCCAGGCATCTCAGTGGTGTCCTCTTCAAGTCCTTTTAATAGAATCTTGTGTCTTCTTTTTAAGATAGATTTCCAATTAAACACACACACACACACACACACACACACACACACACAATGGGAGTCCTGTTTAATAATCTGGAACAAGAAAGGCACCTTGGGGAAAGAGAATATTTAGTTGTAGACGATGCTGGGAAGGTATTATTTGTTCCCAGCAGAGATATAGGCTGAGAACTACCTACTTGAATTCAGAATCTTCTTTTTACATTTTTAATATCGGAAATCAATGTCGTCTGCAGCTTCTGAAATGTCCTGTCACGAAGGTCCCAAACCAATCTCTCAAGCCAGTGAGGAAGCGGGAGGCAGACGTCACGTGAGCCCTTCTCTCTGGCTCGTCCACCCGTGAGCTCCGGTGCCTCACTGTCTATTCTCTCTTGACTTCAAACAAAAGCTTCAATGATGGCCAGTCAGGGAGTAAGGAGGTACCCAGAGAAAGCTGCCTGAGATATTCCAGAAATGTCTGTAATTCATTTCCTGCCCAACCAGGTAATACTGTAACCTTTAAGACAGCCTCGATTCTTTTTTTTTCAGTTTGAAGAAGATAGCAATGATTGAAGTCACCCACTGAGAAGATCAATGACTAGAAAGAGATTTGATTAGAAAACTATACAACAAACACATAAGGAAAACATGGCCATGCAGCTTTCAGAGTTGAACTTATTTTCTTTCCTCTTTTTTTTTTTCTTTTCTCACTTTACTTTTTTTCCCCCTTTATTGTAATACACTTCTTTGATCACTGAGCAACCCACACTGTTTTCCCAGCACAGCTCTAGTATGATCTCAATATAAGACAGAGGTTTAACTACTGGGCACATAACTCATATACTTCTAGTAAAGCAAGGGCAGAGGAGGGGCTGAATCACTCATAAGGTAAGCTGACAAGTGACTGGCCCTGTCCATCAGCGCTGCTGTAATTAGGACGCGTTAAAATATGCCATTTCCCAGAAAGTATTAGGCGCCTTGCGATTGAGCCTCCTTCACATGGGTGTTTGGCAGATCAACATGGGACATACGTTTTAGTTACTTTTTAGCAGAAGGGAATTCTTTTAAAATATGCCATTTCCCAGAAAGTATTAGGTGCCTTGTGATTGAGCAATCTCCTCAAACAGCAATAGCTTAAATATTTACCAGGGACTTCTGGGCAGCTTCCACTGCTCACTGGAAGGCTACACTGAACCTGTTCCAAGCATATGGGTCAAAGTCCTCACTCATCAGGTAATTCCAGGGTCAATCACCCTCCCATGCTAGTCATGTCCTGATCATTGCCCCCTGAGAGCTTTCAGGACATGAAGGCTATAGAATTACATGTAGCTTGGTGAAGAAGCTGAAATGCCTGAGGGCAAAATGTCCCTAGTACCAGCTTTGCCAAAGAATACCCCAGGAAGAGTGCGTGTGTAGCTGGGCCTGACAGCAGCCACTTTAAAGCGTGGGTGTCAGGTCAGGATGAGATCTAGCAATAGTACGTTCACACCAATGGTTTGGTTTTAGTGGGATGGCGTTATTTTGGTAAAGTACTTCAGAAACACAAGGTTACCTTGAAAGAAAAACACTATCTTCTCCTTTCATGTGAGAAATCTGAGAGCACATTGGGCATTAACATTGAGCTTTTAGCTTCGGCATATTTACTTCCTGAGTGACCCTCTGCTTTCAGGTGTGTGCCCATGAGATGTGGACCTTCCGGCATGGAGGTTTGAATGTCATCGTTACCAAAGAGCCGACACAGGACATGTCTGTTTACATGGCACTGCTCTGACTGCATTGAAATGCGCGTCGTCATGTACATGAGCAAGGATTAACCTTGACCTTGCAGACTGGGGCACACAGAAGAGGCACAAGCTTGGCAAGCTCAATCCACTGCTGGGCACCTGGATAAGCCAGAAAGTCTGTGCTGCATGTTCCTTCTCCAGCTCACCCCTCCGTGGCTCGCCCCCAGAACTGCTCAAGTTCATTTCTCTCTTTCACCTCAGGATTGTGAGGAAGACACCCATGGCTTCAGTTAGGGGGAAAGTAGGTGGCAGGATCATGTGACCGATGAATCGTCCCTCAGGACTTACTCTTTAGAGAAATTAGAGGAATCAGGCACTGCCGTGTTCTATGCTCAAAAAGCTTGCTTTGGGATGTGTTTCATGGTTTGTGGAACCGCACGAGATGCTTGAACGTAATCCAAGCGTCCTCACCAGGGCGCTGACACGGATGCCATTCCGAGTGGCTGGCACCCGACGCAGACTTTGGTGGGGTCACACGTGTCTGAATGAAGGGGATGGGAGGAAGGTCACAGGCTTTCGTTGTGGCCATCATCATCTGACGTGGTCTTCATCTACTGACTCCATTAAATTCCCACGAAGCCAGACTGGAGAGATGGCTCAAGATTTAAGCCTCTGACTCATAAGCAGCAGGACCTGAGTTCAGACCCCGGATCGCATGTGAAAATGCCAGGCAGAAATGCCACAGCCTGCACTTCTGGCCCTGGAATCCTGGGCCTGGAAAAATCCCAGAGCAAAGCAAAAAGTGGTAGAACCATCCAGAATGATTCTCAAAGTCACCCTTGGGCTCCTCACAAGCATACATAGTACCCTCTATTAACAGAGATACCATGCATATGCCCCTCCCCCCCAAAAAAATCCCAGGAAGCAGTATGTGCCACTTTGAAAGATGAGAACAAGTCACTAAAAGAGACTAAGCAATAATTTAGTCATTTTCCTCTTCATGAATTCGTTTCCCCTCATGTGTAACAATCTGAAATGTACTATATTAATAACTAACATTTGCTCACCTTCAGTTGTTATGTTTTGGAATTGATAACAGTCAACCCAAAGTGGGGATCAAATACTCGAAAAAATATGATGAGATTTTTTTCCCATGGCAGTTTATTGAAATGAGTACATTTATAGCTTTATTTGCATAAGAAAAGTGCACAAGAGAACAAAGTACGTACAAAACAGCTGTGTGGCTGATCATTTTTCAAAACTTCAACTATCTAAAAACAGTTACCTCCAGTTTAGCATGTCTTTAGGTATTTGGACTTTTCAAGTTCTATTTTCAAGTTTGTTTATAAATGACTGAGTTTGAAGCCAGATAGAAAAATATGCCACAGATCACTGACTGTCAACATTCAAGATAAACCCAAAGGATTTCAGCTTGGGGTACATGGGGGTAATCACCAGGGGTTCACGAGACCACCTTCTCTTTAAATCCTGAGCAGTCATTTTCTTCTTCCACCTGAAGGTAAGATTAAATGTGGTTGATTAACTCCCACAAGAACCTGAGCATTAAGGGTCAAGAGATAATGTTAAAGAAACTCAACACAAACTAAACACAATTCAATTTGATAAGGACAATCCCTTTAGACTTGTGCTAATAGCAGGCTGAAAATAAACTAGGAAAGTTATGAGGAAAACATGGCAGACATTCGATTTTCAATAATAACCCCAAATACTTGTCACTCTCTCTGCTTTTGTATCTTCTATACTCTGTGGCTGTGGCTTGAAGAAAGTTTTCCAGTTACTTGTTAAAGGTCTGGGCTAGCCTCCAGTAAGGACCCAGTATGCCTGGTATAGTGAGGCTTTGTGATGTACTGCTCTTCGGAATATAGTTCATTGCTGGGCTGAGTCCAGTTTCTCTGCCAGGTGAATTGCTCCTCTAGAACTTCAGCTCATGGAGAAGGTCTCCCGATGATGAAGCTTGCCCCTTCCTAAGCTAGTCATTGGACTAGCAACGAATGAGATAGAAAAGAGGTTCCAGATCTGTGAGTCATTCGATGCTCTTTGCCCCCTCGAAAAGTCTGTTTCTTGAGAAAGGCAGGAAAGGTTGTAAGAACACGTCAGCAAAATGGGATGAGAGGAGATTCTGAGGGAAAGATAAGGAGAGATGAGCAATGCTTTCCCTCGTTGGAGAATATCAAGCAGGAGATTCAAAGCAGGATCATTTGGGCCTTGGAAGGAATTTTTCAGAATAAAGAGAAATTGTGTCTTTTAAAAAATTATGCACAAAACAATCATCTTTATTGAGATAAAATTACACGAAATGAAATTAAGACCATCTAGGGAAATTCCGGCCATAAGGTCACCAGGGTCAAACAGCTGCAAAATGCCTGAAAATGCTTGGAATGAAGCAAGTTCTTTAAGGCTACAAAGAAATACTTATTGCTTCATATCAGCTTTGAACAGCATTTTTTTTAAAAGAGTTTTTCTAGGCATCTCTTGGGAAGAGGGTTGATATGCAATCCATTCAGTGGAGAAACCACAATCATTAAGGCACTCAGGTATATTAGACTCCAAAGTAGCTGGGGAGAAGTTAGCCTTGTGCCTCCATTTTATTTTTCAAATTCTAAGTGATGGTGTGAAGCAAGGTGTCTTTTAAAGAAGGTGCCTTGCTGTATGGGAATTTCATGCTTTACACTATGAACTTCAAATGACTTTGAGCTATAAGGATTTGGACAGTATAATAATATGAGAGCTCTCCCAACTGGGGAGTAGAAGGGAGAGTATTCTGGAAGCTCACAACAGGAGAGGATTTGGTAGGGAAGAGACTACATTTACATTTTAGCTAGAGTTTAGGATCTTAAGTTATGTAAAGTCATAGATTCAATTTAGCTTTAGCCTAGACAGAAACTGAAAAGCATTTTACAAGTGAGAGAAACAAGAAATAAGACAACAGATAATATGTCAAAGCTGGAACGAGGCAGAGGTCAGAATGTGTCTGACTATCAGCTTTGTCCTTGACTATGGGTGCCAATCCTTTTGTTCCACTGGACAATCAATATTTCAAATTCCTAGAGAGAAATGGAGAAGAGAATAAAAGAAAAATCTCATGGTTAGAATTTTTGGGTTGACTATGTATGTATGATATATCAAAACACTATTAAAATGCCAGGAATAGTTTCCCCTAGGGCTGAAGTAAAGATTGAACAAGATAATAAACATTAAAAAAAGTGGAATGATACATGCTTCTCATCTTAGCACTTAACTGACTGAGGTAAAAGGACTATGAATTCAAAGCTGGCATAGGCTACATGATACATTCAAGGCCAGTCTGAACTACAAAGTGAAGCTGTTTCAGTTATTTTAATATTTCATATTTCAGAATATGCAGTAAAAGCAATCTATTTTCCTCTGTGGTAGCTCTCTCCATCCAATCTATTTATTTGACACATTATTCTTATTGATTGTTGCTGTTAGCCTCTATGCCTACTTTATTAGTTAAATTGTTATAGCAATTAAATTATCATGTAGAGGAAAAACAGTTTGGGATTATTCACAGTATCAGGTTATCTTCTGGGGATTTTGGAATGCATCCTCTTTTGATGAAAGGGAATAAGTGTTTCTGTTGTTATCATATCTAAGATACTTATTTATCTGTGTGAATTTAATTATATATGTGCCAATACATAGTTTAATGGCACCGCTTGTATGGGACAAGACCGAAAGCAAAGGAGGACACACATTATCTTTGTTCTTTTTGTTCTCTCTCCCCCAGCTATGCTTTCTCTAATGAAGTAATGCTTCTTTTCGCTCATACTTTAGTGTTGTAAAGTGAGAAAAACAATTGGTCATTAACTGCTGAAAACAAGAGATTACATGGAGCCCTGGCAGAGGTTCAGCTGAAGGTGGCTAAACCTAATAGCTTTTCTAGAAAAATTCCCACTAGACATTTGGATCTTATACTGCATCCCTAAGGGGACAGTACTGTAATCCCTGCTCATGTTTAGCCTTTTTCTAACTTTAAAAATAAAATCTCACCCTTTTCTTAAGTATATAAGTTTCTTTTATTTAGTTCAAAGAGCTCATGCCAGTATCCAGATTTAGGCAAAGAGCAAAATGCTCACCAGAAAAGCTATTAACCAGGTACCCTTTCTCACCATCCATCCATTGCAAGATAAAGTGTAATAGGGTTTTCTACTTACACAAGTTAGGCAAAAGGATTTCCAAAAGGATCCCTATATATACCAGAAGATGCAGATTGAGGAGAAACCATCTGAAGAGACAAACGCACCCATCAATAAATACAATTGGTCACAAGAAAAAAAACTTCAATTTTCTTTAAAAAATCACTTAGATTAAAGCCAAATTAAACATTGTATAAATCTACCATGATCGGTACTCATTTACTTGTAGACACATGCATATTACTTATGCAAAGTCATGGTTAAGATGAATTACATTTGGTCAGCTGTATTATTTTGAGGGACTATGGAACTAGAGGAGGAGGGTCGGTGAGATAATTCAGTGGGTAAAAGGTTTCTGTAGGCAAACCTGGCAGCTTGAGTTCATTCACTAGAGACCATGTACTTGGCCTCTGGCCTCCACATGCCTTTCAGGCACATGCGAACTTATTCTCTCTCATAAACTATTTATATATAGAAAGAACTAGAGATCAGAGATTAAAACTTCCACTTTAAAAAAGGTTTGAAGAGGGAATGTTTTGGGTTATTTTTCTCTCCAAACACAAGTGAATGAGATGAGAAATGAAGTTTTCTATGATATTACTTAAGTTCAGTGACTACAGAACCTGTAAAAAACAAAATCTTACCCACTATGAACGAATACTTACACTGCAGGTTACCAGTGACATATCTCAGATGAATGGAGTTTCTCAATGAAGAGTTAGTCTACACGTAAAGGCATTGCTGGAAGCTATGGTTCCATGTGAAATGTGTTACGGAGTCACAGTTCTGGTTGCTGATACTTACGGAGGGTTGTGATGAACTAAAGGGTCCTTTAGAGAAAGGATTCTGGAATGTTTTGTCAGCAGATTTGGTAGCTGAAAGGGAGGCTTCTCTGGGAACTGGCTTTGGCGGTTCTAGAAGGCATACACACACACACACACAAAGCACTTAGTAGACAACTTTTTCTACACACAGCACATATTTCCTGGTCAACTCATCTTTAAAATTTAATTCCTGTGATGGCTCAGTGGTTAAAGTCTTTGCATCCTAAATAAAAGGAACTGAGTTCAGATCCTCAGATCCCACGTAAATATGCCTGACAGAAATGACTGAGTTCTGCCATCTGGGAAGTCCTGGAAGGCAGAACCTGGGACCCCCCCCCCCAGCAAAAGCAGTAAGGAAGTAGAACAATCCAGGATAATCCTGAAGCTACCCTGGACCTTCACAGACACACATACTCAAGCATCCTCTTGTATCCTCCCCATCCTCCCAACCACACACACACAAATTCCTTACTTCTGAAATTCTTTTCATAAAAGTCACAACATATCCAGGACACTCAATAAATGGTGAAGAAAATTCCACCTCTTCTCAAAAGAGAAAGTCATTATATTTTATCTGAAGTAGGAGGCACTCAGAATGCCTTGTTGGTAGCCATAGAATAATGACGAGGTTTTTCTCTTTCAGCTTTCTAAATGTCAAACCCCATCATCCCGTTTTAGAAGCGCAGGACGACCCTTTTGAGAACTATCACTAGAGGGCAGCATCGAGCCAGCTCCTGGAATTGGCGGAGATAAGTAGCTGTGGGTGGTACAAGATCACAGCTACCTCTTGAAGTTCTGAACCAAGAAAAACAAAACAAAAACAAACAAACAAACAAACAACAAAAAAAAAAAAACAAGAGCAAGAGAATGTTCTCCCATGGTCCCCAGGGGGCTATCCGACAATGGAGCATTTATTGGCACAGTCGGCAGAGCGACTTACCATTGATCTTGTTCAGCAGTTGGTTGGCATCAAAGTCATCGTGGTCCGCGTGTTCCTGAGGGATGCCAACTTTACTGCTGAAGTAGCTGGAAAAGGCACTTGACGTCCCAGCAGGGGGCAGCTCCCCCTTCCTTGAGGGTACAACTGGCGGCTGCCGCAGCTGGAAGTCCTTAAACATCTCTTTCACCTCTTTGACTTCTGTATCCCCAAGTGGGTCTAAGGCGGTGAAGGCGTCACTAGGGATGTCCTGGGGAGGGCCATTTCTGGGAGGGGGCTGGGGAGGACTGGCCAGAAGAGGGGACACCATTGGGGAGGGCTGAGTGGGCATGGCAGGGGGTGGAAAAATATTGCTCTGAAAAGGATTCCCCAGAGGGCTTGTGGATGACCAAGCGTTGGGTGCCACTGGGGCAGGAGAACCCCAGACGGCAGGAGCTGGTGGGGAGGCGGAAGCTGCGAAGGATGAAGGCTGGTTCCAACTGTGAACTGGTGGGGTCGCACCAAAAACAATCGGCTGGACAAAACCAGAGGGCTGGCCACCAATCATGGCTCCAGGGACCATGGTGGTCGGCTGACTGAAGACCGCAGATGTCCAAGGTCCTGCCTGAGCGGGCGCAATTGAGATGCCACCTGAAGGAAGATGCAGGTGCTAATCAGGAAGCAAGCTCGAGGATTCTTTTCCTTAGTTTACCTGCCATGCAGCAATTATGTACAAAGTAATAGGTTTAACTGTAACATTTGTCATGCATGCATGGCATCCCTGGGCTATTTCATCCCTTTGAAGATGAGTTTTGAACGCTAAAAAAACAAAACAAAACAAAAAAACCCATGATTTTCTTGGGAGTATTTATAGGATGAATATCTTGAGTAAGATTTCCAGCTGACCCAGAAATAAGGACCCTGAGAGAAGGTTATCTAGGTAGCTCAGCATTGCCAGTACTTGAATGCTTGTTCTTTCTAGCACACCAAGTTGACATTCCCCATTATAAGAGTATTAAATTAACCATGAATATGAATCTTATCACACGCCTTGTGAGATGCCTCAGATACCTTAAAAAGAATCTGCCAGTAGCCAGGAACTGATGTATTGGAAAGACACATTTTAAATATACAGACTGCATGATTAGGAAGCAATTAAATAAGAAGATCCACTGTGCTGTCTGAGTTATTATTTGTTCTTTGCAATTAGCAGCTGGCTCCCACGGGGACTTTGGGGGACTGGCTCCCACGCATGTACACAGAACCTCAACATGCTTCCCTCCCATTTCAAAGTTTCCTTGCTTTGTTGCGGCCAAAGTTGACATAGCTCTATAAAGGGAAGATGATATTTAGTCGGGGCCAAGATAGTTTTAGACTATTATGTACAAAAAGAGAGGAAAGGCCGTTATCCTGAGAGGGCTGTGTCAAATAAATGTGCTTCCTGCCATATGTCACTCACAAAACCTTGCCAGAAGTTGGAGCGTTTGGAAGGGAAAGGAGGAGATAAGGCAAGGGAAAACAGCCTTCCTCAGTCACATCATCGGGAAAGTGATTCCTGGGGGCTGCATCCCTGCCCTCGTCCTCAGGAATCAGTCATATTAGGAAGACCCAGGCCTCTCCATCCTTCTACTGTCGAGTGACTCTTGCCCAGCATCTCATTCTAATACAAAGTACATTTTCATTCCCAAGTGCATGAGTGAATCAGTAAAACTGTTACTGCTATCAACAACAAAAACAACAACCAAAAACCCCACTAAATTTGGCCTTGTACTTATTGATGAATGGCGCTGGTGTTCTGTTCTTGAAACCGACTTGCTTTTTGCATAGCACTCCTTCATTACATGTCTTTTAGGTCGGCCAAGAAAAGGCCTTCAAACTTGGGAGGTGTTTTTTTTTTTTTTTTTTCCCCTTCCAGAATGAGAAATGCTTTGAAATGGTGTTTAGGATCCAATGTAGGCAGATCTCTCCCAGACTTCTCTGTTGTCGTGAAGGCAGGAACATATTTACATCACTTGCAAAAAGTGGCCTTACTGAATCAGCATGCCTATTTGATGGTGAGGGAACTAGGTAAATTAAACAAGGAAGGTCTTACTTTGCCCATAGGGACAAACTCATACATTCTGATCTGATCTGAACCCAGCACCCTCTGCTCATAGTCTGTGTCCTTCACAGCGAGGCATGGAAATATTTCTAAATGGATAGTTGATTCAAATACTGCTTTCACTGACACAGAAATTAGGATTTACTTTCACTAAAGAATATATGCATTCATAAGGAATAAAGGGACCTGCTAGATTTTTCTAACACAGACCATAAAAGTGGGCTTTAGTTTGAACATGTATTGACAGTGTTTCAAAACATACTGAGTTACTATTATGAACTGAAGGAGAAGTCATTTTCTAGTAATTTCAACCAATTAGATAAATGGAAAAAGAGGAAAGCAGAATTTTACTACCTATCATTTCTTGACTATTATTTTTAGGAAACTGCATGACTTTAGTCTCAGGTTGTATTTGGTGGGAGTGGAATTTGTACAAGAGAGATGTATTTTGGAGTCTGTGGTTATGATAGACTTCACTCCCCTCCATTAGATCGACTGTATATCTCATTGATGGCCCCGTTAGAGAAAGCAGGGACAAGGGATACGGAAAAGGGTATAAAGCATTAATTTTATCACCTTCTGAAGCAAGATAAAAACACAGGGTACAAGTCAAAGCCGAGGGCTCCCGCTTTCTGTAACGCTCCCACCACCCCCACCCCGATCTCCCGAGGAGACCGTCCTCCAGCTGGGTCTAGCGGAAGCCAGACCTACAACCTTCCATGGTTTGGCTAAGGCTCGCTGTGAGTGGACAGGGGCTACACTGTAGGGCTCAGTTTGAGTTCCATGTCCAAACTTGGAAGAATCATCAGTATTCTGCAGTTGTATAACCCAAGGCCTCCAAAGGGCACCTCGCCAAAAAGCTTCAGTTCGTCTGAATAAATTAACAGTTATAGGGTCCAGCTGTATCTTCAGACTGACTTGCTAAATATTGGCTGTAAAAAGTCCTCGGGGCATCAATAATAGACTACAAAGCTCAGCTGAGATCTGGTCACAGGCTCTGCGTGCAAGTTCTCTGCTTTTCTGTGAGGGAAAGATACCAACCTGCTCCACTTTGAGGTGCAAGAAAAAGAACAGTGCAGAAAGGGAGACCCCCAAAAGGCACAAAGGGTTTTTAGGAGAGACTCTTGATGGTATAAAGTGTTCAGCAGAGACCCAGAAAACACTGGCTTCTTATACTTCACTTGACTTTCAACCTCTCAGTAGTATTAACACCTCAGTTCTTTTTTTTTTCTTTTTTAAAAAAAACTTTATTCATTCATTCATTTAGTGTGTGTGTGTGTGTGTGTGTGTGTGTGTGTGTGTGTGTGAGAGACAGAGCACTGTATGTCCCTGTGGAGTACCAAGGGTGACTTCAGAAATCACCCTGGATTGTTTTTATCTCCTTTTTTGCTTTACTCTGGGATTTCCCAGGCTCTGCCTACCAAGGCCGGAAGTGTAGGCTGTTGACATTTCCACATTTTTACATGGAACCAAGGTTCTGAACTCAGTACCTTCTGCTTACAAGACATAGTCTTAGCCCCTGAGCCATCTTTCCAGGCCAACACCTCAGTTCTTACTCCCTACTCCAAACACACTTAAACAGACTGCAGCAAGAAACAAAATATTTCCCTCTGAAGGAAAATAGCACAGGGGGAAAAAAAAAAAAAAGAAAATGAATGAATGCAAAAGGGTCCTGGCAACTGATTGGGCAGGAGGCAGAGAAAGCCAAGACTCCTCAGTCAAATTTAATAAAGTGGAGGGAGAGCCCTCCCTTGTCTACGGGCCCCTACTTTCTGGGTCAGATTCTTACTATTGGTGTCTACAGGGGATCCCAGAAACAAACAGAGTCCCCAGCAGGATGGCCCAGCAGGACGGCAAAGGCTATTGTTGTGGTTTCTGAAAATTGGACTGTGGAACCTGCTAAAGACTGGAGGCTGCAGCTGAAAGGCAGCAGGACCAGTCAGTCAGGGTCCCTCCATCCTGCAGCAGAGGGACCCTGTAATGCTTGCCTGCCAGGAACACATCTATCAAGGAAAACGCCAGCACATCCCAGCATCTGATCAAGCTGCTATTCTTCCCATCTGTGTGCCTTCCAGTTTCGGCTTTCAGGACTTACCTTCTCATTCCACTAAGATTCTGTGCCAACAAAATAACGATAAGGAGCCACTAAAGCACAAGGATTGAAAAACGAGTCAGGATGTATGCCCGTTTCCTGCCCGCTGGGTCCACCACCTCGATTTTCACTCTGTGACTAGTCTTGCCACTCTCCTGGGCCACACAATGCTTGAAGAGAGGCTTCGGGTATGGAGAGGCACAGAACTCCAGTGTGTTACGGCAAATGGCATGAAAGCCATGCACGCTTCAGGTTTTCCAACACAGACAACACGCAGGGCTCTGTTTCCTGTCTCCTTTCCACCAATGAAGTTAGTCGGATGTTTGAATTCTTTGCAACTGTCTTCTGGGAAGCCACTGTCAGTCGATGGGGGGCAAGCAATACTGAAAGCAGATTTTCTGTCCCAGGGCAGCTGAAAGAGCTAAACTTCAGGTGCAAAGGCAGAAGCATCAAGGTGGAATGGACTGACCAGGAGTCACAGTGGGAGGGCTGCTCAGGATCTCTCACACTATACCAGGAACAAACTCTAGACAGGAAGTGCATTTCCCTTATGTGTTCCCATCTTATGAGTGACACGGGCAGAGCTATGTCTTTTAATTTCCATTTTCACACCTACACGTGTGAGGTACATGTAAGGTGAGCGTATGCTTATGTTCAGATGCCCACGCATGTGGCTACATGAGGGGGTGATGGCCCAAGCTTACATTTTGAGACAGAATCTCTAAACTGGAGCTCCAGGAGGGGGTTAGTCTAGTCAGCCAGCTTGCTCTGGAGATTCCCACGTTTCTCCTGGGACTGGCATTAGATAGGCCACCAGGCCTAGCATTTTGCCTGGGATCTGGCAATCCAGAAAGATCTGGTCCTTTTGCTTGCCCAGAAATTCCTTTGACTGATACACCATCTCCCCAGCTGGAGCAGCGGCATATTGGACTCCATCTCTAGTCACCTACCTAGACCTGCAAGAGGCCCCATTGTGGCAGGAACACTTGTTTTGAAGAGATCCAGAGGGTTGGTTTGTGCTGGCTGTCCGGTAGGTGACATCTGGCTTGGAGGTTCTGACACCGGAGAAGCAAAGATGTCTGATGCAAGTAAGTCATTTGCTGTAGACTGACAGGAGGGAGAAGAATTAGTAACTGTCAAATACAGCTTTGTTCTGTCTCCTGTTCTTTATTCTGAAGTTGACACGCATGCACGGAATGGAAACCCTTTTATGCTTACTGATTAACAATGATCCCTTTGGTCTTTTTAAAAAAGACCAAAGTTTGGAGGTAGGTGAATGGCAGACACAGAAGTCTGCAGTGAATAGACTATTGGATACAATCTTGAACTTGCAAAGTGACATATGTTTTGTTCATTTGTCCGTATACATCAATCTGCTTTCCTTATTGGGAAAAACTTGAGGCTGGGCAAGATGGGGCAACTATAAATATCCTATAAATATACACTTTTCACTGGATCTAAATCCATGGAGATGATACAGTCTTCCTCATAGATACACCTGCACACTCAAATTTTAAAAAGATACCCCCCAGAAACTACACTTTGAGCTGCTTTTGAATGAAGTTGGCAGCAGTCGATACCTAATTCTCTTCTGAGACGAGGGGTTATTAAGTCAACATTTAAAAGAGGAGACACACTGGAAAATTTTATACCACCACCACCACCACCGTCAGTCCAGGCATCAGTGATGAATGAGCGGGGTGTGCGTTAGTGTGTGGACAGGACCAAGGGAATCACAAGGACTCTTGCCCTCCCTTCCCAAACACGGCAATCAAACTTACCAGAGACACAGAAGCATAGCAGCGTTAAAAAAAAATGGGAAAAAAAAACCTTGTGTTTAGCTTAGTATTAGGTGACAAGACATGCAAACAGAAAAGCAGGGGATGACGGACAAGGCTGCGAAGCTTTTAAAGGATGACGACTAGAGGGCTGGACTCCTGCAGAAATGATGCATCCCACCTTGGACTTCACAGCCACATGGGAAACTAAGAGAGCAGCAGGGGAGAGAGCTGGCATCGCCCCACCCTTCGGTACCACGCATGCACTCTGCTAATGGATATGTGGAGAAGACAATTCACCTTAGCAGTCCTTCTGCCTCTTCCTGGTTTGGTACTTTGTGGAGGTGGGATAATGGCTATGGAGTCATGTGGTGAGGACTGGACAGAGCTTTCCAAGTCCTGCTTTACGCCATTCGGTACCGAGAGTCCTTTGGGAGAGTTTCCCACAAAAGGGTTTGGGGAAGATTTGATAGGGAGGCCATTCAGGTCTCTTTCAGATACCCCATTTTGAGTTCTCAGTGCTTGCTGGGTTTGCGGACTCTGGTAGGGCCACGGGTCTGCCTGAGCCTCCTGTTTGCCAGTCCGGTTAGAGATCTGGTCAAATTGCTGACCAAAGTAATCAGCATCCCCGTTCAGGGAGCCATTACCCTGTGGAGCAGGCATGCTACTCAAATTCTCTTTCTTCGGATCTGGAGATGCAAGAGAATCAAACGAAGAGGGTGCCGATTGGTCTGGTTGTGCAAAAGGATCATCACGGAAAGGATCAGGATTAGGGGTGGGAAAGAAGTTGAGATTGGCAGAAAAGGCATTTTCAGGCAAGAGGGACGCCTGAGGCTTTGGTCGAGGAAGCGAGCAGGAGGCGCCATTCGTTAAGAATGGATTTTCTTTTAAAGAATTCTGATTGGTGTCGATTTCAGAGTTTAGATCCACTAACAGGATATCTTTGCTTTCCTAGCACATTCGGGGGAAAAAAAGAGAGAAAGAAAGTGTTAGTTCATGTTATGCCTTCAAACGAGAAAACCACATCAAAATGACCAGGATAACCAAAATTCCAGTTAGAATTTAAGGCTGTCATCATGTTCTGCCGCTCCTCCAGAGACTGAAGCTTGGATCAGCCCCTCCCTCACCCCACTGACTCAAGCCTCAAAGTTGTTGGCCCTCATGAAGCTAAATCTTGACTGTTGACATCAAGCACGGTCTTCCCATTCAGATGGGACATGGAGGAGTTCATTATCAGCCCCTTTCCATGCATGCCTGTGAGTCTTGAAGGGAACTGCTTGTGAATCACTGCACATGATTATCTAAGTGTGTGGTGCAAGTTGACTCCTTTAGAAGTCAGGCAGCTTCCTACCTGATGCGCACACACAGTGTTACCTCTCTAACTGAGTCACTTCGATGATTAATACTTGGTGGGGTGGCCATGCCACCCCTAAATCCAGGGCCTTATGCACGTCAGGCAGGCGTCCCACCACTGAGCTAAGTTGAGCAGTCTCAGATTTCAGGCTTTTGGAGGTAGATCACCTTTTCTGGAGGTGATTTGGTCGGTACAAGAAGGCTCGTAGTTCAAATCCCAGGACCGCCAGAGGGAAAGCGGTTAGCTATTTGTAGTGAAGCTTAAGGTATAGTACATTTCTCTATTAATTGCTCCAGATCCTTCTTGAGGGTTGGGATTCTCTCTCTCTCTGTCTTTCTCTCTCTTGCTCTCTCTCTGTCTTTCTCTCTCGCTCTCTCTCTCGGAATCACATCCGCAAGGTGTGCTTCTTCAACAATACGTTAACCGAATTGGACTTTTTCCTTCATCCTCATCTCTCTTGGAAAACACTTTTCATCCATGTGATCTGTGATAATGACACTCATGATACAGAGCACATCTAATCTATCACACATTAGCATCAAGAATTTGTACCTTTTTCTCAATTACATGGCCTTTACTTTCTGTGCTGGGGCAGTGGTCTCACCCAGTTAGAAATGAAGTAATGAGTAATTTTTTAAAAGAGAGATTCAGGTGCAGAACTTAACCTATAAGGTATTCCAAATGCTCAACTATTAATTTTGTTTCTTTCTATAATGAGAACAATGATGAATGACAATTATTTAGTTTCCTCGCTGTTATACTAATGCTTTTTTTTATAGCATAAATGCAGCAAAGTTCATCAATTTGACATGTCTTTATTCTAATTAATGACATGACTCACCTTGGAACAGATATTTCTGATTAACATTGAATCATCAAATACTTAACAATGCATGATGATTACAAACAGTAAACAATGTCCACATGGAAGCTAGGAGACATCTAGCATTAACCTGAGCAGGATACTAAGTATTTTGATCGTTGAGACAAGAACAATTTTAAAGGAATAAAAACTTTCCAAATAGGCTCAAATGTCTCTTTGGCTTTCAGAGAAAAGAAGAATGTTTTCTTTAATTTTGAATTTTCCTCTGTGACCACAGGAAAGGTAACAAAATCAGGCCAAAGCAGTGTTCTGTTATTTTTACTTCCTTTACTGGGAGCTATTAAAAAA
This sequence comes from Typhlomys cinereus, assembly GCA_023101885.1. Taxonomy (NCBI): domain Eukaryota; kingdom Metazoa; phylum Chordata; class Mammalia; order Rodentia; family Platacanthomyidae; genus Typhlomys; species Typhlomys cinereus. Next base: position 38,766 of record JALPQD010000300.1, on the reverse strand, counting down.
AAAAAATTACAGTTTTTAAAAGCCAGGGTTTCTAGAAAAATTTAGCACAAGAAAGAAAGGTTAATTTAAATAATTTAATCAAAGAAAGGAATCAAAAGACCTCTTAGTGAAGAGCTCTTTGAACAATCAAAAGGTGCGTAAGACATATTATGAAAGCTTGATTTTCAATGTTTCATTCATTTGTTTTTGAGCCACCTCTAGGTTAGAACAGTTGGGTGTTCACAGCTGGCACAGTTCTCCTGGTCAAATACTTCAGAAGAAGTTCTGAGGACACCAAACAGGAGCCACAGTGTTAGACTTCTGAATAATCAGCCTACGAGTAAAATGTATAAAGCTCTCCTCAGGTTATGCTTGTTGTTAATCCAAGACGAAGAGCCTCCTCGGGCTCCTCGTCCTCCTTGGGCTTAGAGCTGCCTTAGTGCTTTGCTGCCCTGTCAACAAATACTTCGTCTATTGGACTATGGCTTGAATACCTTGAGGCAGGCCTCGGAGACATGATCTTAAGCAGCTCCAGGAAGAGGAAAGTAGGTAACAAGAGAGGATGATGCACAAAAACAAGGCGTTGATAACTGAGTGCCACATCTCCCGGTAACTCATCTTCCAGAAGTGTACCAAGTTGCCAAACTGAGGAGTCAGTCTCTTTGGTGAGGCCCTGCTGTTCTGGATACGCACTGAAATAAACTTCCCTCGGCCAGCTTTCAAATTGATCCATAGGAAGGACCAATTCGGTCTGGTCTAGCTACAGTCTACCGCCTGGGATACTTAAAAGACAAACTTAAACATAGACTCTTTAGGAAGGTTTTTCTTTTGACAGTTCCGTTTTTATTTTACCTTTCTTCATGATATTTTACAGGGTATAAACACATCGGAGTTGAATTTGGTTCCCTGGTCTTCTCCTTTAAGCCAGATTTAAGCTTCTCAATGGTAAATCCTTTCTTATCTTCTCATATTGTCCTTCAAGTGGTCAGGATTTTGAAGCTACAGAGTATGCACTTCCTGTGTTATGGCCTCTCCTTCCATTTTTCTTAGTCTGTCCCTTTCTCCTTTTTTCTCCCCTTTTCCCTCCATCCCTGCACCTCTCTCTCTCTTTTCTCTCTTTTCATGAAACAGCATAGAAGTATGATGTTCAATTGATTTTTCAAAACAAAGTTATGCTCTAAATAAGGGATGCCAACATAGAGTTTGAAAGCAAAAAAAAAAAGTTTACCAATTTGGGGGAAGGTACAGTTATTTGGGACCACTAGTTGAATTTAGATTTCTTTTTCACTATAGATTAAAATAGTTGTTATGAATGTTGAATAGTTTTATCCATACTGGCTTTCCCAACCAGAAATAAATCTCTCTTGTAACTTCTGTATATGGAGTCAATGTGCAACAGCTTGCTGCAAAGTTCAACTAGTGCATAATTAACCCTGTTAGTTTCCTCTACTTATCAGATGCCATCTACTTTGATTTATCATTTTAATTGATTGTTAAACTAAAACTTGAGTTTCTGCAAATAAAAAATTCTTAGGCTGTAAGAAGTCTAATAAAAATGAAGATCAGCTATGTCATTTTTCATTTCATCTGGCAGAACATTCCAGAAGTCTACAAAAGCAGATTAAAAGTCAGTGCTTTTTGCTTCTTTCTCTGCATGGCTACTTTCTATCTTGAGAGCGTGACTCTCTTTTTCTATGCCTGTTTGAATGTTACATACAGACACTGACTTCCCTTGAGGAGGCAATGGTTAGTAAAAGAAAGGGGGAAAAACTGTTTAGGAACCAAAAGGATCCAGAGCTAGACTGGTCAGCATCATCTCATCTGACATGTCAAAATGCAGTCCTTAGATCAGTAAAGTGTTAATGAAAGTTTCCATAGATAAGCAAGACTATTCAACACCTTTTCTGGCCCTCGAGACACCACCACCAGTGTGATTCTCACCCAGAGGGGCAGAGAAGAGGGCATGCGGTCCATGTTCTTACAAGGTTCTGGGAAATGAGATTCCTTCCCTCTCTCTGCTCATCTTGAATTCCTGAGATCTTTATCTTACAGACTTGCTCTATAATTTCCTGATTTAAGAGTCAGGCATTTCCCCTCCCATTATTCTATGTCAACTAATTCTTTGTTTGTCTGGTGATTACCTCCTTACCCTTTATATTCGAACCCAGAAACTCCCTTCCATCAGAACTTGCAAAGCAGGTGAATTTCCTGTTACTTACAAGGCTCCATCACAGTCTCAATGCTGCTCCTCATTGGACATTGCCCAAGAAGCTGGTAAATAATTACAAGTTGACTGAAGTCACTCAAAATTACAAGTCTATTTCCCTGTGAGACCTGCTTTGGGATCTGAAAACCAGGTCTGCAGCCATTCCATCCTGAACGTGCCTGATCTCAGAAGCTAAGCGGTCAGGTCTGATTAGTACTTGGATGGGAGATTTGAAACCAGGACTTAAGCCTTAAATCTGAATATCTTTGTTGGGTAAATGATTTTTGATGAAGCGATGTTTTCTTATCTAAAAGAAGCACTGCTGCATTTTTGAATGGTGGACATGGTTTCATCAATACTAAGAAGGCTTGCTCTACTAGAGTGTTCTGCAAAAATGGGCAGTTTTCTATTATATGACAACTTTGATGGAATATAACTGGACCTCGTGTTTGACTCTTATTTCATGAAAAGTTCAGCCTGCTAAATGTCGTCTAGTAGAACAGGAAAAAAAAAAAGGGAAAGCTAAGCATTTCACAAGTACGTGTCCTTAAAGTAGACTTATGTCAAGGATTATTATTAAGCTCCTCTTTCTGATCCAGTTGTTACCAGAAGGACTAGCTGCCTGATCACAGCAGCTTACATTTAAAACCTCTAAGCCACACCATATAATTGGATTAGTGTTGATAAGTTGGTGGTGACTAAAGATTCAAATTACTTTGCTAGTAGTCATTTATACTTCGCGTGAAAATAATAAACACAGTCCACGTTTCAATGAAATGCTCAAGATTTGAGGTTGTCAATTTGGATTATAGATGTTATTTCAATTACATTGCAAGTTTAAAAATGAAACACTTACTGTTGGACTGTTGAGGTCAGGAGGTGTAGACATGTCCCCAAACAAATCCATCTGGTCAACACCCTTAAAAAAGTATTTGGATTAGATTCTCATGTATCTGCCAAAAACAACTGCTTTGTGTACTGAAATTGCTTATTTCTTAAACTAAGGGAAATTATAGCCACAATTGGATTGTCATTGAATTCATACAGATTTGATATTAGATTCAGGCACTCTACTGAAATGATTACATTTGCACTGACTTAAATATTACATGGTTGTTAAGGAAAATAGTTGCCCCAACTGGATTTTCACATATGGACTTAACACAGGTCTGGGGTTAGCAACAGCTGCCAGAAATAGAACACATGTGCAGGTGAGGCGATATCATGAACTCTCACAAACATACCAACTTCAGCTTGGTAGCTGGGTCATCCAGAGTCATCAAGGCCTCACTCCCATTCTGGGGGAATAAAAGAGCATAGATTTAAGATTTTAATTGACCAGCTTTTCCCACAGAATTTATCACCCTACCTTCCTGGACTATTAAGCAATTAGGATTTATGTATTGATAATTTAACTCTGAAGCTTCCATAACCCCAACGGTCATTAGCCACAGTGACAAGCCCGGAAGGGACAGTGCTCCAGCCAGTGGCAAGCAGGGTTTCAAAGCATGTCACACATAAGGCACGAGAAGTAAAGTTGTAGCTTTACCTCTACCGATTTGTTGACTTCTTCAGCCTAAAAAGAGAAACATAAACTCAATGAGCTTAGTAGTTGTGAGGAGCGTTAATAAAGACAAGCATCCATAGGTCCAGAGACATAAAGTAGAGTCTTGTATAGTTTGTCTGATGCGTCCCTCCCCTTTCATATACGTACTAGGTTTGAACTCTTTCAAGAACTGGGTTGTTCGGTCCAACATGCAGGTTACAGAGAGGCTAGAACTGCAGATCAGAAGTTCCCCTTATTGGGAACAACAGACAGTTCTATGCTCTGAACGACAGAAACCCAGCTCTTCAGACAGGGCATATGCACAAGCAACATTAAAGGTAGTCCTGAATACAGCTGTATACTCCATAGAGGTCTTTTTAAGTAGTGCTCACCTTTTTCTTTTCTTCTTCCTTTTTCTTTACATTATAGATAACTTGGAAAAGATCCTTAAGATCAACGACTAATGGTTCAGCCTGAAGTAAGAGAAAGCATTCCCAGCATTTTATTCTTCTTATTTTCCCTTCTTGTCCCTCATCTTCCCCCCCCCCCCTAAAATTCTTTACTCCCCTCACCTCATTTTAGGGGACCACCACCCTCAGAATATCTCAAGGGCAGCAGGTTTAGTAAATGTTATTCTGTTTTAAGAACAGCGTTGTCACAATTGGGCTTCTCAAGTATTCAGATGAAACAAGAGGTACTGTTTTGAATTGCTGCAAGGTTTGTGGGTACAATTCATTCTTGTTCTAAATTCAACATCAATGCTTTTAGAAAATCCATTCTCAATTCTTGTGCCCTAAACATTGCTATCATGACATTCTAAAAAGATGATTCTCTAACTCATTGTTCACCTAAAGAACCATTCTTGAAGTTGGCGAGATAGCTCAGCAGGAAAAGCACCTGCTTGCAGACTTGGTGACCTGAGTTCAACCCTAGAAGCTCACAATGTGAAAAGAGAGAACTGACCTCCACTCACTTCCACTCATATGCCATGACATGACACGTGCATTCTCTTCCTCTGTCTTATAAACCAATATGTAATTTAAAAAAAGTATCATTCTTGCCCCAAGGAATTGCCCTCCAGTAAATTTTCTTACTGACAAACAAACATTCCTACGCTCAGCCGAGGACCTGTCCTCATTGCTGGTCTTGCAGTTTACCTGTTGTCCTGTTTTTATGGCAAAAAATTGATGTTGGCCTTCTCCTCCACACACATAACCAAATGCTCTGTTGTCTGTCACATCACGGGCAATAAATGAAATCTTATTTACTGGGTGTTCATGCTCGATCACCTTAAAGAACAACAGGAACAGCGTGTTGAGAAAAACAGAATCTATCTGCAGGCTAGCATGCCCGACCATCAGACGGACCTCTTCTAAGAAAGCCCTTTTCATCTCTCGTTCAAGATGAAAGCTACATTTATGCTTGCTAGAAAAGTTCCAAAAGGAAGGGAGAAAACAAAAGTGGAAGAACATTTTTTTCTAGACAAAAAACAAAACGAAAACATTGATCCCTGATTCTGTTTTTATCCCAAAGACATTGATGCTACATTGGAATATGATGCTAAAGGATTGACAGGAGTTCAAGAATTACTGAAATGCAAACGGGGGAAGGAGGGGAAGTGATACATCCCTTAAGCCAGCCCGAGTTAAGCTGAGGGCTTCACTGCGCGCTTAGAGTTTCAGTGACTTGGGAGGTTGAGGCGGAAGGATTATTTGAGTCTATGAATTAAGGACCAGGCAATACAGTAAGACAAGATGTCAAAACCCAACAATCAATCAATCAAATATGTAAGCACTCAATTCAAAGTTCTTTCCTGTCAATACTAGCAAAGCAAACAAGTAAAAATAACTCAAGTAGGTTTATTTTCCTGCCATAGGTAGGCATAGGTGTCAACGTAACACTTGAGGGCTTGAGCTCTGGGCACATTTATAAAGAATAATGGTTGAGGGGTTGGGGATTTAGCTCAGTGGTACAGCGCTTGCCTAGCAAGCGCGAGGCCCTGGGTTCGGTTCCCAGCACCGGAAAAAAAAAAAAAAGAATAATGGTTGAATTAAGCCCAGACCAAACCTGCAAGAGATTGTCTAGCTGATGGGGAAGGCCCAGCCCATGGGAGGTGGGATTAGGCCCTGGAATAAAATACAGAGAACTGGTTTAGAGAGTTGGTATCCTTGTGTACACTTGGCAAGTAAGGATCATCCCTCTCTCAGCTGTTGTGTAGAGATGGTGTGGCCAGTTTCCTTGGCTCTGGTGCTGGTGTGAGCTCTCCTGCTAAGATGGACAAACAACTGTAACCAGGAATTGTAAGAGAAGATAAACCTGGTCCCTTAAGCCATTTGATGGTGACTTATCAGCAGCCATGCAGGCTGACTGCTACACTTCCTAACTAACTAACTAACTAATGTGAACAAACTAAAATGAAATAAATGACAAACAAAGTAGGAGTGGTCACAGGAACTCTTTGATGGTAGCCGAGAACAGCTGAAGTATTGTCTTGCATTGCTGACTGAACTCAGCAAATTCTGGCAGTTACTAATGCTGTCATCAGCGTTTTTCAACCTGTTCTGTTCCCAGAAATCACATGGGACTTTTTCCCTCCGATTTCTTCCTGTGTGTCTTTAATTCTTTTTTTTTTTTTTTATTCAATTGTGCGCATGTGCGTGTGTATGTGCGTGTGTATGTGCGTGTGTGTGTGTGTGTGTGCGTGTAGAACCACGGACGAATTCGCGAACCACCATGGACGCTTCCACCTCCTTCTGCCCCGGGATTCACAGGCTCCGCCCTACCAGGACCAGAAGCGCAGGCCGCCCCCGCTTCCGCCTGGCGTCTATACGTGGGATCTGGGATCCGAACTCAGGACCTTCCGCCTGCAAGGCAGAGGCTTAACCCCTGAGCCACCTCTCCAGCCCTCTTTAATTCTTTTATGCAGCTCAACTCTGCAGAGATATCTGTAAGTAAGAGATGGATCTTGGAATATGATGCCAAACACGTAAAACCACTGAGAAGATAAGTCAAGTCCTGCTTCTAAATGATTGAATTAGATATGATAGCTGAGGTATAGGCAAATAGAATATACTTTTGTTGAATGTAGTAGTGGTCATGGAAAATGAGATTAAATGTTCTATGAGTAATTTCTTATAGACGTTGTAAATCTGTACTTACCATGTTGTATGTGCATATAAAAATTAAGTTGCTTAAAAACTCATATTAGGAGGGGAAAGAGACCGCTTCTGAGAGAAACTTGCCATCCATCTCTGTTGAGCTGGAGATCAGGAGTCAAGAACCCGAGAACCAGCAGGCTGAGCCAGCTCTGGCCAGGGTTCCCTGGCCTCAAGTCTGATAGGGGTGTTGCACATTAGATAATGGTTGCCTAGTAGAGACTGTGCCACACTGTCTTGTTACAAATAACATTCTTTTTATTAGTATTATTTATTCAATTGTGCGTGTGTGCGTTAGGTATGTGTGTATGTGTGCGCGCGTGTGTGTAGAACCACAGGTGAATTCGGGAACCACCAAGGACCGCCTCCACCTCCTCCTTGTTTACTCTGCCCAGGGATTCACAGGCTCCGCCCTACCAGGACCAGAAACGCAGGCTGCCCCCGCTTCCGCCCTGCGTCTATATGTGGGGTCTAGGATCTGAACTCGGGACCCTCCACCTGCAAGGCAGAGGCTTAACCCCTGAGCCACTTCCCCAGCCCCTTGTTACAAATAACATTCTACAAAGAGCAACAAACAATGTTTTAAGTGAACAAAATTTACAACGTTATGTCCAGTAGAGCAAATGTCTCCCAACACTTGAAATACCATAGCTTTTGGACAAAGTCAAACAAAACTGTTCTTATGTAACAGGAGGCCACAACAAATTAAAAAAAAAGGTAAACAAACAAGGTTACATCTATATGCTGAGCAGCCCAGGAAAAGAGAGATGGACCAACATTTCAGGTGTGCCAGGAGTTACTTGAGAAGGTCACACATGATCCATGTGATGGTTAATATTTTTGGTTGTCATCTTGACGGACTTTAGAGTCACCTAAGAAACCCACCTGTGCATGTACCCATGAGAGATTATTTAGAGTAGGTAATCCTCGGGGCGTATCTGGATTATGCAGCTCAGATAACTGGCGTGAGAAGACCCACTCTGAATGAGGACATCATTCTGTGGGCCAGGATCCCAGACTGCGCAAGGAGGAAGCTGGCCGAGGAGGAGCATTCATTTTCCCATGCTTGCCCATCGGTGAAATGGGACCTGCTATCTCCAGCTCCCCCACTGCGCCTCCCTTGCTCCCACGGATTGCACTGTCAAACTGTGAGCCACAGTAAACCCGCCCATCTTAGGTTGCTTATTGCATATATGGTCATAAAAATGGGACAAACAAATAATATAATCAATATATTAAAATGAAGTAAGCCCCAGGGAGATCAGGATTAATCTGTATTCCTATCTGAACTCTATAACGAATCCTCATGTGATACTTCAAGCATACTTCTGTTGATGGACTTATACACATCCTAGGAAATAAATTTCAACGTAAAGCACTTTAGCTCCTCTCTTCCTATTCCATTTTCTGCCTATTACTTCTAGAGAAGTAGTGAATGTTATTATTTCTTCCTTTACAGAACTTCAAGGAAGCAAAGGGAATTTCTCTGGGGAATTTAACTAGTTCACTGTTTGTCAAGCTCAGAGGGACAGACCGTCAAAGAACACAAGTTCTTACCCCAGTTTTCTCGTCGATTATTTTTATTCCAGACAGGGAGATGTTGACCCAGATCCTCTGCTTGTGTTGTCCCTGAGACCGACCAGCTGCAGCCATCCCCTGAGGAGTTGGGAGGATAAAAGGAATCTAGTTTAAAGTATCCTGCAATGCTTGAACGACAGACTTGCTTTCAGTTTGGCATCTATGAAAAGGTCAAACACGTTGGCATCTATGGAAGGATCAAACACCAAGGACAGCAGGTACAAGACATTGAACAGGATACCCCTTACTTGCATGTTCGTGGCCTAATAGTAGTCATCGGTAAGGATAATGGGACAGGGCTAAAAAAAAACATTTTAAAGGGTTCCTTCCAAGGCAGGGGATGCACCCCAATGGTGGGAGCATTTACCCAGCATGTGCAGAGCCATGGATTTGACCCCCACGCATACCTCAAAAAAGCCTGCCCAACAACGTATCCCATCTAAGATGTGTAGTTTTTAATCAGCATAAAAATTCAAAACACTGGACCTGCTGAGACAGCTCAGTTGGTTAAAGTACTTGCTGTATAAATATGAGCACCTGAGTTCAGATCTCCAGGACATGCAAAGTCAGGTGCGGGGACTTGAGAGATGGTTTGGCACTCAAAGAGACCTTGTTCCACAATCACGAGGAAGAGAGTTCAGACCCCAGCACCAACATAACCAGCTGGGTGTCCCCCACAAATGCCTATATCCCCAGCTCTTCCGGCCTCTGACCACAGACACATAAATAGATAAACAGATATTTACAAAAGATCAGATGCACTGGCATGTCTGCAATGCTAACACTGGGGAGGTAGAGAGAGAATTCCTAGGACTTGCTGAACAGAATTCAGGGATTCCTGAACTTTAGCTGAATCAGTGAGCTCTAGGTTTAGAGAGAGGGAGAGATTGAGAAAGACAGCCAATAACAACCTCTCGCACACATGCATGCATGCACACATACATGTGCACACACACACACATGCACACACATACACATACACAAATTAAAAACTCTGAAGGACCATCACTAAAGAGTAGCAGTTTCCAAGTAGTGCCTTGAATCTTACTGGAATGCTTTTTGAGTCAATAGCTATTCTGTCTTCTATATAAAGTAAGACAAATATCAGATGCGGCTGCACTATTTTTTTTAATGATGATTTGGTGAAGGAGATTTTAGGACTTGGCATTGTTCAGCCAAGCATTAAGTTTATCCTAATGACAAAGCATGTGGAATTCTGCTGTCTTTAGGTGAATGAGGTTTTTAGAACAAAACTTAAAAAGATTCAGGGGGGTACTTATGACTTCTCAGTGAATGAGACACTGATGGATCAGGGATGTGATCAGTAAAGTTGTTCAAATAATAATGCTAGAGACAAAAAAAAAGAGCTTCTCTTGGAATTCCCTGTCTTGACATTTGGTCAAGAGGAACAATTCAGGGCTGGTGAAATAACTCAGTGTGTAAAATGCCTGTTCACAAACCTGGGACCCGAGTTCAACTCCCAGAATCCCATAGAGCGAAGTAGAAAACTTCTGAAAGTGAAGGGGAGGGCATATAGTCTAGCAGATAAAAAGTAATCATTTTACAAATGGGTGATGGACCCCTCCCTCAGTGAGGTTTCCTACTCTTATTACATCTACCCTTGAATGTGCTATTACAACAAGACTCCAGTTTAACAGCTTTTTGTCTCTGGCCAGGGGGTGACATACAGTGCCCAGCAGAATGGAGTGAAGGGAATTGCAGGAGCAGCAAAACTGCAAAAGAAAATCAACAAACCACAATCCAGAACTTCAGAGACTCTATATCAATCACATAGAACTAGGCCAGCCTAATCTCTCCCCATCCTGGAGCTCAGGGACATCTGCGGAAGAGGGGGCGGTAAGATTGTAAGAGCAAAAGGATGGGAGGAGCAACGATTTGCAAGATTCTCAACAATAGTTGGGGCCAAAGCAATCACAATGGGACTTTGCATGCCCTGCGCAATGTCCAGCGCACTGTTGCCCTCATAAAGTCTAGCATCTGTTAAGGGCACCGAGACCCCTGGAGGCAAGGGATTGACAGCCATAGTAGTGATCTTATGCTTAAGGGGAACAAGAGAAAGGGCTTATGGAAATGCCACTGGGTCCTTATATGTCATCGGAGAGGAGGACCCAGTGGAGAGTTAGGCGTACACAATAAAGGACTCTCTGGGAATTGGGGGGGAGGCACTGGGGGAAGGGGGGGGAGGAGGGGGGAAGGAGGGAACTGGTAAAAAATCTTAAAATGTATAATTAAATTTTTAATAAAAAAAAAAAAAAAAGAAAACTTCTGAAAGTTGCCCTCTGTCCTCTACCCGTGTGCCATGGGATGTGTGCTCTCTCTTTCCCTCTCATAAATAAATAATGTAAATAAAAAAGAACGAGGATGCATTCCTTCCAGTTCTACCTTTAGTTTCATCATGGAATCCTGGCTCATCTTATCTCCCCTTGCGTCGGGCACATCATCAATACCAATCAGCTTGGCCTTGTATTTTACACCGTCTCCTTTGAACCGAGCCAGCAAATACTCATCAGTTTTTTCAGAACCTGGAAAAAAGAAAGAAACGTAGGATAAAGCTTATAATGAAACACTTCCCCCAAGTATGACCACAGGGGCTCAAGAAACCCCCCAAACCTGAGTAGCATGAGTCTTGATTGTTATCTAGTATAGTCCAGCCCATTAAACACGGAACGCTCTGCTGTTTTATGCTGACTTATTTTGCACAACAAAGTCATGGTCCAAAATACTGAACACAGAGGTGAAATTGAAAAGAAAGAGGTAAAAACAAACAAATCCTTCCCCCTAAAAAGAAAAAAAATCTCACAAATGACAAGTGATGATGAAAACTCAGGCAAATAGCTGCTCGGGGAGTTGTGGCTATTCTCATCAGAACTTCTAAAAGATTTAGGAGGATGGAATATTCTTTTCAATGGAACTACAATAAGTACCAGATAATTTAGTAATATTTTGAGCTGTGAAAAATGCAGATGGGAATGATGGGTAAATTCCCTTTGCTGTAATTGAGATAATTTTCCTTTCTTTGCAACTTCTTTTGTCTCTTTCGAGATCCGTGTAGTCTCATTCTTAGAGCTAAGACACTGCAATTTCCTTGGCTTCAAGTGCCTAAGGATACTAGGATCAGCTGACAGTATGTCACATCAAAAGGAGAGAGTCTAATAAAATGAAGATTTTAATTTTTTTAAAGGTGACATCAGTAAAACAAAGTGATAAATAGATTACTAAATGATGATTGCCTAATATTTGATAATTGTATGACTAACTGGGCCAAATGTTATCAATGTTTTCCAACCTGAGTCGGTGCTGAGATTCATGTTATACATGAGGTAAAAAAAAAAAAAAAAAACAATCAAACTCTACTGAACAAGCTCGCGGCTTAGGAGACCTGCAGACTAAGCTCCTGCGGCAGCCAGGCAAGAGCCAGCCTGCTTCAGCCTGCCGTTCCCAGTGCTCCCAAGGCAATCGCCTCTCACTCGCTTCCCCATTCGCTGAGGCTTTGCCCCTACCTTTCTTCTTCTCTTTCTTAGATGGCGCTTTCGGCGCAGCCTGTTGGTCCGGCTGACCATTGGTCGCACTAGTTTCTACTTCGTTAGACATGGCAGGACGGCAAGCAGCAAACCCAGCACCAGCAGCCACTCAGCAACGCCTGGCGATCCCCAGAGGGCAGCTCTCGGATGAACACAACATACACACCTGTGGGCAGAGTCGAGACATGTAACGAGACGGGAACACAGCAAACCCAGATTTATACCATCACAATTTCCCTTGTTTATATACCCATTAAAAAAGCCATCTCTGGGCTAGAATGTTTCCTAACCTTCAAAGACCCATTTTTTTTTTCTTGAAGGACTAAACCTATCTGTGTGAGAATGTATGCTGTTCATTAGATATTTAAGGTAAGCAATAAGATTCAAGTTATTACTTGTTTAGCTCATAAAAAAAGTTCATATTGGGGCTGGAGAGATGGCTCAGATTAAGACTCTGTCTTGAAAGCAGAAGGTCCTGAGTTTGGATCCCAGGCCCCAAATAAAAAAATGCCAGGCAGAATATGACCCTGCTATACCACTTCTGGGAATAATTCCCCCATAAAGAAGAAATTCACTACAGTGACATGTTCATTGCAGCACTGTTTACAATAACAAAGTCATGGATTCAACCCAAAGACCCAATAGTTGACAAATGGATAATGGAAAGTGGTACAGTTATACAATGGGGTACTACTCAGCCATCAAAAATGATGAATTAATGCAATTTGTCAGGAAATGGATGGAATTAGAAACAATTACACTAAGTGAAGTATCCCAGGCACAGAAAGTTAGACACTGTATGTACTCCCTAATAAGTGGATCCTAATTCCAAAGCCACTTAATGACATATTCAAAAGTATATCTCTATAATACTACTGTAATCTCAAAGATTATAAACAGGAGGGAAGGGGAAGCCCCCCCCCCAAAAAAAAGGAGATAAGGGATCATGCTTCAGTAGAGAAAATAGGTCACCATCAAGTATTGCATGTAGGTAGTGAGACATCTGGTGCAGCTCACTCTCACTTCCCTTCCTGGTCACTTGCAACTGAAGAGGTTTGATTTCACCAATCAGGGAGAGTATATGAGACACTGATCCCCCCCCACCACTTCTGTGTCCTACTCCTATTCTTCTGTCTATCTTTGAGTCTCCTTTTATCTTTGGTTAGGAAGTGATCTTATACCAATCAGGATGCAGCCAAGGGCAGTGCAGGAAAAGCAAAACTGAAAACGACAAACCATAATTTAGGCTGAGAATAAATTTGTCTTGCACCAAGCCTCCTGTCCCATTTGCAATATTCTGTTACGTAGATGAGACCTAGGTAGGAAAGATGCGGCCTCTGCTTTGCATATCCTGTTGGTTTTCCTGGGTCTAAACGTTGCTAACACACTAACACTTCTAACAACAAACACTTCTCTGCAATATCTCGGACCAATAGGTTCTTAATTTCAGGAGAAATCAAGCAGATCATTATTCAAGTTAACATCATCAGGAGGTGTGAGTAGATGCTCTCCTAAGAGACACGCTGACCTTCATCCTTCACATTCTCACTCTTCTCCAACGAGCTCTATAAATTGCTCAGACCTCATCTTAGAAATAAGGAAGACAACTTGGTGCGACCTGGTTGCCACATGTGTATCACCTCGTGATCCTATTGGGATTATGTGTGTAAAACTGAAGGGCGTCTATCCTTGGCCCTTCCCTGTTTGCTTCTCATTAGGTTTATTCCTCCCACTGTCCACTCAAGTTTGTCCTAATGAGTCTTATCAATAACTTTCCTGCTCATCCTCTCGGGGATGTTTTATCAAATCCACAACTAAATCTTGTGGAAAAGGTGAAGATCCCATTCCTTTCTTGTGTTTACTGAATTAAGATGCCACACATTTTTTTTAAAGTGCGCCCGCGCCCGAGTGTGTGTGTGTGTGTGTGTGTGTGTGTGTGTGTGTGTGTGTGTATCAGAAGGGCCATGTGTTTCTTTGGGGGACTAAAGGTGACTCCAGGAATTATCCTGGATTGTTTCTACCTTTTTTTGTTTCCTTCTAGTATTTCCCAAGGCCTGCCCACCAGGACTGGAAGTGCAGGCTGCTACTGTTTCTGCCCAGTGTTTTTTTTTTTTTTTTTTTTTTACATGGGTTCTGGAATCCGAACCCAAGACTTTCTGATTGCGACCCATCTCTCCAGCCCCAGATTTTTTTTAATGATGAATTTTCTCTAAATAGTAGGAAAAGTTAGAAAATTTCCTAATAAATTCTGTGGCAGCTCACCACTGAATGACTGAATGTAGGACCAAGATTTAGATGTTGTCATCTGGCATGGACCATTTTTAAATATTTGCTTCTCACCATCCTTAGTTCCTTCCAAACCCAACATCCTTGTTTCTCTCAGAATGATTTTGGCTTTGCCTTCTTATGTTTTCATGGTTGGTGACCTGCCTCTACTCTGAAGCCTGTTCCTCCAGTTTCTTTTTTGTCCCCAAAGATAGTAAGCAAGAGCCTTCTCTGAAACTTCCCTTTCTGCCCTCTAAATACACTCGGTGGCTGCATGATTTCATGCAAATCAATTCACAGTTGTCTGTCGACCCTCTAGACATAATCTCCTTGAAGGAGATTCATTTCTCTCCATCTGGCATTCACGTGCACAGTAGTCTGGATTGTTTTATTGGTGTAAATTTTCTTCCTTGGCATGTGTTCATTCCCTAGTTCTCATCTTTCTACCTTCCCTCTTAATTTTTTTTTTTTTTTTGCTTATTACATGAACAATTTTGTCTTTAGGTAGATTATTCACTGGCACTGTGATTAAATTCCAGAGGAATTTAATAAAGCTCAAAGATACAAACTATTATGCAATAATAGATGCGATGCCTATCTGGACTATGCAGCTTCCCCATGTGGGAACAGGGTAAAGAACATATCCCCTCGTGTGATGGAGATTCGTCTTGTAAAATGGAAACAACCATTTTGCTGCAGGACAGCAGTTCAAACACACAGATGAACATGTACGGATAGGGATCAACTGGAAGGGGTGACCTGTGCCAGTTGTCTAAGCTTCAGAACCCCCTCTTACAGCTAGCTTCGTGGTGTCGGTCACGGGACTTTGCAAACACTCCCACTTCGGTAGCTGGCTGCGTGTGAGCTTTGGCCAAGAGAGGATGCTAGAGGAAGACTGTCAAGCCAAGGAAGAGACTGAATTCAGTGTGTAGCACACTTCTGAAACCTGCATAACGAGCGCCACTATGTTCTTCTGGCATGCACCAGCCTGGCCTTCCATTGCTCTCTCCATCCCAGGATCCCCGATCTCCAGAGCGCAGGAATTCGGCGTTTAGCAGAGTAGCATCCTTTCTTAAGCAAAATTCCCAGGTTCTCAGCTTTGTCTTCTCTCTGTCCCTCAGTTCTAGGGAGACAGCCATCTTCCGCAGTGTAATTAACCAGTGAGCTCTGATGTGCTCTGTGTTGAGCATCTCAGTTATTTACAGAACAACTTTATAACTGTCTAATACCTGCCATCAAGCTCTCTTAAAATGACTAGTGTTGCCCGGACTCCTTGACACGAATTGCTTGACTTTATAGGCCAAAGAACTATGATTCAAGGATATTTTAAATGAGATAAATACAAAGTCTAACTTAAGTATGCGTCCTTATATGCTTCTCAGGGTTCTGTGTGTATGCTTTCAATATATCCACTTTTAATTTCGTAGGTCAAGAATAATAATCAGAATAGACTTCATCCAATTTCTTCATAAGTAGTACCTACAAAGAATATCTGTGAGCTGTGTCTTCCAGCTGCCTAGCTCAGACCTGTGTTACGTTGAGTTCAACAATGTGCATGTGGACAACAGAGGCAATAAAGGTCCAAACTGGGTAGAATCAGTGGTGAACAAGTAACATAGACATGAATTTTTTGCCTATCTCTGCAGCCTGAATTGTATTTTCCACAGGGTAGCTTTTCTGATAGGAAGTCAATATTCTAAAGAAAAGTTGCAAAGTGACAGGAAATACACCAGCACAGCCAGGGAGCACACGGTGGCACGCATGCTCATCAACTGCATGGCTGCAACTTGACTTAACAGATAGCACGTGAAATCCACATCGACATCATAGTCATGTAATAGGCCCATAAATAAACCAAGGCGAGGGACTAGTAAGTGCTGATTGGTGGGCCAACTGGAGGGGATTGAAAGTGAGTAGTAATATCTGGCAGTGACTTTTAATGGGAAAAATTCTCTCCAAACTCCAAAATATAATTTGGGGAAAAGGCACTGGTGCTTACACCTAGGGTCTCATATGCGCCAGACAAGTGTTCTACCACTGAGCTGCACGGTCTGACCTCTGCCTTCTCTTGACTTTTGCATTTTGACCTGAGGCCTCACTAACTAGCTCAGGTTGTTCTGGAACCCATTCTGTTCTCAAGGCGGGCCTTGAACTTGTGATCCTCCTGCTTTTTCAGCCTCCCGAGGAGGTGGGATGACATATTTGTGCCACCAGGCCAGCTGAAGCACAACTTATACAGCAGTACAATTGTTTTAAAGATATTTGGTTTCTTTTAATTATGCTATACTCTTAGGAATGAGCAAGTTATACGGGACAAAGGGAAAGAAATGAAGAAAAACTATTTTTTGTTACACATTCTTTTAAGAAAATGAATATACATGTATTTCCATATTGAATTGACTTTCCAACCTTTCTGATCAAGAAGGAAAAGAATTATCCAGGAATCTCATGTAAAAGGATCACCGAAAGGAAAGGATTACAAATTAAAGATCCTACATGTACACTAGGCTCAGGGAAACAGTTCTCCAGCTAAACATAAATTGGCTTCTTATCTGGTTTTCCAGGGCAGGCTGTTTCCTTCATTGGAGGATTGCAAAGAGAAAAAGATTAACTGTCTGAAAAAGATGAGGATCTAAAGTTCATCTCTACCTTTGAGTCCTTAGACATTTTTCAGAACTTTAAGTGATGCTTTTTTTAAACCAGCCAACAAATGAGCTTGCAGTGAGTGGAGAAAATTGACTTGGGTTTTGGACTTCAAAGAAGCATCCATGAAGGAATGTGGAAATGTCGCCTTTTCATAACATTCAAGTCAGATGACTTGGAGAGATATGAGCTTGCAACATCTTTCTTGGTTTCTCAGAAGGCTGTTGGAAGATGTACACTGGAACACCGTGAGTCATCTGTGGATGACTGTGTCCTTTCCACTAATAAAAGTCAACTATAGCTTGTTTTGACTGTCAGGTGACCCATGTTTAATAGCATTTTGCAACCTTAAAAAGCCAGTCTAGTAGATGATGGCCAGGCTAGGCTTTGGAGGATTTGACTGATACTTGCTTGTCCTTTCCATCCATAGGACTGTGGAGTCCACAATGTACTACATAACGATTCCAAGATTCTAACATAGTGTCAAGATACATGTTTCAATCTCCTGCCCTCTCCCATGTACACACAGCAGAACTCAGAACAGGTAGAACTTTGCTGTCTCAAAATGTTGGAATAAACTTCAGGACATGGCCCTATTTCATAAATAGCAGAAAAATCTATTCTCAAACTCCAGGGAAATGGGATAAGTATCTAATAGTCAGCACTCCACATGTATGAGCTTTACATTTTTGGGTGCTAAAAAACAACCAAATCAAAAATATCCAGAAAGAATGAATCATCTGTGCTGAATAGGCACCAACTTTGCTTTCTTGTGATCACTTCCTAAGCAGTACAATATAACAAATATTTGTGCAGTATTTACATCGTTTTGGTATTGCAATAACCTAGAGACAATTTAACGTATACAGAATTGTACAGGCCACACCCAAATACTAATAAACCAGTTTACATAGGATCCTTGAGCACCCAAGGATTCTTGAATTGGATGGGAGAAGGAGAGGCCCTGAAATCAACCCCCACTGATACAAAGGGATGACAACTAAGAACTTAAAATATTTGTCCTAAAGCTCCTATGAAATAAACAGAAGGTGTTTTCTTTTAGGAGTAATAAAATAGACTCGCTAATGTAAAACCATCCCTATTAAGCCACCAAGATTGAAACTGAATATAATCTGTGCTCCTTTTCTTTATTTTTATTTTCTTAAATCCTATTGAAATTTAACCTGTTTTTAAAAATGCAGAGTCCTATGAACATTCAACATGCCCTTAAAAACCCTTTGGTACGGGAGGTTCCAGTGCATGGAACTCTTCCCGGGACAGGTGAATAATATGGAGGAAGCCGGTTCAATAGTTGGCTGACTAGCAAGTTTAAAAGTTTTTCTTGTGGATATGGTATAGCCAGTTGGCTCGGCTCCTGATGCTGAAGTCACTCTTCTGCCATGACAATAGACGTACTATAACCTACAACGATGAGTAGCAATGACAATTCGTTTGCTCCCCTGACTTGTCTGGGTCCTGTGTTCATTACAGAAACCAGAAGATGAAACTGAGAGAATGGCCAGCACTTTGTTCTGGACAGAGAAGGTACTTCCTTGTCCTTCAGAATGTTGTGCCTGCCTCAGCCAAAAGGGCTGAACGACACAAGTGAAATATTAAACTCAAAGACAGACCTCAGGTCCAAGGGGCAGCAAACAGCCATGATCTTTGAAGTAGCGTTTGAGGAGATACATCGGGATGAAGCTCCAAAGTTAAGCTCTTTCTCATGCTTGCTGCAAAGTCTTCCTCCCTTAGCTACCTCCAGCTTCACCATTTGCAGAACATCGGATCTGCCAGGGCCAACAGACTTTCAATGGGTAATGGAGCTACATTAATTTATACTCCAAAAGTCCAGTCTTGTAAATGTTTACCCTCCCGTAAGAACCTCACACCTGTGCCAATACACAAGTTATGCATTTCTGCCAGTTATGCATTTATAGGGAGGATGTGCCATTGCTTTTAACCCTGGCAGTGGATGCTGCAAGACAGACAGTATATAACACTCGAAACCTTTCCCCTATTTGGGGAACCAAGTCAGACCAGATTTAGGAGATCCTAGTTAATATGGAGTAGCGGTGAGATGGCATGGGATAAAAGTTAGTGTTGAGAGCCCAATCCATTTAGTCCAATCTGTTTCCTGGCTCTGTGATTTCATTTTCTTTATCTTCACAAAGGAATAGAGTCTTCTGAGCTGGCAGAAAAATCAGTATGCATTTATGTGGCTAGGCACAATGGTAGATGTTGTAATCTGCACACTTGGGAGGCTAAGGAAGGAGAGTTTGAGACCAGCCTGGGCTACAGAGTAAATGCTAGAATAGTAAAGGGATAGATTGAGACCTCTTTTAAAAAAAAAATTGAAGAAAAGAAACAAATGAAAAAAAGCTGAAGAAGTGCTTAATAAATGTGTGGTTAAACCCCAGCCAGGTGCTGCAGATGTGTGTTGTACACTCCTCCGCTGTAGACGTTATCATTTGCCCACAGCAGGTGTTCCCCTTCGAGAATGACAGGAGGCAGTAAGTGGATGTTTAGCCACTAGAAACATGGAAAGGCGAGAGGCTCTGTACAGCACTCATAACTCCTGCCTTGCTCTAGCTTCTGAGCCTGCCGGCTAGGTTCTCCTGAACAGGACAGCTAGGTTTCGAAGATGACGCAGGGATTAAGCCTTTGCCTCCCCTGAGAAAAAGACCTGTGTAGCCCCAGATCCCACCAAAAACGCCAGGCAGAAATGGCAACACCTTTTTCCAGCCTCAGAGGGCAGAGCCTGGGAAACCCCAGAGCAAAGCACTAAGGAGGTAGAACACCCAGGGTCATCTTAAGTCACCCACGGGCCTTCACAGGCACACATAGTGCCTTCTACACCCACATGCACACAGTCACGCCTATACACATTAAAAGAGAAAAAGGGCGAGGGGATGCTGAACAGGACTTTTGGGACAAAATCTCCTCTGAGTTTTTCCCAGTCCGATAAGGGTGGGGACTAAAGGAAAGCACTGCAGTATGACAACAGATAAAAAGTCAAACCCACATGTATAACCATATCCACAAACAGCAGATCAGCTGGGGAACTTTTATTCCACATGGAAGTCCGTGCCATATCCAGATCAATTAAATTCAGACTCTACGTAAGACAGCCCCAAGCGCCAGGATGCTTTCATTCGCTGGATAACTCCAATGCACTGACACGTATGAGAACCAATTGCTTACCACAACTCTTTTGTTCCCTTTGAAGAAAAAACAAATGGGTTAGACTATTGTACTGAGCTGGTAGAATTTGGTCCCAGTGTTTTACGGGAAAGGTCAGGAAGCCGTGGATGCAGCCTGCCTGCAATATGGCTCCAGAGCATGTTTCACGGCCCTGGATTTAATCCTCAGCACAGATGGCTTTTTTAAAAGATGAGGAAACTGAGGGCAAAGGAAGAGTATGTGGCTTCTTTAACTATTAAAAGCTGCTTGGAGACGAGAAAGATGGTTCCTAGATTAAAGCCTCTGCTTTGCAAGCAAGCAGAAGGACCTGAGTTCAGATTCCAGATCCCATGTAAAATGGCTGGAGGAAATGGTGCCCTGAACTTCTGGCCCTGGAAAACAACCTGTTGGGCCTCCCCAGGGGATCAAGTGGCCTCTTCCACACATACACATACAGTGTATGTGTGTGCAGAAAAGAAAGATGGAAAGAAGGAAAGAAAAAAAGAGAAAGGAAAGAAAAGAAGAGAAGAGAAAAGAAAGGGAAGGGAAAGGAAGGAAAAGGAAAAGGAAAGGAAGAAAAGCTGGTTGGAATGGTTAGTACTAGAAGCCCCAGATGCTACGAGACTGTGCCACATTATTCCTGGAGATTACATGTATCAGTTTTGAAAACTATTTTTTAAGCAGACTGTGTAATGCCCATTCCTCAGAGGCTGAACCAAGAATGCCCGCCAAGACTGGACGGGTGCAACGTAGCTCCGTGGCAGAGCTTCTCTCTGCACGACAGCAAAGCACACACACAAGCACGTCACACCCTGCAGTTACAGACAGAAGCAGCAGAGAAGACGACGGCCTTGTTGAGGAACTGACAGAGCGCTTCCCGGTCTCCACTGAATCGAAACAGGAAAAAGCTATTTTTCGTGGTCTCGTTCGACGCTTTCCCTGGATCATTTTTTTCTGGGTTAGTCATATTTGGTCAAAGTGGCCTTTTGGATTTGGCTGCTTTTGCTAGGTCTGAGACACATCTCACAGATCAAAGAATTTAAATTGAGTATTTTAGTTCAGTACATTCTCTACTATACAGTGTTTGGTCTTTATGTTCCCCCTACACACACCTTTTTTCTTTTCCGCTTGATAAAAGTTTGGGAGCTGGCAACTTTCAATATTCCGGGCTTATTTTGACCTTTTCTAACTTCGTACCTGTCCTCCCAACTATTTCATTTTAAAAACAGCGTTGTATTAGCAATATCTCCTTTAAGAGCTGAAGGAAGTTACCATCATCATAATTAGGGTTCAGAGGAAGAAGTTTTGTGTACCCACAGCCTGTTCTAAAGCAGAACTACCTAGCGCTCCGGAAATGTCTGAAAAGTGTCGATGGCTTTGATTGACATATTGCTTATGATAACAACTTTCACTCATGTTTTTTACTCAGTTATTTCATTACAATGACTGTTGTCCACACACTGAAAAACACTAGCAGGGGGAAATGGAATGCACACACTTATTAGTTAGCTTGCCTGAGCCTTTCGAAAAAGCTGGATACAAGTTAATATGTCCATATGAATACACTCTACAGGGAGGTCTGATTCACGTGTCGAGATGCTAAGAAAGAGGGTAGTAGTGATTCCCATGGTTCTGTGATCATGTGGAAGTTGTTTTTTGTGTGTGTGTGCGTGTGTGCGTGTGTGCGTGCGTGCGTGTGCGTGTGTGCGTGTGCGCATGTGTGTATGTGTAGACACATGAGTCTTGAGGCTGGGTTAGCTGACATTAGGAAGTATGCCTGTAGTAAGAGTGGTAGTGAGCTTGTAATCCTAGAACGTACAGGCTGAGACAGGAGGATCACTTTGAGCTCTAGGCTAACTCAGACTATATAGAAGGACGCTGTCTCTAAACAAAAGAAAGAGAAAAGAAGGAAAAAAGGAAGGATGGAAGGAAGGCAGGAGGGCAGGAAAGAAGGAAGGGAGGGAAGGAGGGAGGAAGGAAGGGAGAGAGGAAGGGAGGATATTCATTTCAGTTTTGATATTCTAGACCAATCACTGTGGAAGAAGAAACTTTCTACCCCAGCTCTCAAATACAACCTCCTGTAACTTAGCTGAGATGAAACGGGAGAACTAGAGTCCAGTTTCCCCTACACTTCATGTCCACAAGAAGGGAGTGACATTGCAGTCTTGGCTTCTGGAAACTTCCTTTGCCATTGCTTCACAATGCTGACACTCGCTCTCTGGGCTCTGCTCTGTCATGATCACTCTTACACCAGGGACCAAGATAGGGTCTCAACCAGACAACTGACCGACTGCACGTCTTGAGTGAGCTGGTGGGCGAGACGTCACAGAAAAACAGCATGGTGCGCTCACGGAGCTTTGTGAGAGCTATGTATTTGGGGTGGTTAGACACACATGCCCCACAGATGCAGCACTTATCTCTCTATCTGTTCCTTGTTCCCTTCGTTCTGTCCTTCAGGGGCAGTGAGAGAAGACAGATGAGCAAGGTAACCACTGCCTGCTTCTTGGGACCAGGATTTTGAGAACCATCTGGAATCATCTCATTAACTCCTCTTTCTATTCAGACAAACATGGAGCCACGCACGGGACAAGCCATTCCCACTTTCCGAGGGAAAGACTGCTAGGAAACCATGATTCTGGGAGAGGCTGGCTTGGCAAAGCCCGTCTTTCTCCATGAATTTTGGACTTTGGAGCACCAGGGGGGCTGAGAACCTGAAGAGCAAGTTTGTCCCTTAAGCCCAAGCATTTCTGGGAAGTGGCCAATTCATTGAAGTGGTCTGACTGGGAAAGGAAGTGGAGGGTTCCTTCTGGGTACAGGCGAGCTGACCAGACTGATGACCTGGCTCAAATGCCAGGTTCCCCCACCCAACCGGCATGGATAACTGTGCCCCTTCAGGCCCCCGGGGCAGCCGTGGATGACGAAGACGTCCCAAAGCCAGGAGACAGACCCTCAGGGACAGGGGCACGTCTCCCATGCAGCCCAGGAAGGATGCCTGTCACCTGAGCACCAGGGACTCAAATTCACCAAGTTTGAGTGGCAACTGTCGCCTGCAGTTGGTGGTTATGCCAAGGCCTGAGACACCAGGCCACAGGGAAAGGGGCAGAAGCGCCTCCCACAGGGCTTGGCAGAAGTATGGCAAGAAGCACGTGGAAGGCAGATTATAAAAGGTAAAACTATTCATAGGTAATTGGGATGAGTTAAAGTCAACGGCTTTAAAATATGAATTTGGAACTCTATTCTGTGACACGAGTTTGTAAGTCCTGCATTTGGGAGACTGAGGCAGAGGGATCGAGTTTAAAGGCATCCTGGGTAACACAGTGAAACTGAGTAGAAAAAAATCATTTTTTTTTATTATTAGACAAATAGAACAATACATTTCACTCTGTTTCTTTCCTATCCTAAATCCAAGGGGAAAAGGATTCTAAAGAATTAATAATATGGGTTGGAGAAATGGCTCAGTGCTTAAGACTCTGACTGGCAAACGTGGAGTCCTGAGTTCAGATCCCAGGTTCCCCCACTAAAAAATGCCAGGTGGAAACGGCAGGGACCTGCACTTCCGGCCCTGGTGGGATGAGCCTGAGAAAACCCAGAGTGAAGCAAAAAAGAAGTAGAAACAATCCAGGATGGTTCCCAAAGTCACTCTGGGGTTGCCCCAGGGACAGGCGCGCGCGC